>VRYO01002114.1:240892-321353 GCA_009812075.1 Sialia sialis | reverse complement strand
TATATTTAATAAACAATATAAATGTAGTACTATTATCAGGCAAGGTAGTAATTTTTTGTTGTTTCCTAATGCCGTAATCCTGTGGCAAAAATCCCAATTTTGTACACAATCTGTTTCAGTTACTTCATCTGGTTTAAATGTAAAGCAAAAGGTCAAAACACAGCCTGAAATATTTAAAGTGGTCAATGACAGTCATACTGTCAATGAATTATCTCAAGTTTACTGTTAAATATGGGTAGCCTTTGAGGTAACCTCCAGTACATGTCACAGTTTTCTAATGAGTTATTAAGTTATTAAGCTATGAAATATTTCTGAATTTTAAGCAAGACTAAGGAGTAAAACCCAAGTAAAACAAATTAAAAGGATAATAATTATGCAACATCTTGAGATGTACCAGTCACACTATGCATATATAAAAAAATACATTAATAAACTGAACATATTAATAAAAAGCTAAGACTGGCCCTTCAAGACCTCAACACTAATTGGAAAGGATTTAGACAGCACATCTTGAATAACTTCCATTAACAGTTTTGGTAAGTCACTGTTCAACTATCTAAAACTGGAATAATTTAAACTGCACAGTTCATCTACTGTATTATCATTTGTGAAAGATCAGTGAAACATCATTAGACAGTTTGAGTAATGAAGCAATTGTCTAATTGCCCCGACTTGAATCTTATTTCTGATGAACTTAAATGATTAACCATGAACTGGTTTCTACATTTGAAGCCCCACAGTTCAATTAAAGGCCAATGATTATCATCATCCCTGAGATAATTTACTTTGAACTCTGACGAATTCTTTCAAAGAGGGTGACTCTTCAGCAGATTTTATTTTTAACAAAGAGGCAAGCTCCAGACCCAAGAGGCAGCTGCTATGCCACCATACCTACAAGAGTAAGAAGCCCATGCAACCCATCAGCAGCTCTGTGGTCTGCTGTGGTACCATCCTGCAGAACAAAGAGACTTTATTGCAGCAGGAACAACCACCAGCCCTCCCATTTGGCAGCCACAAGCTGCTCCTGGGTCTTCCAGGTGATAATCACTTATCCAAAGTGTGAGCACATATACGCACCAGGAAACTGGACTGCCATTCACAGAAGGACTCCATGCAGGCAGAATTCCTGTTGAGCTGGGAGACAGTCCTGGCCCACACCCTGACAGCAATGCCCAGGGGTGTCTCACATTGGGATTTACCCCAACACATCAGGAATGGGCCCAAGCCATGGTTACAATTACCTTGAAGGCTGTGACAGCTCCTCATTTAATTGGTCCAGGCTGTAATGTACTGTTGAGATGAATTTCTGTATTCTCCAAACTATTATACCCTCAAATTTTGGAAATGAGTATCTACCAGGTTCAGCTGCTTGCTTGCTTCTTTAGCTACCAGAATTTAACCCACTCACACAAAATATCCAGACCATGAGCTGACATAGTTGGCAACATCTGAGTCACAGCATTCCAAGTGCTAATTTCAAAGGTGCAACACCTCCTTCTTTACAAAAACCTGGTAAGAGACAATAGTCTCAGAAGGACTGTGAATATCTGAGAACACCTCATGTAGTTTCAGAAGATGCAGAACAACACTGTCACAGGCACATGGACAGAGACAGGACAGTGTTTCCCAATGAGCATTTGGTAGAAAGGAAAGGTCCCACAGGTGGGAGAGTTTGGGTGGTAGAGAACAGCACCTTGTGGTGATGGCTTTGCACAGGGTCAGGAGTTTATCCATATTCAGACTTTTTTGTTGTTGTTGATAAGCAGCAGTTCTGCCATGCCAATAGCAGAATTCTTCCTTGATTTAATGAAATCTACATTAAGGTGCAGTATCACAATTCAGCACTTGCCTTTAACCCCACTGCAACACCAAATGTATTACAAATCTGCTACAGGAATCACTTCATCCAGCATAGATATGGAGAAGTCTCAGGGGTGGAAAGTGGCAGCTGTTCAACACATTCACTCATAGTAACATTATTCACCATCACTACTTGTTTTGCTATTGTTACAGCTATGTTTGCAGTGAAAGTGCCTGAAATACTTGTTTTCTTTTCAGAAACTATAATAGCATAATAGCATTTTTTCCCCTGCAAATAATGCTTTCTGAACTGCAGATTAATGAGTAAAACAAGTGGTTAAAGATATCTTTTAAATATCATTCCTTTCTCATTTTATAGCTCAAGAGCCATGTGTCTCTCTTTAACATGTGATTTGCAATGTAATACTCCATGAGCTTCCATATCTGCCTTGTGTAATAGTTTCAAATAAAATTTGGCTCTCTGTATATCTTAACCTTGGGAACAGGACTGTTAAAATCCTAGAGGCCAAATACCAATATCCCTATAGGATTCTCATGCACATCTGCATTTCTGGAAAGATGATATTTTTAAGGGAAAAGATTTCAATTAAACATTCCTGCAGAAACCATAGTTTTTGCCCAGCTCTTTCTTGTTCACTTGGCAATGGACACATCATGGGGTAAAATCTGCCGTGCAAAAATGTCATCAGGTAAGAGTCCTACGAATACATATTGTAATAAGCTTTATTTTTGTTTAATTCCCCTTTAGATTTCTGGGGGTACATCTGCCCTGAGAGAAGTTTGTGTTACTGCAAGAGGACTGGAGGAACTCTCTCATATCTCCACTCCAAGACTGTGATTTGCAGGCAGAGAGTTGCAAGCAACCCACTTAAACTGTGAATGAAGCTGCAAATGCCAGAATTTGGTCAGTCTTTTCATTTTTGAATTTACCCAAAGTACCTAAGCCACTGGGATGCAGACACCGAAGAATCAGATAGAAGTGTGTTCCCATTTTAACCTCTCGTTTACAGTTCATTTACCCAAAGTTTATTGAAAGCTGCACTTTTGAGAAGGAAATTTCTCCATTTTGGTTTTGGTGAGGTAATCTTCTGCATGGTTGAGGGGTTTGTTTGTGGTGTTTTTGTATTTGAAGAAATGCAGTTCAGCCATTTGAACAAGCAAAATGTTAAACACACATATTTCCCTTATGTATACTGTGATTTTTTTTTTAGTTGGTTTTTTTAAAAGCTGGAATGACAAAGGGTTAACAGCTAAAATCCAGAATGAAAACTGAGAATTCTTACCAAGAATAAGGGACTATGCTTGTCTTGGAGAGAAAATATTCTGGTTTCAACATGACACATGAGCCCAAGCAAACTGAGCACTGACCACATGCAGCAGAATTTTTTGTTTGTGTTTTTGCTGAACTAAGAAAGGATGCACCCAAGGGAGGGATTAACAAACTGAGGCTACTCAGTTCACAATGTTTGTTGTCCAAGTCACAGAGCAACAAAGAAAAAAATGCCACAAAGCCCAAATATTCTAAAACCCTATTGATTTTAACTTACTTCATGCTTCTAAAGTCTAGAAACAGATAAGCTGTGAGGCTGAAAGACCAGAAACACTGAAAGTACAGCTGCAGATGTCTGTGCCTATTACCAAACACCAACCTTCCCCAGCAATTTTTTTTTTCTTCCTTTTGTAAAAAAAAACTTGGAAGAGCATTACTTTAGAAAGGTAAACACTCTCAAACTTGATATGCTCAGTTTTCTTACTCTACCAGCTTCACAGAAACTATCTTTTTGAGTAGGTCCTAAATTAGTGTTTAGGGTTTATTTTTTTGCCCCCAAGATGAAGATTACTGTCTGTGGTTTTGTGATGTCAGTAATTAGCACAATAAATCATTGTTCTGCTCCAGTGAGATGTTATGCCAGCACATATTACTGAGTCCTACATCGGACATAAAAAAACCAACAAAATCAAAACCAAATGAAGGGTGGGATTTCCAAAGGCATCCAGTACTGACTGGATTTTACACCCATAGAAGTCAGAGGTAATTTAAAGCAAAAATAAAATACACCAAACCCAAACAAGCAGAACACTGGCTTGTCCCATATCATGGTGATGCAGTATTAGGCTGAAAAAGCCCTGAGCAATCAAGGTTCCAGTGTTGGCATTCACTTACAAAAGTCAGGTACTGATCACTGGGGGCAGACTGCACAGCCCAGGGGTCACCTCTCTAACAGTGTTGAGGACAGCATTGTTTTTGCTCTCCTAGTGTGAGAGCACTCTGGAGAGATCACAGAATAGCTGAAATGTTCCTGTGACATGAAACTGGGGCCTGGAATCTTTAAATATTTAGAGTGTCTCCCTGGAGTATTTAACCCTTCTGATTGCATGTATTGAAGATGGCTGAAGCAGTGTGCTCCAGAATTAGGAAAAATTACTTCTGTCTCATTCTAATGTGTGAGTAGAAGGAAAGTTCACTTGAAAGACCTGTGGCATCACACATAAGACTATGTAGTGCCACATCTCCTCCATAATCCAAATATATTCAAGAAAAAGATCACTACAGAAATCTGCAAAACCTAGTTCTCAATACTTTGTTAGATCTAGAAGAATGCTTCACTATGAACAGCTGCTTTCAGACCTCTGCAAAGCATATGGGACTTTTTACTTGAGTAATGCTTGAGAACTGTAAAGAAAAGTCTTCTATGCAAAAGAGTCCACTGCAACCCTGCAATTCTCCCAGGCATGGTGATTAAATGAAATGCAGATCTGTAAATTCAAGATCATTACAATGCCACAAAGTCTAAGGCACTCAAATCACCTTCAGATGTTGCTACTGTTAAAATTAACAATAACAGGAGCACAGTTGCTAATGTTAGGACAGCAGACTCAGAAGGCCAGTCTATGAAAAAGATTTGCCACTACAACAGTATAACTATTCTGGCATGAGCTTCTACTGGAGTTGCAACTTACCAGCTGGAAAAAAAGCTTTTATTGTTAGAGGTTATACCCTCCCCAAGCAAAATAGAATATACTGGCCAAAGCTTTTTTTTTCCTGGTACAACCATGTCTACACTAGGGCTTTTGCCAATACACACACACAGCCAAAAATCACACCTCCAACTGACATTACTATATTGGCAAGTGTTTCTAGCACTGGCCTTAAAGCAGTTATTTGTTCAGTCATTGCTTTCCACATTCATCCCTTACCCTAAAAATACTTTATTTCTTTACAGGTAAAAAACTGTGAAAAAAACAATCTTGGGTCTTTTTCATCTGTTTCTTATATAAGGAAAAGATCTTTCTTTTGCCTTCGCAGAAGTTGAATT
This sequence comes from Sialia sialis, assembly GCA_009812075.1. Lineage (NCBI taxonomy): Eukaryota > Metazoa > Chordata > Aves > Passeriformes > Turdidae > Sialia > Sialia sialis. Next base: position 316,215 of record VRYO01002114.1, on the reverse strand, counting down.
CCTCCTTCCCTTACAAAAGCAGAATAAACATGGGGGCACTGGTGGGGGGATGGAGAGCATGAATCTTTAACCCCACAGCAGAACAAACAAACAAAAGTTCAGGTCAGCCCTTGCTCATCTTGCAAGAGGGGCAAAGAGACAGAGAAAGAACAGAATTCTCAATCCTAATGACTGCTTGTTGCCATTCTCTACATACCAAAGTGAGCACAGTCCCTCAGCTTCGAAAGTGCTGTTTCTGTTCCTACTGCTGTGCCTGCTAAAGAAGATTCTTCCAAAAGAAAAAAGTCAATTGTCACTCTTAAAGCTCACACGGAAAGCAATACTTTAAAAGGGGCATAATTAGTACAAAACCAGGAAGAAGGAGAAAAGAAATGCCTTTTCAGAAAAGCTCTGGCTACCCTCCATGAGAAGAGGATTTTCCTGTGACATGTTTTGGTCTGAAATTATAGAAACAACTATATATTTTGAAGCACATTTGTTTTCAATAGTTGCAATATTTTTTTGCAAAAAAAAAAAAAAATTATCAAAACAGTGGCTTTAAACATTGTATGGGAAAATAGAGCTTAAAGTGTTTCATTTTACTTCTAAGGCAGCAGTATAATATTTTCTTAATATCCTTCACCTCTCCAAGCCATTTCCTGTGGTTTGTCCTAAAATTTACCCTTGTCAGCCTAAATGGAAGTGTCAACTACGCGTGAAGAGTCAACTTGCTCTTGGACTGAAAACAACTCTACCCTTTTAAAATGCCATGACTGCAGCATCATTGGAGAAGGCAAAACCAGCGTGTTTTTAGAGACAGAACTTGCTTCTCCTTCTTCAGGTTGGTATTTTTCCCGAGCTAAGCATCAGAGAAGTTGATTTTGGAAACACACATTATTTTTGCCTGCTTCTATTCTGTCCATTTTCAAACAGTTAAGTAGAGACTTGAAGATGCACAGTAGATGCGGCTGGATATTAAATTAAACAAAATTTTCCTTTGGAAGCTGTCTAGCAGAGCCTGTAGAAAGTAGTTGTAACTACACCTGGAATTCTCTAAGTTTTAGGGAAATTTCCATGTCATACACTGGTTTAATGCACCACTGGCACATGTGCCCTGCAGAACTCAGAGGCAGATACAAATTCCAAGGTGTTGAAAGATCTCCTCTCAGAGTTTTGGTTTGAGCTCTTCCACAGTAAAATATGTCTTTACTTCTGAGCCTGCAATGATACTTTACAAGTACTGAGCTCTGCTATAACTCCTTACAGGTCAGAAAATCCTGAACCTTTCACTGTGCAAGTAACTCCCAAGATCACCAGAGGCAAGCAAGCCCCGTGGCCAGCCCATCTGACGCAAGGAGGGTGACATGTTTAGAGTATCAACACCTCCAATCCAGCTTCGTGCTGCCAGGAGCTTTTTCCTGTTTGGATTCAGATGTAAAGACACCTGGGATGAAACGCAAATGATCTCTTTCGATTTCATCCATGGTGACGTAAGGTGAGAGTGGTTTGACAGCACTCTGAGGATGCAGCGCACGCAGCTCCACTTACTTGGGGCTACTCAGCTTCCCCTGCTGCCTCAGCCCTGGGCTTCTCTCAAGTACTTGCTGCCAGCTGCACTGAACTGCACACACAAGAACAATATGCAATAAACAGACATCATTAGAGAAATGTTATTTTTCTTATTACAGAAAAGTTGAGAACTTTCACAATATCTTGAAACACTGCTCAGAAATTACCTCTTCAGCTTGGCATCCGTTCCTCTTTAGGAACAAAACAACCCCAGCAATTACAGGAAAAAGCCAAACTGACATAACTAAACCAAGAAAGCCTTTTATCTATTCATCTCACAAGGTTTTGTTTTTTTTTTTAAAAAACTACTTCTTAGAGGCTCGAAAAAAAGCACTAGGTGCTCTTTACACACAGAACATTTATGACCTTGTTCAACTTCTTCAATATATTTCTTACTAATGCTTGCTGCATTAATGGACTCAGCCCAAGAACTAGTAATGTCGAGCTTTTTAATTGCTTTACACAATTAAATGCTAATTTTTCAACCATTAATAAGAACACTGAATGTCGTTCTTCGGAGCACAATGTAAGCAGTGTATTAAAAACAAATACTTCACCAGGTTCCTATCTTTCACTTTTTATAAGTAGTTCAGAAAAAGAAGCCTAAAAATAAATAACATTTACTATCACTGGAGAAAGTGCTGCAGTGAAGAGCAGCAAACAACTGGGAGACACAATTATAACCTCCACCCCTTACAGCCTTCACAGAGCCTTTGCTGTTGCAGAGCAGAGCTGTCTGCTTCAGGGTTAGAGTTTTCTTGGAAATGTTTACTATAATGAGAGAATTTTCTGTTCTTTTTCTTTCAATCACAACACTGTCCAGTTCTGAGACCTGAATTGATGAAAAAAACAAACAAACAAAAAACCCCAGAAAAAGCAAACAAAAAAAACCCCAAACCCCCCCCCTCCCCCCCAAAAAACCATAACAAACCAAAAAACCCACCCCAGATGACATTTCAAGGAATTTAATAATCAGATGCCTCATTGCACAGCCTGGGAGTGTGTTCCACATTATATTAAAATTATTGACATCCAGTCACGTTATGGCAAAAAGAGCTGACACCATGCTTGGTTACAGCTGTTGCCACAACAGTAGTTATTTGGCAAATGATGTGAAAGAGGACAAAGTGCTATTGTGAGCTTACATCAAGCTTTTACGCATTATGTCTCCAGTTCATAAAGAGGAAGGAAAAAAAGAAATGTCGCCCTTTTTCGAAGCAACCACATTGTGATTCTAAGTGAACGTGTTTGTGAAAAGATGTCAAAACCATCTCCAAATGACAGGCTGAGAAAACCACAGAAGGGGATGGAGAGGGAGCCCAAGACTGCTGCAAGAAGTGCAACTCAAACTTTGGGTAAATAACATAGGGTAAGCCAGGAAAAAGGACAAAGAGATCTTGGAAAGCAAACTTGCTCTTTCTCCTACCAGGAGCAGCAAATCTCAACTGCAACTTTGTGGAAAGTGCTATGAATGGGTCACATTGTGAAGAAGGCCACTTGTGTTCCCAAAGGAGTGAGTGTCTGTCACGGGGTGTCTGCTCTTGAAATTCAGGTTTTCGTGAGCATGCTGATGACACACTTGCCTCCTGTCTACTTTCTTTGTGAGTCTATCCACATTACAGAGAAAAGGGATGTACATCTGACTAAAACACTTGCATCTCATGGCTCTCTCCCTCCATCAAGGAGCTGGAGAGCCCGCCTTACCAAAGAAATGGTTTCCCAATAAAATAATCAACAACAGTGTTGGAACCCTGTTCCTTGAAAGGTTTGTCTCTGTGCCCCAGTGAGCCAGCAAAGGAAAAATCAGCTGCTACACATTAAGGAAAAAGTAACACATTTAAAACAAAACAAAAAACAAAAGGAAAGGAAAAATAATTTTCATCCAGTATTTAATTGCAAAAACATGGTGGAAGAGAAAGAAGACTCAAGAGAAACTCCAAGACTTCATGCATCTAAATCAGCCATTTTGCACTTATAACAGAAATGCTTCAATGCTGGTTGGCGCAGAGATGTGCCTGCAATCTTTTAAATTAATTTATGGACCCTGATGTTTTTTCCCCTAATACAATGTTGCCCTAAACCCCTCCTCCCATCTAGTCGAGCTCTAAACATGACCTAGAATTCATTTTGATGTCCATGACATGGAGACCAATTCTTTGTATTGATCCAAAATGAAAAATTCAGATGAGAGAAAACAGCCAAACAGTTGACCTGTGTGAGTATTGACTTGTCTATGTGAAAAAGTTGTCTCTTTCCAGAAAACTTGAACCACCACATAGTACTGAAGATGAAAGTGATTTCCTCTTGTAAGAACAAGATATCAAGTTTTTGTTTTTGCCAAAGGCTGATTTTAACAGTAGCCACTGGAACATAACATGTATAAATTTACTATGTGACAAACAATTTATTGAAAAAGCAGGGCTAAATAATTTTTTTAATTTCTTGTAATACTAGTTATTAGCACACCAGATGCATGCAGCATAATTATAGCACTTGGTTACTTTCAAACTATGGGAAGACACTAGAAAATATTTTAAAAATAATTTTTCCCTTCCTTCTTCTTTATTCTCCCCTTATTTAAATATGTTTCTGCAGTGAGGAACTGCACTATGCGCACATGAAAACTGCAAAGTGAAACTGAGTATAAACAGAAAGTGACTGCTCTCATTTCACTGAGCAAGAGGGTTGAAGGCCAGAAAAGAAATAAATTGCTTAGGGGGTGGGATGTTAAGCAAATATTTATACAATTTTCCAGTTTTTATCAAACATAAAATATAATCTAATAATCATCTAAGGAATGTTTTGAGAACATTTTCCCTTAAGTATTACTCAACATTTAGACATGGATGATCAAAAAGTCGAGACCCACTCCCACCAAGCATACAACAGTATTTATCTCAAGCTCTCCCTAGTAGGAAAGCTTGTAAGGATTAAGTTTCAAGCTTGTGCAATTGTCTTTAGACAAACACAACAATATGCAATAAACTAGTATTCCCCAGAAGACTTGAGAAAAAAAAAAAACAAAACTAAAACCACGCTAATGACAATTACGACTGAAAGAAAAGAAAAGCCAAATAACTAACCATGTGGGACAAAGGGGCCCCCTTGAAAGATGCATTAGCATGGAAGCCATCAAATCAGAGGGTGGTGGCTTTCCATGTGGGAAGGCATTCTCTGGGGCCACTTCTTGGCATGCTCCTCACAAGGCAGTTCATTCCTTCCAATGATGATACATATTCTCAGGGTTTGGATCAAAGAAAGCAGGTCTCAGACTTAAGTCAGTCTCAGAACTCAATAGTTTAGGGCCAAGTTTAGGAGACCTCCCAACCAATTTTTATTATCCAGCTCAGTTACAATAATATTTTCCTGTTAAACCTGTACTTAATTGGGTCAGTGGAGCAAGAGGACAAAACAGAAACTGTACTGTAAGCTAATCTCTGCATTTATAAAACAGCTTTCCTCTGGTATCTTGAGCACCTGCTCCTCCTCCCAGATTCAGAGAAAAAGCACTCGGGCACAGAATTTTCAACTGATTTTAAACAACAGAATTGTAAGCATACAAAAATCAATGACTGAAAAAAGTGAATAGGTTCATTCAACATTCTCTGCCTTGTCCATTTACAGTGAGCATCTCTGAGATGAGATCCCTATTTCCTTAGCTGACTGCTATGGATCTTGAACATATATAATAATGTTTGTGTAGTTTATTCCAAAACAATACTACATGTGTTACATACATCAAATTTGAATACAATTTAATTCCAAATAGTCCATCTTACTCCAAAGAGGACACTGGGAATTTCCTAAGAAGAAAACTCCTTATGAGCAATTCTTGCATGAAGAATTATAAATGGTCATTTCATTTGATCACTTAGATTCCTCAAATAGGAAGCATCTGATGGAACTGGCATGTGGGAGCTTGATTCTCTCACTCCTTGCTGGTAGAGCTTTACTAATTATTCATCTATTCAAAGATGGTCATGAAAATATGACCAACCAAGTGCACCAGCACAAGAGATGTTCACAAAGAACACTCTTCATGAAAATTATGCTCTACAGCATTATTACCAGATACCACATTCAGATCTCATTCTACTCCAGCTTTCAACATGTGCCTGCTTCACAAACTGCCTAACAATCTTTCTTCTAACTTTACATTTAAGACCATAATTTCTGTGGAAATTTCGACAAAATGCAATTAAAATCCATGTTTTTATTTTCTTTTTAATCAGGAGTTATGAAGTAAAATACTGGCATTTCAAAGGCTCACTGGTATGTTTTTGGTATCCCAGATAGAATTTTTGTGTATTCCCAGAGTACCTCCATGGCTTTACCCTTCTATGTTCTGTAACACACAATATTTCTTTTTTTTTTTTTTCTCCACGGGAGAGAGGAGAAGGTGACAAATGTAATTTTGGCCAGAAGTGACAGTCTACCTCCATCCCTGAGCCTATATGTCTCCACACCTTCTTTGACAAATAAATAGCAGTGCTGTGATAGTAAGTCATAAAACATTGCGTTTGTTAGGATCTGCTTCTGCTTTGAGGAACCCTAAAGTACTTAACAGATGTTTGCAAAGTCCTGATTGATTGCAGGTTGACAGCAGCCAAAAATAATACATCACAGTCCACAGCAAAGTGTAGGAACATCATTTCTGACAGAAGCAGTAAGGAGAGATTGAGAAAGAAGAAGTTGCCTGGGCTAGCAAATCAAGTTTAACATTACTGCTCTTCTCTCTCTATATATATACAAATATATATATATATATATTTACATAGTTCATCATTATGTCTCCAGGGATGTGTTAAATCTATTCATTGAACCAACTGAAACACTCTTTTCTGACTGCAATGAACCAAAAATGTCACCCAACATAGGATGAGCTTGTCACCTGTAGCCCTCAAAGTTATAGCTGAATAAGAAAACAAAGAATTGATACCTCCTCTATATCCAAGCTGTGTTCAATAGCAGAGGAGATGAGATATCTACTTGCTAGTGGACTATTATGGGAAATCAGATACTCCACACCCCTCTAGCCTAAATTCTTCCCATGCTTCTCTTTCACCTCTTTTAAATGCATGACTCCATGGATTTAAGCCATGACTCCAAATCAGGATGGGCACGGCCACCAGTCAGTTTATCATTCATAAACTCTCATCAGGTCATGTGAGGACCATGCACAGATTAATTAAGAGCATTTGCTCTTGGAATGCTTTTCTGTGATATGGAACATTATCCTCATTTTAGAGATGCACAGAAACAGATGTGTTCACAGTTACCCAAGATATACCCAGGACAAAGCTAAGAATCAAATATCAGTAGCCAAGTTTCTGATTGTTTTTATTGGATTGGGATGGCAAAAAAAAAATAATTTAAAAAATATCTCAAGCCCTTTATAAGATTAGTAATAAGTTACACAATATCTCAAAATCAAAAGGAAATACATCACGAAGGCTATGGAAACATGCCAATGCTTAACATGCAACTTACATGAAATACCTATGAAAAGACTATAAAAGGAAGTATTTTCTATTATTTAAAATATTTTAATTATGAAATACTGTATATTTTGAAATGTATATATAATAACTCATAAAATGAGATATTTTCTTTTCTTTGCTCACGTACTTGAAAATACTTTATCTCTAAAAGTCATGCCAATATAAAAAAGACCTAGTAAAAGAGTCTTCTTTCTTCATACCTCAAGATTAGGAAAACCTTCAATCATATAATTACCTCGCCTTTGAAATACATTTAAAGCTATTTTCTCATGTCTCTAGGAGTAAATGGAAAGCAAACACATTTCAGCACACAGACTTTGTTAGTGGGTATACCCCTAGTGCCTCTAATTATGTCTGCATGATGTAGGACAGAAATCAAAATGAACAGAAACCAAGCTGTGGTGTAAAGCTCAAGACTCTTCCAGTGGTGTGGACCTGCAATTCACTCTCAGCCATACAAATTCCACAAGTGCTTTCCTCTCCCTGTCTACCATCAATGCCAGTGAGGCCTTCATGTGATAAATCCAATTCTATTTCCTCATAAAACACAATAAGAAGAGAGACTGAGTCCTCCAAGAACAATTTCAAATTCTGGGCATCTTAAGCACAAGTTGTTAACTAAAACACTAAAATAAACATTATTCTTTTAATATGCGACTGTCTGATCTTTTTCCTCCTTACAGATGTGCCAGCAAACAAGATTTTACTTACAAATTAATTTTTAATGTATTTTGGTGGTTATTTTTCGGTGCTCATGAGGGATACTTTGAGGAAACTGAAATATCGACCAATTTCCTTTGTTTCTAGCAGAAATACATCCATTCACCTCTATCCTATGAATAAGATTGGGATTTGTGATTGCTGTCTGCTTCATTCTGCTTAAGCATTGCTGAAAATAAAATTAAATTAAATCAACTGTAAGAGAAAGCAACTTCTTGTCTCTAAAGTTTTGAAATGACTGAACCATCTCATATTTAATAATTCAGACTCAGTCCTTTAAATTTTGTCCAGGAAAATAAGATGCTCTTTATATTTCAAAGATGTCTTCACAAAAGTCTGCAGTACTGGATTTTCTGACGCAGAGTGATTATAAAACCCCCTTTTGTTCTCATAACTTCATGATGTATATCTATAACTCTTTCTTGTTTGTGAAGATAAGACCAGCCTTGTCTCTCTAAATGCCTTTTCAAAGGAAGATTCACAGTTGTCTGACTTTTGATCTGTGTGGCAACTAGCTCGACCACCTGCACTGGGTTTGAGCAGTTACTGAGCTTGCTTTGTACAAGCTTATGAACACAGCAAGCCTTTGACACCAGAACAAGCTGATGTGTGAATACACCAATTTACAATGTAAATACAGGGTCCAACAATATGGGCATCTTTAATGACCAAATGTGTAAAGTGCATATATTGTTTACTGATTATATCATTAAATAAAACAGATGGCTCATATTCTCCATCCACCTACAGTGGATTAAAACACAATGGTGTAATAGTCCGGTAAACTGGTAATGTGAAACATTGCTTTGTACTGGTGTAGTAGCATAAATAGCTGTTCACAAATGAGCTACAAAGCCCCACTGCCACTAAGAGTAATTAGCTTAAGGCTGCACTGAAAGAATGCTACCTTCACAATCAACAGGTGTGTGCCATTCATGCTGAAAACTGCATTTGAAAAATACAGTGGTGACAGAAAGTAGCAAGGAAGTTTCTTGGCATGGATAAAGTAGACCATATGCTTCCCAACATCCAGGCAAGATTGGACACACTTAGAATCATGTTTCTCAAACAATTCCCTATTTAAATGCATTATTTGCGGCCATGATAAGCATGACAGAGAAACAACAGTGGGATTTTTTTTTCACATGCACAAGCATTTTTATCAGGAGGAAGGTGGGGAGTTGGTGCAAAACTAATTTTCAGATGCAATTTTTTTTTCAAGAAGAAAAATTAGTGCTGCCATCTTAAATTGTCAGTAGATTTACTAAGTAAGTAAAAGAAAATATGAAGCCTTTTCTCTAATTCACAGATGTTACAGAAACCTTCTGGGTTACAACTTTGGTTAAAACAGCAAATTCCAAGGTAAACAAGAGCTCTGAGGTAATAAATGTTACACAGTGAGATCCTGCACAGACTATTTTAGAGCTACACAAATGTTGCAGAGAACATACATACAAGTATTTATAGCAAAATAATTTTTCTCTGTCTCTCTCATTCTTCTCAATTTCCACATTGACTTTTCTTTGCCTTCTTGATTAGATAAAAGTCAGAGAACCATAGAATGACTTGGGTTGCACCTTCCATATTAGCTAAAGAGCCAGTCAGAATTAGGAAACTTTCATCCTTCCTATCACCAAGTAGACTAAACAATCTCTCACTGTATGGCCACACTTTCTCATTCATGACTTTTTTATTCTTCAGAGAGCTGCTCAGCAGGTTAGTACTGTATGAACATTTCTTCTGCTGAGTTTTAAAGGTCCAATACAACGTATTACATGCTACCAGGGATATAAATTATTCCTCTCCACAGCACTAATTTATCTGCAAGAAACTTTAAGTGATCACCCAAATTCATAATTTATGGCCTTCTTTGTAAAATTACAATAATAACAGCAACAGCAATTACAAAACACCACCCACCCCAACCAAGTTTTGCTCAAACTAAGAGTTCCTTGTTCAACATTAGGGTGACAGATGAGCAAACTACTCACACAACTACGACTTGCAGGTTCAGGTCCTGGGTTTTGTGGAGGAACATCACTGGCTGACTTGAACAAAAATTGTACTCAACTGAGCTTTCCTTTTCCCTGTTGTTGGTCACTTAATCTCTTACGCCTCTTGAGCGCAGCCAGAAGACTGACCTGCTGCTATGAGCTAGACTGAAAGTGATCTAGTCTAAAAGATTAGCTAATAAGGACAAGATTCTGATATCACAGCAGTTTTAAATGTTTGATGACTTCATTGTTTTCTTACAGATACAGGTCTTACTGTGCAATCAGAATCATGCTGGAAAGCCAAATTAACTTTGTTTTTATTAAAAGCCAACAATTCCAATCAAGTGTGGCAAGAAGAGTGCCAAGTGCCACTGGAAAGCATACTCAGAATGCACAAAGGAGCTTTTTTACTTGACAGAAGATGAGGCAAATCAATTTGCATTACTCCTTTTGTTTTCAAACACTATTGCTGTCCAAAATACTGGTGTGTCTATGGGAAAATTAGTCAAAATCATGTTTGTTTGACACAATTACTGTCTTTTTCATTAAGCGTTTAGAAGTGCTACCAAAAAAGTTAAATCTCGGTATTTTGCAATTTTGACCGTCAAATGTTGTTTTCAGTCAGCGTAGTATACAGACTAGTTTTAGTCCAGGTATGTAACCTTGTGAGAATGATTTAATTTTGGTGTCTGCAGCTGCAAAGCTCCATGACACCTACTCATGAAGCTACTGTTTGGAGAGACTGAGCTTCCAGGATTTGCTTATTAGAATAACATCCAACTATTCTATTTTTACATTCCTGTATCCCATCAAAAGGCTTGGCTTGATGAAAACTAGAAAGTGTAATTTAATTGTGTGCACTTTTATTTATGTTTTCTAATTCTTGAAAAGTTGAGCAGAAATTTCTTTCCACAGCACAAGTCACCAGAATCTCCTCACATGCAACAGCACGCAAAACTTCTCTGTCTAGTCCTCTAGACTTGTCTGTCAAATCCTGGAAAAAGGATTTGGGCTAAACATTAGGGAAAATTTGGAAATACCTGATTGAAGAGATGGGGAGTGTTCAGTGGAGAATAGGCTAAACAAATATCTGTCAGGATTAAAAACAGGGTCAGTCAATCCTGCCTTAACACAAAGGGATGAACTTTTCTGACATCACTTCCAAGCTGGTTCTATTTCCTTTGGTAAATATATGGATTAAAATGAAGTGACCCAGTGGCAAGATATAATGCATATCTTGTGTTCAGAAAATGTTACAGGAATTTATGGCTTACACAGTCTGCAGTAAATGGAATGTGTAAAATTCAACCTATATTGTTCTTTCACAGTTACAGTGTGAGCGGTGTCAAGAACGTGATCCCTAATCCACTACTGGCCTTAAAGCGTTTGACTTAATTGATTTCTGAAAAGTTGTCTCCAATTATTTCAGCAATTACCAATGCCAGCGTTTGCTAACAGTTTCTCTCCTTCACTTACACAATTGTACCATATTCAAAGCAGTTTCCCTACCTTCACTATTCCTGAATATCACATCAGAGAGAACTCATCCTACTGGAACCTCTGAGCAGCTACTGCAGGAAAGCCCTGCACTGCTTATGCTGCCGTAAGACACAGTTTCTCATGGAAGCATGTCATGGGATACCTGCTGTGGCTCAGAAACAACAATGCTGGCTGTGAAATGCTTTTGTTTCACTCATGACACTGTGAACCTTTCTAGGCTCTAGCTGCTTAATGGTAGTCAGCATATCCCAGTGCAGAAAACAACCACAAAGGGTTACATGATATTTATCCTATCACGATGCTTTACATTGCTGGTACATGCAGTCTAGGACTAGCTAGGAGAATTATCCATTGGGATCCTGCTTTCCTGCAGAAACACAACTGTGTGCTAATGTTCTTTCCAGCTGTTCAGCTGGACATGAGTAGACTGAAGGGGAGCAAATGAGATAGCAATTCCAGATGACAGAAAAGAGGGAATGGAGGGGATAGAACAAAGACCATTGTACACTTCAAAAAGGAACGGAAAAAGAGAATTAGAAATGTGGTCTGAAGAACGCTGAGAACCCTGTTCATAATGGACATAGTGTAGGCAGCCTGACATGGGGATAAAGCTTTCCAACAATCTGAAAAATAAAACAATGCTACCATATAAATGCTCTTACCTCACTGAATGAGGGACATCTCCTTCTAAAGCTGCCTGGGCACAAGGAGATTAAAACACTGACTTATTTTATCCTATGCATTTAAGTTACTAGATGTAAAGATCAATCGTGATGTTCCTTTTTTCTTCCAGGTTTGAAGAAAACTTAACTCTCTCTTAGGTTGTTAGAGATGAAGGTTTGAAAAGGCTACGGTGGCATTAAACTAATCCCAGCTACATGCCTGCAATGTTGAAATTGGTCCCTTTCTGTAAGGCATTCAGCACCTGTGGCCTGGAACTCTCCATGTACACTGATTCTGGTGGTTAAATAGCAGCTCAAAAGAGTCCTGTACCCTCCATGGTGCATGAGCTGAACAGTACTCCTAGCACTGAATGAAAGTAGGGCAAGATTTTTCAGAAATATTGTGGAAACAGCACACATGCAACCCTGTTTAAGAAAGATGGGTAAAGTTTAGAAAATGGTTTTCCATTGATTATTAAAAACAAGAAATGCATCTTACATGCATCAGATTACATCATACCTAAACTAAGAACAGGGAACCCACATTGTCCCATACTCTTTTAAAATATTTGCTGTTCAGACCTAGAGGTACATTTCCTGTTTTTGGTTGGACTCCTAACGATGAAGAATGCTCACTCTTGGGAATTTTGCTGACGACACATTTATGTTTTCCAGATGTTTTGTCCATCATTTCAACAAAGAAACAAGGTTTCTTTTTAAACTCAGAGACAAAGCAAGGAACAACTAGGTACTAATTAATGCCAAGGTTTAATCCGGAATAACAAGCAGTATGTTCCTCATCCAAGGATTAGATTGTGATTAACAGCACCAGAGTTATCAGTTTCCTTCTGAAAAGATTTAACACTTCATAATTAATAAAAGTTAGCATAACAAAACACAAATGTTCAATAACATAAGAATCAAGCAACTACATTAAACACTTAAAAGACAGGAAAATTATAAAAAAAATTACTATATTGACAGTAACAAGCACTAAAATAACCTATGCATATTTTACAGCTTCCAGTTAACAACAGAAATATTAAGGACATGGTTTGCAAGGAGCACAATAAAAGCTGTGTTGCCCCAAGAGATGACCCAGAATCCTTCTGCCACTCACTCCTCCCCCCTTATTCAGTCTCCCTCAAGTTAAGGGAATTGCTCCTCTGGTTTAAGTTAACCATATGCTTAAATATGCTCCCTAATCAAGGTCTAAATTACTGAAGTAAACAGCTGCAGCTGTAAATATTCTACATGGAGCAGACATTTTGGTTGAGGATTTACCGTTTCAATAATTTTTCAGTGTAGAAATATATCTTGAAGTAAAAATAGAAATATATGTACAAAAAAGTTGCAGGAACAATTCCTACTCAAACTTCTTTTGGCTTGAGACCAAATATCCTGGAAAGAGGAACTCCTCTATTAGCATGAGAACAAGGCAAATATAACTGTATGTTAAACTCCACCCTGGATCCGTGATACAAAGACTTGCCTTGAGAAAAGTGCAGAGACTCAACAGTCATGCCAAGTATGAGTGAAACAGGCTTTAGCTCCGAAGAAAATAATTTTTTTGTCATGAGTTTTGGGGATGGAAACAGAGATTGGTAGGGAAATAGGGGAAAAGCCAGTGGCAACACTCCCTCTGTTTGGGTTTGTGTCCACAGGGACATGACTGTCCCTGCTGCTGTTCCTAACATGTGGAAATGTGGGCTTTGTAGCCAAGCAAGGACGCAGAACATCCTTAACTGTGCACATCTCTAGGAGCAAGAGAAATTAAAGAAAGCATGCAGTGCTGAATGGCCACAGCCCAGGTCAGTGGGTGCAGGCAGAGCAGCCCATGCCCTGCTTGAAGAACTGCCCCACACCCAGTGTCCCCTCAGCCCAGCACAACATCACCACTGCCAAAGCTGTGTGACAACTAGTACAAAAAACCTGCAATCCAGGCCCAGACTCTGAAGGCCTATTCTGAAAATCATGTTTGAAATCACTTCTGCTTAGGACCAGAGACAATGGACACAAGTTGGGTGCTGGGAATTTCAGTGAGAGAATTTGCTTATTTCAGCTGCTACTGGAACAGACTGCTCAGACAGGCACTGGTGTCTCCAGCCTTGGATGTGCTTGAAATGTGACTGGAGGAGAGTATGAGCAACCTGCTCTAATGAGACCTGCTTTGCACAGGAGGTGGGAGCAGATGACCTCTAGAGGTCCCTTCCAACATAAATTGTCCTACAATTGTGTGAAATGCTGAAAAACAACTGAAATATCCTGGAACTCAAAAGTAGAACAATTTTTGACCAGCAGTGATGCAAGAAGCAGGACTTCCAGGATTTTCCTGGAAAGAATGAAGAAGCTTCTCCAGAGCTCACATTCCCTTTCTGACTGCAGTCGTATTGGTCATGCAGCTGTTGGCAAGTCACATAATTTATTATCTGAGAGCTGAACTGAACCCTTACAGCCACATTTCTATCAGACAGAGGTAGTGTCTCTGTCCTGATGGGAATCAAACTTTAAAAATCTCTTTTATCAATGCAGATGTGTTAATAAGCTTCTCAAAACGTCACTTTTAACAATTCATAACACTGAAATCTGAAGGTTAAGAGTGTTTTTGACACAAAAATTTCCTGGTGAATCAGACAGGATAAAAAGTTGTTCTGGAGTGTAGCAACAATTCTTCTAAAATATTTTCCTGCAATTCGAAGGGGATAGATGGAACTTATCTGCTAATTGAAAAAAGATTCAAATCTACTGAAATTTTTATCTGGTTACTTTTAGGTTTGCTTGTTTCCCACTGGGCTGTGTGTGTCTTGGAGTCTTTCCAAACTCTTTTCTTATTAGCTTATCTATGCTATTGGCTTAGGATATGGGCAAAACCCTGAAGATATTCCAGAACACATTCTTTTCTACCTCATTCTAGCACACTCCGCACTCCCCAATTCACACTGGGGTACAGGCCACAGGATAGAGACCTGAGACAATCCATTCCAGTGCCTCACCACATTCACAATAAAGAATTTCTTCCTAATATCTAATTTAAATACAATCTCTTTCATTTTGAAGCCATTTCCCTTGATCCTAGTAATGCCATGCCATAAGAGGAATGTATTAGTTTAGTAGAACCTAAGTAGCTGCTACAGAAAAACAAAAAAATCATGAATGTATAGGTTATTCGTATGTGAGAATATTTAAAGACACTTATTACAAAAATATTCTTACCCACATACTCAAAATATTGTGAGACAACAAAGGCTGGGTACCTTATTGCTGGAGGAGCAAATTGGGATAGGAAGACCTCTCCCTCTTATGTCACTGATTTCCTTAGTGAGCTATGGCAACCTGCAAAACCTGTCTCTGCTTTTATTCCCCATCCCCAGAACATTTTTTGCACAAACACAAGGCCAGGGAATTTAGGTCATACAAAGGCAGTAATTTAGCCCTCTAGCTATCTAAATACCTGATCTCTTAATATATGCAGCCAGATTCAAAAGAGGTGCTGCTTTACCTTTCCCAGACAGTAAAATTAGAAAGAGTTAGGCATTAATTTGAAGTGCAGCGTGTCAGCATGGCATATGACTTCAAGCAAAGAGCTAATATATATTGTGAGAACAGCCACTACATTGAGAAATGTATAATTTCTGTATAATATTGATGTGGAGAATGGTCCTCCAGTTTTTTATTTATCAGTTCCAGTAATTATGTAAAACATTGTGTGGTGTGTACTGAAGTATGCAGAAATTAGGAAACAACTGCCAATCTGTGCAAATTATATTTCTTGCAGTTCTATTTATCTAATAGATGCTGATTTCTTGGAATCTGTGTTTCATTATTATTCTTGAAACTAAAATTGGGATGCTGCTGAGGCTGGGATAATGCTAGACCCTTCTACCCAACAATCTCAAACAAATTAAATTCACTGTAGGTCTATCAATTATGTGGTTTTAAACAACATCCTGAGAACTGTCTACTCAAAGCGGCTTCTATGCTGGCATTGCTTTTGGCATATTTACTTGACCTGAGCTTAAATCCTAACCTGACTTTCATCAAGACGAGTGACTCAGCACAGCATTTTTGGTGAAGAAAAAGGAAATCCAGTGCCTTTCTGACACATACAAACATGCCGTCCTGGTGTTCGACTACATAATCCTTTTGTCTGAAAAGAGGAGCCCAAGTATATCTCAGAAAGATCACATTTTTCATTTAGCTTATGGAACACTTATAAACTAGGACTCCTAACTGTGATTCCCAAACACAAAACAAAGTCAAAGGTTACAGCATATGTTTTTTGTTTCAGCTTTTCCAAATTACTTGCAAATGTATTCAAACACAATATGAGAAGATACTTTATTTTATTGAAAATAACAGACTACAGGGTGCTGCAAAAAAGGCTGGGGTACCTCAAGCATAAACATGGAAAGAATACATTGGTTTAGAAACCCATAAATCCTTATTTGAATCTGCCAACCTGAAAGCCAAGTAAAGCCCGAAAAAACTGTTTTTCCTAAATGCTATGTCTGATTAAGCCATACTATTAAATGACAGCTGAACTTTAACATTAATATGATATTATTTAAATAACTGCATGATTTTTTTTTACACTAAAATGATGAATGATTTTTGGACAGCTCAATTGACATAAAGCAAGAAACCCCTTTAATGAGATTTGACAAAATGGAGACATATGCAGAATATTCGTTACAGCTCATGTCGCAGAGCCCTTCCGGGGGAGACTTGGGTTTGGTTGGTGTCTCTTCTTTTCCTTCATTTTTTTTATGGTTTATTTTGATTGTCTACAGTCACTGAACCATCCCTTTCAATTGCCACTTCCTTCCTCCATGGATTTTGAATTTAGCTTGTGTCATTTACATATTACTCTTAATCAGAGAATTTTATGTGTTACATTTTGGAGTTGGAATTGTAAGAAATTTGTGGAATGAAGGCATGAGGTTCAGTCATTTTAACCTTTGTCAATTTGGTATATAAGGCACTAACAAAGATATTTTTCTGAGGAGACTTATGGAAAAATAACGCTTGTGCTGAAGAACAACTTGCAAAATTCCAGTTTTCACATTTCCTAAGCCAAGTGACAAATCAACAACTCCACTAAAATTTTCTCCTCTTTTCTTGCTTTTTTTCTTATATAAGCAAAGTGCATTAAGCAAACACACAACCTAAGGGTAATTTCAAACTGTGGCAAGGGTAATTTCAAACTGAACTCTTCAGAGGATGCACTAAACTCCTTTAAACTAAACTCCTGTGCTTTCTTAGCACCCAACATTGCTTATCAGAGAGATGCTTTTCTTCTTTAGGAAGATGAATATGTACAGAAATGTGTACATCACAGAGAAGCTCAGGTGTGTTTCACTGGGTGAAGAACACATATCCAGAGGTGCCACAAATTAAAAAAAATATATCTGAGAATGCACCAATGAAAATTTAAGGGGAGAAGTAATCAATGGGTAACTCCCTCCCTTCAGTCACACTTAGAGTTTTAGGATATTGCACAATTTTCCTTTTGTACCTAATTTTGATCCCAGGGATGATTTTCGTAACATTGAAAGTGTGGAAGAAAGATGCTAAAACCACAAGGGTTGACAGTGTGTTTGCCCCATTTATTTAGGCAGAATTGATAATTTTAACCTTTTCTCCACACATAAATTTATGCTGCCCCAAAATATTTACCAACTTTCTCATTTAACAGGCAAAAAAATCCCCTCAAAGTACCAAAATTACTCAAGAATAAAAAACACAGGAAATCATCATCAAAAAATCTTAATTTTAGAACACACATCCAAACCCTCCCCAAACAAATACAAAGAAACAGAGATGAGAAATCATTACACAGGGGTTATCCTTCAGGCTACAGAAAACTCTTTCCATAGTCATGGCAAAGTCTTCTATTACCCTACCACTTCTATCACATCCTACACAGCAGCCTGGGTAAAAAAATGTCTGGTACCCCAGCAAAATGTTGAGGTTGAAGTAAAATTGAAAATAAAGGCACGGAGGGAGAGGAGAAGAAAAGAAAGACCAGAAATGTCCCTACCTTGGCCTTACCTTCGCAACATTCCCGTCAAAATCCTGGAACTCTTCCCCAGGTTTGCATCTGCTTCTCTGAGCTGGGGAGAAAAGAGGCCCATTAAAGGCAAAAGGCACATGTGCTCCATCCTGTACAAAGGACAGGTGTTTCTACAGTCCTCTGAGTCTGTGAGCTTCAGGTTTAGCACACAACCAGCTCATAAGGCCACCCAAGCACCGACAATTAAAAATATCTTGTCTTCTTTTCACTTACATAAATATGAAACCCAGGGAAGGTAAGTCATTGAGGTAACAAAGGTGAGTCAGGATAAAGAGCAAAAGCTTCACAAATAAAGGGTTGCAGGTAGAAGCTCTATACATTGGAATCCAAAATTCCCATGTGTATGTGTATTGTTTGTGTATGTTAGGGAAAGGATCAAGGGATGAAGAGATAACCATGTTCCTGACTTTATGAAAAGAAAAACATATTTTCTTTCACTGTTTTTCAAAGACCGTAGTTTAAAGAAAGTAACAGAAATAAAAAATATATCCTTTTAGCAATTTTGTGTAAAAGAAATATGTCTATACTGCCCCTCAAATACAAAACTTGTATTGACCTTCCAGCAGCCACCTCTGGCCTGGGTGCTCAAATGCTTTGTGAATAGTATATAAACATGTACAGAAGGAACAGCTGTACAGTATATATGGGGTTATTTTCATGTAAGGAACTCTCACTCACTGAAATTACCATTTTTGTAGTTCATAGGACAAAGGACACCTGCAGTTTACAGCTACACCTAATTGGCTGTCTTGCTCTACAGCTCTCAAACATGTTGCAAAAAAGGTAAAAAATGAAATTGAGTAGGTGGAAAGTTATGAAGCAAATGAACTTCCTGCTTATTTCTATTGCTTTTTAAAAGGGATTAAAATGTCCCCTCTCTTTTTGTGTTTATTAGTGCCCCAAAAAGGAAATCTAGAAATTAGAAGATTATAGGAAGAATGGAGTTATTCTCCTATCACCTCTTTTGCCACTGGCAGCTGGAGGAGAGACATCTTTTAGTCATCTTGGAACAAGTGGAACATCAAAATCTACTGTAAAAAAATAACGTAATGATTATGGCTATTTCAGTTATGAAATAGCCGAGACCACTGTTTCTAACATGCCCCAAAGCACAGCTGTGTGTACATACATAAAAACATTATTCTCCTTATGAAAGCTGAATATTTACCTCTTCATTATCAAGTCAGATTGAAAGGATTACCTGAGTCATTGACTTCTTACTGAAAAAACTTGGTTGTAGTAGACAAAATGCATCCTGTGTTACAAATCCATCAAAACAGTAACACTGCCAAGGAGAGTGGCAGTCTTCCAATAATAAATCACCTTCACCATAACAAACCACTATTATATCTTGAATATTTGAACAGCAGCAATATTAAACTCTCTATTCTGGAGCACAATACTGTAAATATTTGCAGGCAGATTTAATGCTTATTACTGAAATCAGGAGGTGATGTGACAATCAGTGTCACATAACCTTTTTGCATAAATTTCCTCCTTATTCTTCTAAAAGCTATTAAGAAAATACCAAGTAGAAGCTGGGATTGGATAACACCAATCAAGTCTTGCTCTTAGCAATATCATATTCAGTGGGAAGGCTTGCACTAACTCTCAGATCTCTGTAATTATGTGCTATGATGGAACAAAGATGAGTATTATATTCCAGGGAGGCCATTGCCTCATTTTTTCCTGATTCATCTAGACAATTCAAGCTCCAGAAAAGCAGTTTAGCCCGATTTGACACAAGTAACAGAAGAAAAAATGTCACAGTAATTTTTAAAAGGCTCATTAAAAAGCCAAGTTCTTATCTATGCTAGAAGGGAATCTGAAGTACAAATGTATGCTTTACATTGGTCTTTTATTATTCATAAAGATGCATTTAACACTTGGGGCTTCTCCTCCCTTTTCACAGAAAAGTAGCACTCTCCTTGTTACCATTAAATGTTTGATCCTAACTTTCCTCTCTTGCTGCAGGATTCTACCTGACAGCTAGAATCAGTGCTGGTAGTTAGGAAGGGGAAGCTGAATCTTAGAGGTTTGACAAACTCCTCTAAGCAAGACGACCTCGTGTTTTTATGGTAATAAAAAACCCACAAAATAAGCAAAAAAAAAAAAAACATTAAAAAAGAAACCAACAAACACATACACATATAGAAGATCTCTAGCTACCTCCCAAGAGAATGCTAAGAAAACACCTTTTCTTCCAGCTCTGGCAGAAAAAACCCCCACATGAAGAGTTTCAAACTGTAAGTTTGTTTTTATTTAAAACTGAATTATCTGATTGCAGTTCCTCTGCCATTTCTTTACCAATACCAGCACAGCACAGAAGTGTGGAATGGAACTGGTGGAATGTGAACCTCTTAAACAGTCCATGTTTCACAGAACTGCTGCAGGGAAAACATTTTGAAACAGGCTTTGATATTAGCAATGGCAAACACACATGGTGTTTAAAAATAATATTAAGAGTAATAATGAGAATGCATAAAGATGGACAAGATGCTGACATTGGTATCTTGTCTGCCTTAGACAAATTTTGAGGTTTTCCTAAAAAATGTTGCATCTTTTAATGTGCTCTATAGTCCAGTTAGCCTATCTGACTTGCAGCAGAGCTTTTATCCCTTCTCTTTGTGTCAGAAAAAAATGGGAGTTCTACTCTACATTCAAGAAAATTCATATATGTAAATTTAACCAAACCATTGAGATATTAACTTATCTATTATTTGCTTATTAAAAAAATAAATTCCTGACTTTCACAACATTGAACTGTTAAAGCTGACCATCATGCTCAAGCTGACAATTTCATGACAGAAGACAAGTTTATTCTCTGTTTGATAAGATAATAACTCCATGCATTTAATGTACAGGTATAAAATTAATAAAGCACCCTCTGTTCTGGTCTTTCAAAATCTCCAGAAAATGGGGAACTAGCCAAATTATCCAGGATCTCCCCTAAATGTTCATCTGAGTGTTTATAGACAGCTGGAACAGGTCCACCCATGTGGATCCACTGGAGAACTTTTCTGAATTCCCTAAAGAAAATATTTAAAGTGGTTTCTGATAAAAAACTTGGAATTTGAGATCTTCCATTATGACAAGAGGTTTTTTTACTGCACTGTGGTAGAGTGTATATGTGCTGCATTTTCCTAGAATATCCTTTTTATTTTTAATCTTGTTCTTTGCATCTTACAGGTTTTGCCATCAAAGAAATTTGCTCCTCAGGTAGACAGCAATGAAAAGGAAAAGTTTTGCTATGAACCATGTGTACATTGAGTGATCAGAACTACATCCCTGGGATATATAGGATCAGCAGAAAGGAATACATGGCATTCATCTCTATTGCCTAGGTTTTATTTGTCTAGCTGGAAACAGAAAAGCATTTCAGACTCAGCAGTCACTGGGGATATAAGGAGTGGAGGTGAAATAAGACACCAAGTTGCCAGAACAAAACTTGGTCAATCCTCACAATTCTTAGTACATTTAGTGATCTAGCTATATTTAGTGTTTTAAAGTAGCTAATTCCCAGCACTTCAGAAAGCAACTGGTACAGCTGGCAGAAAATGCCTCTAATGCTGTTACAGGAAGCTTTACTAATTAAAGCTATCCAAGTGAAAAAACTCCCTGGGACAGATAAAGGCTTTTTTTTTTTAAAGTGCCACTAGTCAGTTAAGAGATGTGTGGGAGAACCTAGCTTTGGAAAAACTGGGATGCTTGGGAAAGTATCTGAACAACACATCATGGACAGAAAGTCCTGGTTCTGTGAGCAGAAACCAAAGGCTGGGCTCCCACATGGAAGTTGAGAGAACTTGTACACATTGGATGGGATGGGGTCCTGAGCTCTCCATTAACCCTGCAGAGTGGAGCTGATCCCCATGGAGGCCACAGGAGCCAAAAGTGACACAGATTTGTTACCTTGGCTGCAGACAGGGCAGCAGTACCTGCTCTTCACACAGACCTGCCTGAGGGGTGTTATTTGCATCTGCAGCTGCAAAGAGTAAGGTTGATCAACTATTAGCTCACTTATGATATTGAACTGTTTCATAGGAAGCCTAAGGAATCATTGGAATTGACTGTACAACAAACCCTTCAAAGGACAGAACAATGACCTAACTGTGATAGTGACAGAAAATAAATTTGCTTCCAACAGCAGATTTGATGATTGTAGTGTGACTCCCCATCAGACAGACTTGGCAGGATGGGGCCCATGTAAGACACTTTGTAAGCTCTCCACTGCAGATGGTGATTATATCTCATCTGGATTATTTTTGCATGCACAAAGAACTTGCCCAATGCACATAAAATGCAGAATCAGCAATTACTTATTATCAAACTCACCCTTTCCCGAGCACGCTGGATCTTCTCTCTGTCATGGCTGAGGTTTTCAAGCATCTCCTGTCCAATCTGCTCTGCATTAAAAAACAAAAATGCAAATCATGAAAAATGCAGCTTGTGACTGCAAGGCCTTAAAATACCAAGTTAGTGCATTTAATACATGTGGTAGCCTAATCACTCCTCCTAAGTGCAAAGAGGAATACATTATTATATTGAATTTGAAGTTTTTCAAACAACATAAAACTGCAGAAGCAAACCAAACCAGAAGCTGCCCCTCTGCACCCTCTTGAGACTGTCTAGGCCCTGGGAATTGATGCTGACCTTTGATCTGTGCAATAAAGGCAAGAAGACTTTCAGACTTGCTCTAGATGCTGGGTGCTCTACTTCCTATCTACTCCTTAAGCCCAAGGAAGTCAGGAAGCCTTTGCTAAAACACCAGCCATCCTTGTACATCTAAAGCCACAGAAGTCATATTGGAGGAAAGCCTCTCTCAGTGCCTCTCAGCATTTATCATTGATGCTTAAATGAAAGCTCTTGCAGGCCCATCCCAGTTACTGGTGCCTGCTTTGCTCCACCATGGACTGTTTCTGGCTGCCTTAGAGATAGGCTGTAATCTCCTGATGTTTTCAGCAGCAGACAGAGACATTAATTTATAGTCATCACCGTTTGTTTACACAGGGGCTGTTTGCTTCCGCAGCTCATGCTGAACCAAAGGTGGCAAAATTATAGTGGAGAGGCCTCAAGATATGGTACAAAGACAACACAAGATGCCAAAACTTTACTCTTCAAACAGCTTCAATCAAATGCTTCTCTAACACTGAAATATTAGCAGCAAGTATAGAGAAGAGATTTTAATCTTCAAAGCTCTATAGAAATATTAAGCAACTCTCCCTGCATTTCCCCGAAGGAGAAAAATAAGTTAAATCATTCCCACTTTACAGATGGGGAAGCAGGCAGAAGGAGCTGAAGCAGCTGTAGCTTTGCCTCAGGACACACAGCACGTGTGAGACAACCAGCATTTCTGTGCACATTCATTTAGGGTACTTAGCAGGCTTACCAGAGATATGAACCAAAACAGTAAAACTACAAAAACCATGGTTTTTTCCCCCTTAAAAAACAATTTTAAAAGCCTTGCTTTTGTTGTGGTGAGTGAGCGGGATCCTAAAATGTCTTTATTCAGGGAGCCTTAAGAAACAGATCATTACAAATTCACCAATATATTAGTAAACATGATTATGATTTGTTTTAATAGATACAGTCTATTTTCAAGGAACAATCCAAAGTAGAATTGCCTCAAACTTTAAAAGTTTGAGACAAGCAATGTTATTTTTAAATCCATTTAACACAAGGTACACAGTCTGCCAGATAAAGTCTGAGGAAATTCATTACATATATATTTCTCTATCAGTTGCCAAGTATAGTACAAGTAAGATAAATATTTCCTCTGACCACAAATTGACATCCTCATTATGCTATCTTGTCCCTCTTGGCTCGCTGCTCTTTACTTTTAGCTGTATATACAATGCCTCCCAAAGGTGAAATGTGGTAAGATACATGAGTTTGGAGTTAAAAAGGCTGCACAGTGCAGTGCAGTTACACAAATGGCAGCCTCAGAAAGTGATTCATGAGAGCCTTGCCTATGTTTGCACGTCAGAGGACTTACAGGATGGAACTATACTGAGCTTTCCCTCATTAAAGCACTCAAAACACTGTTAAATACAAACAGATCTATGTGTCCAGGGGAGGAAAAAAAACAAAGCAAAATCTCTTTAAGGGGTGGGGGGAATCAACAGATCACTAACCTAGTGAGTGAGGTGAAATGATAAAAAATGTATTTAGAGCTAAAAATTATATGTATGTTTGCAGACATAAAGGAGTATGGGGTGCAGATCTTCCTTCAAAGGAATAAGCATAAAATACATGGCTAAAATAGTTTGGTATCTCATGAACAAAGCTCAAAAATATCTTTGTAGGAAACAATTTTATTTTTATTACACCAATTTTTAAGCAAGTTACTGTGGATTCGTATATTTTTTTTTCATCTTCTTCCTGTCACTGGCAAGTTCACACTCTTAGCTTTTTATAATGATTGAGTTTATTTTCCAACCATCAATGTGACAGCAGCATCAACTGTAAGTGAGGGTAAAACACCGTCACTTTGACGAATAGTGTATTTTCCTCTCATTGTCGATGACTGAAGACATCAATAAATAAGGAAGGAGAGCATGTCAGCCAGAATATCACAGAATGAATTGTTGATATGACACTTAGGGATTAAACCTTCAGCCATGAAGTTCAACCTAGCAGAGGGGTCTGAGAACTGAGATAGTTGCGTTTCTTCCCAGCAGCCTCTATAGATAAATAATTGGACGGATCATCAATTTTACAGGAGCAGCTTTACTCTACATGCACTTTCGTTGATGATCTTTGGCCTTTTTTGGGCTAAAATAACAACATAAGTTGAACAAAGAGACATGACAGAGGTAACATAATCTCACAATAAGTTTGCAAACATAAATTGACACCTTTATCCTCTTCATATCCTCATTCTACTTG
This sequence comes from Sialia sialis, assembly GCA_009812075.1. NCBI lineage: Eukaryota > Metazoa > Chordata > Aves > Passeriformes > Turdidae > Sialia > Sialia sialis. The sequence continues at coordinate 291,332 of VRYO01002114.1, read as the reverse complement.
GAAAATTCACCGGTGACAGTGAAACTTGATTTTTAGCTGGAAGGTCAGAACAATCAAACAAAAATATTATTACATAGAGAAAATAAAGACTTCTCAATGATATGAAGACATGTCTCTTCACTTGGTTTGCAACTGAAAGCACCTGGGATTAGGAAAAATGTAGCATTACCCCACAGTACAGCTAGTTAAAGCTTGATATCATTGCTATCTGCTTGCTAACATTTTTCAGGTTTCCCCACAACTCTGATGTTTTCATTCCAGTTAAAGCATTCATCTATGTGGCAGATTCATGCTTTTAGTGCAGTGGTGCTGTATAGATCTTCCCAGCCTACTTATAATGCAAGTCATTGATGAAGCTACTACAGTTATGTGAAAAGGTCAGGTTTGTAAGGTATACTGTAGTGCAGATGCATGAATTAAGACCAATACACAAACTAAAGGGTGTTGCCTGTTGCCAGTAATGGTGTTATTTCCACAGAATCTTAACAATGCCAATTATTTGGGGATTATGCCAACCTTTCAGCTGTTTTGTATGGACAATGTTTATTATGGTGCAGTCCCAAGTCCTACCAAAGACTGAGTGGTGCTGCCTCTTCTAACTGAAATTCCCAAAGAGATCCATAAAATTATGTTCTAAAATTACAGCTAAACTGTGAGAAGCAGAAGGGTGAATGCATTTACATCATTATTATCTGTGTACTGACAGAGGGCAGGAATATTCAATAGAGCAATTATCTCAGTCTTAAACAATGCTGTGATGGCCAGGAAAAAATATTTCTGAAAAAGTACATAATATTAACAAGCATCATCCTTAAATGGTGAATGCTAAAATCCACAGCTCTAAGTGTATTCTGCCCTAAAGCTGTTTGAACAAAGTATGTGAAAGCATCCTCTTTAGTGCCAAGCACTTCAAAAATGCCATGTTGTGAGTCCAACACAAATGGTGCCTGGTTCTATGAGACTATGTTATGCAAGAAAAATATAACATTTCTTATCCTAAAACACTAAAATTAATTAGAGGAATGAATACAACTTTCCCCACTTGAAGAAAAAAACAACTACCCTAAACGTAACAAAAAAACCCAAACTTCTCCCTTCTTGTGTGCACAAATTGGCACATGGTTTTAACATTTATGTTGAGATAAACCCAAAAGACAATGATCACTTCTAGCAATGCTTTGCACTCCTGAATAAGCCCTTTCTTTGGAATTTGCTTGTAACCTGTAGGCAGTATTTATTTATACATAAAAATTGTAATTATTTAATACGTGGTCCACAGAGCTAGATTTCTAATACCTACACAAACATCAAGGACACAAAATAAGTTGTGCTTGACTGGTTTTTCTTTTACTTTTTCTGCCTCCAGCCATTTAAGAATTTATGTACTTTATCAGCTAAACTGATTCTGGAAGAGCTTTTTCTAATCACTCAAGCCAATAATACTTTTTTGCCCTAAGAATGGCTAATATATTTACTCAAGAGACAGGAATGACATGCAATGAGCCTCTCCAGGCTTTAGGATAAACAAACATGCATTTTTATCAATTTTGAAGACAGACTCCCCATTTTTCTTTTAATGTGAAAAATAAAAAATCCAACATAGTTTATAGAGCACATTTTCTTTCAACGTGTGCCTGTGTGTTTGCATATATGTGTGTGTGTGTAGATATAAAAGTGTCACAATATGCAGCAGATATCTTGTTATAATTTAAAATATACAAAAAGCTTAAAACCAATCAAATCACAGAGACGATGCCTGGAAATATGGTTTGCTCAATCTCATCATATAAACAATGCATGCATCTGAGCTATGTAATTCGAGGTTGGAAAAGACAAATGAATTTACACTGGGAAAAGCAGAAGATCATGTTAAAAATCAAGATGGCTGTTCTACAGAATCATGAAATGCACCATAAAAACCACTGTGTGTTGACCAGAGTAGAAGTGGGATACAGTTCCAGGCTAAGATCCTCAGCCCTGTCTAGTGAGCAGTGCCATTTGGGGAGTACAATTGTTCGTTGTCTTTGCACAGAGACATGCTTTGAAGCTGTAGAAAAACCTCACAGATTTTTGGAAACTGTGCTGACACAGGCTGGGACTTTTTTTTTTCCCTTAAAGCCACTCTATTTTGGACAGGTTAAAAGTTTTGATTTTAGGAGACTAGGATAAATCATCAACAGCAGTGTCTGGGAAAAAAATACTAGAAAGTGTTAAAAGCTCACTGTTCAGAGGTGACAGCAAGCAGATTTACAAACTTGGAAAATATAGGTTGCAGGAGTTGAAGAATGCAGGGCTGAGTTGAACACCTTATGCTTCTGACAGCAGAAAGTTAATAAAGAAAGTGATGACATATCTTGAAGTATAGAGACACAGGTGAAAGTCCAATAAATTCCCCAGTTCACAACTGACATATATTTATATTGAACAGCTGATGTAATTAGAAACAGAAGGATTTAGATCATTAAGGTTATTAAAAAACAAGTACAGGGTAATACAGATAAATGAAGAATAATCTAACAGCCATAAGCCAATGGAGAGACAATTTGTAGAGCATTAACGGAACAGTGAAACAGGAGTTAGTGCTCAAATGCCTCAAGAATCTGCCATGAAGATGTTAATCTGCATGCTGCTAAGTGGTCAATTAACACAATAAAATAAAAATTAGCTACTTTTTGAAAGGGTTAGTTGGCTTCTTCAGCAGAAGCAAATGCCATACAGGTGGAAAGAGCACTACAATCCACAGCATTCACTGAGGACATCCAACACTTCCAGAGCTGTCAGAAGTTCAGTTGCAAGAGAGGATAAAAGAAATTGCCCAGTCTTACTGTGGAAGCAAGTAACATCTAAAAATACCTCCCAAACTTCCAAAGTCCAAGATGTCCACCAAAGTAAAAATACAAACATTTTTCAAGTGAAAAGGTCTCCCTATAAGCTATAATGGATGTTCATGAAATTATTTTTATTGGCCAAGAGCAGGAGGGGTTTGCTGAGACTGAGGTCAGAGAAGCCAGAAAGAAAAACATCCAGAACACCTAATCAGAATTCAGTCTTTTTGCTTTGTTCAAAATAAAGAAGGAAAGATATTTGAGGAAGGTGCCACATGCCTTTAAGAACAAACTGGGAGCATTTCATAACTAACACCTCCCATGGTCCATGCCTGGTTTGTCCTTCCCCAGTAAAAAAAAAAAGGCAGATGAATGAGAAGAAAATAGGATAAAGAAAGAAGAAAGATGACAGACCTAGTAACTTCACCTACAGTTGCTTTTTCTGTTTCTGAAGTTTCATACCTTTTCTGAAATCCTAACTTACATCAATCTGCTGGTAAAAAACATCTCATTTCTCACTAACTGATATTTTTTTTTCTGTCTACTCCCATCACCAATCTAGCTGAGCTCCCTTACTAACATCCTCACAGCAACATTCACAGGAGGTGGCAGACTTTGATTCTGCTGAGCACTTGTCTACATTGCAGGCTGGCCATTGTTCTTGCCATGCCCCAGCCCAGCACTGCTGTCTGCTCCAAATTCCTCCCATCACATCTTCCTCCCCCACCCTCTTCCTTCAAATAAGTTCTAAGGCAAAAAAGAAACCTTTCTTTAGTGCATCAATAAGTAAACAACTTGCTACCCTCCTTTCAATCACTAATAATGCACATGAAGTTGGGATCCAACCCCTCAATGTCTTATTTTGCTATTTTTCAAGTGCTCCCAGGATGGAAGAAGCTGCTGCTCACTCTGAACTTGGTGTAGGAATAGGTGATGCTTCACTGCAGTGCTGCCAGTCTTGAACTTGTCTGAAAGTAATTTAGCAGGGGAGAGTATTAAAAATCCTGATTGCATCTAAATTAAGTTGCAGAAATACATCCTCTAAAACTTTAGCCACAAACTGTCACTTAATTAAACTTGTGACTCCAAACAGCACAGAGACGACACAATGGTGATCTTTGGTTCATTCAAGGCTGGATTCATAATCATTATTTAATCAAAAGTGCTCCACCTCTACCCAGTGTGCTATAAACTTAGAGCAGTACAAATAATTACTCTGGACTCCACATTACTGGCTATTTTAAAGACTTAAAATTTGCAGGCAGAGAGCTGGCAACTTAAACCCCTGCACTGAGCAGCTTGAGGCTTGTAAAGCTGGCCCTATCTCTGGAGCTGATCCACTCTTACAGCAGTAAGTGCACTTTAAGACATAGAGCTAAGCACAAAATAGATAAGACAGGCTATTAGCCAACCAGCAAATAGAAAAGAGAATAAAATGTTTTGAAAATTTGAAATATGTTTTAAAATTGAAGAGTGGAATAAGAATTTTTTTCAATCTTATTTAACGACATAAAACCACTGTATATGACATTTAGGAAGCACAAGGATGAAGAACAAAGACTGCTAGTTATATCTGTAAGCACTGCAACAATTTATTATTTTTTGTTTCAAACTGATTCTTTATGACCCATTTATGTAGCTTAAACTTATCAATAGTAACAAGGGTGTTATGCAGCATCTCTTCTGGATATCAGAAGACCTGAGAGAAGAGTATATCCTTCAGCTGTTTCAATCTGAGAAAGTGCTCCTTGAAGAAAAAAGCAAAGTCAACATCAGAAAGTAAAGCCTGAGCCAAATACAATTACATTTGGGCCTGTTCAGGTTTCTCCCAACATCCAGATTTATCTTGAATGTACTGGCCAATTAGAAAGGCAGGAAAGCTGGCAACATAAACAAGAAGTCTATGCCTGTTTGATGTCTAATACTTCCATGGTGCTAAAGAGTGTTTTAACCTTTCTTGCACCATTCAGAAATTCATTTCAAATGTGAATGGAACTATCTCCTGCTGTATTCACATTCATATTTAAACAACAAAAACCAGAAATAAAATAACACCCAGACATTAGAAAAATAAAACAAACCTAGAAGCTGATTAATAAATAATGCTTAAACACATTGACCGAAAAACTGCAGCAATCTGTGCATAAATAAAGCATTCTGCAAACAGTGTGTGTGTGTATATATATATATATATATATGTATAAAATGATATAAAAACTTTCTCAAACATGTTAAAGCTCACGAAGCAGGTGAACAGCTCAGCAACCTCGGAGCTGGCTTCAGTGCAACTCACTCTTTGAATACGAATTAGCAGTGGGTAATCACAGCATATTTATGAGGCCTTTTGCCTGGTCCTTCTCTCCAGTGAATGCTGTATTATTCATTGCGTGTGCCCTGACCCCAGTGCGCTCCTGTTCTGACAAATCATACTTGATTAAGACAAATCTTTATTAGTTAGCTAGTCAACTTCCCCATTTATCATTTGCAAATCCCATTCTCTTTTTCAGGTACAGTAAAAAAGTAACTGAAACCAAAACCATTTTTTCTCTGTATAAAATGAAATGCTTGTTACAGCCAGTAAGTGCAAACAGAAGCCCAGAAGTCAGTAACAGATGATAAAACAAAGCTTTAACGGGCTTAAATTACAAATGGGGCAAAACTCTAACACAACAGTGTACTTGGATAGACTGAAAAAAACATTAATTAGCTCATCTTTTTAATGTTTCCCTTTTTTTTCACAAACTGAATCTCTCAAAATCTAAATGCCATAAAAAGAAATGCATTGCAAAGTTGGAGGATGAAAACACCAAAGTTTAAGAAAAAATAAAGACAATGCTGAAGGTTTGTTCAAGGTTTCTACCAACACTATAAAAACATCTTGTAAAAGGAAGAAAAATGAGTACCAACTTACTAATGAAGCTTCAGTTTCCCTTGAAAATGCAATATAGCTCTAAAGAGGTGCAATTTGGAGAGGAAAAACTCCTTTCAAGACAATGTTAGTTTATTCATTGGTAATTTCCAACTAGAAAACCATGTGATGTCCAGCACACAACAGTTTTGTCATGAGGGTGGTTTTGCTTGCAGAGGAGGATGTTTCTTCTACCAGGGCTCTGGAGATCTGAAGCAGCCACTTGGAGGTGGAGGGACAAGAGACAGAGGGAAGGGACAGTCTGTAGCTTTTTGGGCTGGCTGCAGTTCAAGTTCTAGCTCTACGCCAGAATTTAATTCTCTGGAGGGATGTATAGCAAATACTCACTTGGTTGTAATTTGGATTGGTGATGAACTGGAGTAGATTGTGCATTTTATTACATTTTGAATCTTGGTTTTCTACATCATGATATTTATACCCATCAGTTGGAATCTGTGTTCATTTGAAATATACAGCAATTTTAAAACAGGTACCTAAGAGACAAAACATGAGTATAAACATCTTGGTGCTCCTTACCCAGCACACTTCTCACAGTCTTCCTCCACTTACAGCTTCCCATCTTAAGCCATTTTCCTTTTTTTTTTTTTTACTCTGCAGGACAAATGCAGCTATGGATTCTGCTGCTTTTTCACACACATGAGCTAAGTGCTAGTTATTTCCATCTGCAACGTTGTCTTTGATTACACACAAGAGTAATGCTGAGAAAACCACTGCCTCACTAAACCCACGGCAAAGGTTCAGAGGGAACAATGAAAAATATTTGATGGCCTTGCAAATCAGTGTTATCAGGAGGTATACAAAAGGGAAAGAATCCAGACTTATTTTAAAATCCTGGTTGAATTTGCAGGGCTATGTGTATATATATGCATATATATATATAAAATTATAAAGTCTCTGCTATTGTACTTGTAAAACAAAGATATTTCTTCTGGAAATTGCTGAGATGGAAAAATAAACTATCCCATAATAGAATTTTTACAGCACTCCTCAGAGCAGACTCATATTTTAAGGCTCAAGTTAAGCTTTTCAGATGGCGTTTCAGAGGTTGACTTATATGGGACCTTTATTGCATATAGACACAATTTGTTTCTAGGGCATCCCTCCCAGGAAAAATTGTTGAAAAACCTGATTTTTCATTAACTGCCTAAGATGACAAGTGTGATTTCTTCTGATGGAGCAACCCAGCAACATTTATCAATAGTTTGGCACCTGTACATTAGACTACCAATGTATGATTTGATTTAGGATAGACCTGGAGATTTCTAAAAACAAACTGCTCCAGAACAGAGCAGTTTGGGAGCATTTTGGATGCTCCCAAAGCAGCAGCCTGGAGGGCTCCAAGTGCCACCCCAGCTACTGGAAATGGTCTTTGGGTCCCTGAGGATTTGGGTCAGGGTTACCAGAGGCCACTGCTTGTCCCTTGAGCTGCAGTTGGCACAGACATGGGCACTGGAGGTGCCGTGGGGAAATGCTGGCAGCGAACAGTCTGTGGGATGTCCCAGGCTTGGGTGACATCTCCCCTCTCTCCTGGTCTGCCAGACTTGTCAGCATGCAGGACACCCTGCCAAAGGCACTTCATTAACAAATCTGTGGGACTTGTTGGCAGGCCACTGTTAGAGTTTATTTGTGTGGATGGTCTGTGTGCTGCAGACAGAATGAATTTAGTACGTTTTCCTTTGCTGTACCTTATTTCTTGATTTCTAGAAGACAAGCATGAGTAAAACATTATTATAGTAAAGAGACAAATATCTGGATTTTCAGTCATGCTCAAAGATCAAGAACATAGGGAGGCAAGGTCAGATTTGAGAAAGGATCCCCAGGCTGCTGGGATCTGTATTTGAAATGGAAGTCATGCCACCTATGGGCAGGTACCATCCTCACTGACATTACAGATCTCAGCCCATGGCCATTTTCACATTTTACTATTGGTTTGGATGCCAGTAAAAAAAAAAAAAAAAAATCATTTTTCTGAAATTTCTTCAAGCAATCTTTAATGTTGCAAGATAGGAATTTGGGAGAACAGAACTGTAGTTCTGTTTCAGGTTCTACTGTACCTCTGATAACTCCTTGTGCCTGCTTCCCTGAATCTAAAATGAGTGTGAAGGAATCCACATTGGTCAAACACTGTGCAACATTAAAATAATAATTTTCCTATGGAAGGCATTTAAATATTGCACTTAGCTTCTTATGTATTAATTTTCATTATAACCACTAGTTTGAATACCATTTTAATTTAAAAAAACCCAAGATTAGAAATTATCTTAAAAATGAAATCTGAAGTGGCCCACTCCCCTCAACTCCAGAACATTATATTTAATCTAATAAGGGTTTCTTAGATGATTTGAGCCCCAAAATATAATTATCCCATTATCTACTGAATTGTTAAATCCTTGCAGTACGACAATTTAATGCAAACACCCAGTTTACAAACATAACTTTGCTGGAAATTCTCAAGAAGTGTTAAACCGATGTCAGTGTCTCAGTAATTTCGCAGTTTAAAAACAGTTAGAAATGTAATGACTACACTGCACTTGATTAAAGCATTTACAGCTCTAATCAAAAACTGACAGCAAGATCAAAGATGTTAACTTAAATCTCTCTTCTAATTATGTTTAAAATGCCACACCTCAGGCCTGTCTCTCCTCTTCTTTTTCAAACCAAATTCTGCTTAAGAAAGATCTAACACTTCTTAACAGTTCATTATCCAATAAAACTATTCAAAGCTTAAAAGCAATCTACACAATTAGTCAGGACCTCAGGGAGTCCACCGGTAGTCTTTATTACAGGGCTTCATATTAAAACACCTTAATTATATTTGTCAAATGGATTTCATTAAAACCCATCGTCACTTTAATTTTCATATTTTGACAGTGCTGGCATAGCATTATTACCACCTGCCAAGCTACGAACTACAACAAAATTATCAAATTCCTTCAAATACTAAGCAGTTTCTTTTTGTACCGGACCAATGATTTCCCTCTTTTTGGCGAATGCACCATAATTAAGAGGAATAATTAAAATTTCATATTCAAGCAGCACACAGGCAAGCTAAACGTGCAGTGTATCTCTCGCAGGTGTGTAAATAAGAACCTATATGGATACCTGGTTGCCAGGAGCACATAATACAAAGGTAGGACACATATACTGAAGTGCTTCTGAATAATAAAGCCAAGACATCAAACAGAATGCACTATTATTTAATCAAATGACAACCATGAGGATTTGAAAGCAGAGGACATTTTAACTTCTACTCATTATACTGTCATTTCAACACAAAAGATCTGGGGATTATGACCATATACTGTAACCACAGTTTTATTTTAGATTTAATCCATGGAGGTTCCACTTGACTTTAGACAATCACATTGAAATTTAATTAAAACAAAATTTTTCATCCTCTCTTCATACATTTAAGTACTGTGACAGGGCTTCTGATATTTAGGATACACTTCCATTGCAGGATATACCAATTGCTGTTTGATTATTTTTTTTTTAATACTCAACACCACAGCAATTAACTACTTTAGATAATTACCAATAATATAAAAGGTAGGTACCAGCATTTGTCATGCAGTTGGGGCTGTTAACATCATCTGGGATATAGAAATAAATTACTTCCTCATTTTTTTTATCTGAAATACTGTACAGAAAACTGAACCAATTTATTGTTATTGTGCATATAGTTACTGAGCTAAATTCAAGGCTGATTAACTCCATGTTCTTCAATGAACATGTGTGTGAGATGACTTTGGCCCACAGCAGATAAAACAATGGCATGCAGATTGCAATGGGGAAAAGAGCAGAGAATTTTCCTTTCTTCCATATAATCATAGCAAGAAATAAGAAATTAAGAGGTTTCTGCCATATGTCTAACACACTTCACTGCTTTGTACAAAGGTCTCAAGAGTAATGATCTCCGTGTGTTATGAATATTTTAAGACTTATTAAATGTTCTTGGATTATTGTGAATAAAACTATGGGATTCTAAAGAACTGGTTTAAATGACAATCAAATATTATTCCTACTTAAGGTGAAATAAAAATTTTATAATTATTTAATGTATTATCAAGGAGGAAAACTTCAACCTCTTTCACACCATATCACAAGTTTTAGCAGAGGGATTGCTGAAGACGTGCTGGGGTTTATTTTATTTAATTTCTTTTATTTCTTTTCATTGCTTTAATTGCTTTTGAATTACAAAGAAATAAAGCAGAGTACTTACAAACAAGGGACTATGAGCTGATCACAGATCTCATTTGATTTTTTGGCAAGTCACCTTATTTCTTTTATCCTATTTATTCTATCTGTAAAACAGGGGTAAATAATGTTTCTACTAGAATTCCACTGAAACAAGCATATGCCCACATGCTGCTTAGCTTCTGTTATTGGGACATCTTACAGCAAACATTCAGAATTTTCTGGTGTCTCCTGTTCAACTTCAAACTATCATGACAGCCTTGAGGGTTTCTCTTAGAAACCCACTAACCCAGAGACAACCTAGGAGAAAAGCAGTGTTTTAAAAACAATCCCAGCCCAAACCAGAGTGGGTTTGCCTCTACTGACCTGGGGGGAGCCAGCTCCACACAAGGATGGATGGAGGGATAGGGAAACATCCCAGCTGGGGAGCTGGTGGATGAGGGAAGCTCACACGTGTCTTTGACACAACTGGTCAGGTTTTCCCTCTTGAAATCTCCTCCTCCCTCTGCCCCCAGGCTCCTGCCCTCTCTGTGAGGGCTGTGGAAGGCTCTGGCTTTGGTTCTTTTCCTCCTCACAGATCTGCAGTTGATTTATGGCTGGAAAATCTCATGCACCAACTCAGTTACTCTTTAATAAGGGACAGATTTCCCTCCCTGCTACGCTGCCATTCACTCTCCATCTCTCTCACTGCTTAGCCTTCAACTCAAATTCAACACAACACAGCAATTCCTTGTCCCCCAACATGTCTCCATACCATCTATTCTCATGACATGTAACACGACTGTCTTCCTTTCTACCCAGCCTCAACATCTTTTTCTACTCAGCTCTTTTTTTTCCATCATTGCATTTTGGACAAGCTCTCTGATTCTTTTTGCATGACATCAATAGCAAACAGACTGGTCCCAGCCATTCCCTTCCTAAAACTCTCTTCTAAGCTCTCACCCTTTATTTACATTATCACATACTTTTGTTTTAGCCTTGACAAAAGAATTTATGTACCACCTACAGTAATCTAGAACATTGCTACAAGCAGTGTTTTTTAGTTTCATATGATCTTTTTCTTTCATGCCACTGTCTCTCCCCAGTTCAGCACAGGAAACAATAGCTACATTCCTTCTGTAGCCAATCCCTTCATGATCTGACTTCTCCCACTGTCTATCAGCATATTAATTCCTCTCTCAGCTCAGATATCATTCACCTGTTAAATTTTTACTCAAGAATTTCTGCACTTTCTCCCATGCTGCCATGACTGAAAGGAGCTGAGCATAAACAACTCATCACCTCATCCCACTCTTGCAATCTCTGGTCTGGCTTCTCTTGTCCATCTGTATACCAGGATAACAATTTCTTCACAGTTTATGGAAATCTCAGGCACAACCGTGAACCTTTGTGTCAGCTGAATTTCTAAATATCTCATCCCAGATGGATAAGCAATAGCAGAAAATCTAGTGAGCCCTTGAGAGAACCATCCACAGGGAAGGAGGAAGTACAGTAAAAAATAAGTTAGCACCACTTGTCTTCAGTGTTTCAGAGCAGGTGTGACACAGGGATTTACAACCTACACCGTATTACCGTCAGGTTTTACCTTACCAAAGCAAACACTATCCCCCACAAGCTATCAGCAAATAGAATGTAAATCTTGTTGTCATAAGTGAATAATTTATTAAATTGACACTATTACTAATAATTACAGATGATGTGCCTGTTTTTCACTCCTGACAAACAGGAAGCCAGCCATGTTTCCCATTTCAGTGACGATACACAAGGAACAATTCAAAGTGATGCTCGTCCCTGGCTGGCACGTATTCTTTACCATTTGAAGTTTATTTGATACAAATGAAGGTCTACAGAACCCTGCTGACATGAAGTCACAGAGAGCATATACATTTATGAATACTGCATTTACTGCACTCTGTATGCAATGTTTGTTAGGTCTCAGGGCTGAAATCACAGCTCTGAATCTATCTTGAAGATATTAAGGATGCGTTGTGAGCTTTTGCTGTCTCTCCTCCTGCCCCCCAAACAAAACAAAACACCACCACAGCCTTCATGGCTTTAATTATTAAGTTTATATTTTCTGTTTTATCTTAAATCACATAATGGAAGCAACCAGATTTTTTTCCCTGTCTCCTTGTTTCCTTGTTTCTTTTTTTTTTTTTTTTTTTTTTCAGTAATAGTATACACTCTTGATGTAGGAAGGAAATGTGGAGACAGAACAATCCAGCTGGATTAGACATTTTTGAAACCTACTGCCAGCAGTGAGCTGTCAAAGCCAGCAATCAAATGTAACCCTGGCGAAAAAGAACTGGGGACTGCTGTGAGGAGATTTACTTAGAAGAAACTCTCAAATACTGCTTTTATGTCCTGATTCTCCTTCCCTGAACCAGTTTTATACCTGCTTGTTGTCTCCCCCACCTCCTTGAAGCTACACCTGGTTTACAGTCTGTGGTAGGAATACTTTCTCCATTCCAAAGTTAACTATTGCATTTCTACGGCCTCAGTGCAGAACACCTTGACAAATACTTATTGCTCTCCTCCTAAATCTTAAAATATATGAAAATGTGGGCTAGCTATTAATACAGAGATCTCTACAATATCTCCAAGAGTAAAAAGTCTTATTAGCTTATTTTTTTTTCTGCTCAGAAGCAGTATGTATGTAACCAGAAGTCAGAAGGAAGGGTAAGAATTCACTATTCTGACCTTACTCCCACTTTTCTACAAGACCATAATTGTGCTTTATATTCCATCTTTTCACTGGAAAGCTGTTAATAAGCATAAGGGCAACTTGGTAATAACCACCATTAAAATTAAAAGACATGAGAAGTTATTTTGCTATGGCAATGGAAAGGAAAGCAAGGTGTAAGTTAAAGGACTGAGTGGAACCTGAACACAATTTAGGGATTGAATCTGGGATATTGAAGAACAGGATCTCAGACAACCAGTGGGGAAAAGAAAAGACCAAGGCTACGTTGAATAATTATTACAACAGCAAGATCCTTACATTATACAAAAAAACGTCTTTCTGGATTGAAAGAGGAACGACTACAGAACAGGAGGCTAACATCTGTATTTTGGCCATATCTAGGCTACCAACATGCCTGAGCCTCCATCCACTATTAAATGAAAGTAATGCTATTTAATTATTTTCTAGCAATGAGATTAATTTATTGATTTATAGCAATTTTCAAGCTTTTAAGAACCCACTGATTTTTGCAGAATCTGCATTTTATTGCAACAGTCAAGGAAGAAACAGAATTACAAGAATGTCCAATTTGTGTGATATGTGTATTCTTTCTGTTGGACAGAAAATCACCTTTAGGATTGGAACATGAGGAGCTAAAGAAGCCACTGTAGATCCACATACTGGAAAAAAAAAGAGTCAATTGAATAATTTAGTTTCACAATTTGTGATTTGAAAACTCAGTACCACCTTAAATTTTAACCAGAAAAGAGAATTTATAGAATACTGGCTACTCTCCCTCTTTTAAATTGATCAGTCATTACAGTTAACAACCTTCCCACACCGTAGAAATAAATAAAGAATGTTGTATCCATTCTAATTTAAAAACTCTTATCATCATTAAAAACACAGTTGATTTAGTCAGAAGTTCCATCTATTATGTGCTGTAATGATTTAATAGTGCCAATTAGATCTACAGTATTCCTAGAAATGGAGGAGTTGCAGCTGGAGCTCTGCAGACCAGTCAACCAATTTTCAAAGGATATTCAAAGGTCTGCACTGCTCTATTCTAGGTAGAAGATTAAATTGTAAAGGAAAGAAAGAAGCAGGATTTCAAAACAAGTATTCCAATATGACAAATAACTCTTCTCCCTGGGCTTTGCTTTTGTAGAAAAGAGAAGTATTTCACCCTCCTATTCCATAAGTAGCTGGAAATGCTCTGCATGTTTTAATAATGACATCAAATAACTTGCTAATTCAAGATACTTTAGTCAGCCATGTGTCCTAGTGAGAGACAATGCATGAGCCCTTTAAAGTATCTACAATACAGAATATGTTCCTTGATAATGTCATTAAGCCATGATGACATGTAGCAAGCAATTGCTGGCAAAGGTCAATAACCTGATCCATTTATACAACGAATGCCTGTTAAAACAGTGTTTAAAGAACAATCGGATGATTGATGACCATAAGCTCTGTGTTGGCCATGATGTGCTGGGTGCACACACGGCGTGTTCCGCAAGCACTCCACGTACCTCTGCTGCTGGGGGTGGCTGGGGGGAAACTCCCCTCTGCCAGAAAACAAACCAAAATGTTTAGACAAAAATGCTGACAACAGTAATTGAGTAAATAGAGGTCTGAAGATGCATTTGTGAGCACTGAGCACTAAAAATGTGATGCTGATCTAGCTGAGTACAGCTCAGATTGAAAACAAGGCACTCTGGGCAAAACAGACTGCAAGCACCCTCTGAGCTCCATGTCACAGTCTGGGTAAAAAAAGAAATTACCACCCCATAGAACTCTATCACTGATTTCTAAAATTGTCAATTTTTAATTTAAGCTGATGCATTAAAATGCAGGTTGATTTCATGCACATTTCAATTCTGCCAGCTCAATAGCCATTGTCAAAATTCACAGGTCCAATTTACTGTGTTATTTAAAAAAAGGGGAGAAGGATAATTCCCAAAATATTTGTGTTGTTTTAATCTGTCAACAACCATCACTCTGTCAACAGACTGCTGCACACTTCTTAGAATTTAATACCCTCTTCTAAACAGTAATTAACCTAACAGCTTCTTACAAGTCATTTCTCTATCTCACCAGAAAAGCGTGGTGACCTGTGTGTTCTGTAGGACAGGAACGCTTCCTAAAATTGTCATATGGTCCCCATACAGAATTAATTCTGTCATTCTAAAGTGACCACATTTCACTCTTCACAAACAAGAACGATCTCGAAAGTCACCTATACATATATGATCACAGAAGTAATAAAATAAATGTGATCCATCCAAAGGATTTGATATTCTATAACTGTAATGGTTCTGGCTTTCATGAGATAAACATGCTGGGACCACATTGTGCTGCTGAAGTGCACCCTTCAATTAAAGAGCATTTCTGCACACAAGCCAGTTCCTCGTGGAGGTGTTGATTATAAGTGGTATTCATCAGAATCAATGGTATAAAAATAAACTCCCTGCCATTTTGCTGCATCCATAAACAGGTGTGGCCTGAGCTTTATTAGGTGCCCAGACAAAACGACACGCAAGGACTGTATCTCAGCATGAGTCACAAAGCAAAATTACAGTTCTGTGCTGCACTTGTGAGACTTCTGAAAATACATTTCCCAAGCCAGAGGCAGTAGTCAGTGTTGCTGGTCAGTGCAGTCAGGAACTGGATCCACCCCTTCCCTGAAGAACTCCTGCATCGTGGTACAGCAGTCAGCCATGTTCCATGACTGTTCATAGAGCTCCACCTTTCCTACAAAAGTGCAATTTCTGCATGGCACAGTGAGCAGTGTTATACTGGAATTACATTTAAAAGCATTCATATGAAGAGTCATCACTCCTTCCCCAGTAATCTCCCTCCAGCCACAAAAACAGCGAAATAGAGCAGAAAACTGTTAAAGCAATAGTGAGTCACACATTGATGACTTTTCCATCTCCCCCTCATCCCAGATGGAAATTCAGTCTGCTCCTTAACACATGTGCCAAACAACTGATAAGGATGGATCCAAGTACTCCAAACTTTAAATTTTGGAAGCTTGCACCAACTGACCTACTAAAGGATCTATCCTGTTTCCATCCACTTTGGCTCTGTACTTGAAGCCTCTTCTGCCTACATTCTTTTAACCACACATACCAGGGTGGATTTTTCCCCACAAGGCTTTACAGCACATCACGATTTTCACTCCAAGTGTCCAAAGATCTTTCAGCAAGCCAGTCTATTTCCCATGTCCTTCAATTTTCATCTTCCTTCTTACCCTGTGAAAGAAATCAACCTATTTCCCATTTTCCATGACACAATCCCATTTCTTCCCTTTCATTATTGTCCTCATGCCAGGTTTTTCCCATCAGCTCCTCTTTTGTCCTCCTCTATCTTGCCAACTATCAGATGAATGCAACACTCAAACCTGATGATTTCATTATGAACTGACAAAGTCAAAGACTTGTTATTTACAGATCAGGAATGGAGACGTGGGAATGTTAGGGTTTTCCCAAAAGTCAGAATAAATTAGTGAGACAAAGATGTATATCTCCTGACTTCCAGTTTCTTAGGATAGAACATTGGAAGATTTAGCTTGCAATTTTTCCATGTTCAACAGGGGAAAAAAAGGCATCACTCTCAGGTGCTAGGAACCTTCCACTCCACATTCTTACATGTTCATCTAAGATGTGGAAAGAAGTGGGTTTTACTTTTTCTAGTGTTCCTGATACAGAAGTCAGTACCTTTGAATGTTGCCTCCTTGGCCAGGGGAGCAAGCCCAAGCTGGGGCCCAGAGCTGCAGGGGTAGGGGCTTAGTACAGACCAGGAACAGCTCAGAGACTTGCAGCGAAGGCAAGCATTCTATGGGAGGATGTGTTTAGATGATTCTTAACTTCTCTCTACATTAAAGAGAACTACATTTTGTTGGGTTTGATTTCCTCCCCATTCTTTTTGGCCTAGGGAAAAATCTACCTTCACTTTATTAATAGTGAATTCAAATGGTTTTTCTGCTGCAATTTAACAACTTTTTTTTTTTTTTTCCCTGCACAGAGACAAGATAGTCTTCTCTCTTGAACCCTTCAACATATTTGTTCTGCATTATTTTTTCATTCACAGTTATCCCGGAGGCTCTCAATGTTTAACTAGCTCCCTCCTTCCCATGTAAAGCTGTGCACTAATATCGATCAACTTAGGCTGGGAGTTACTATAAGGCATTTTTCAATAATCAGCCAAGCTGTTCAGAGAGTATCTTGGATATAACCCTTAGGTAAACAGCACAATACACAAGGAACTTTCACTCAGCAAGCACATCTTTCCAGTTTTGAGGCTGGCTGCCAATGCTTCACCAGACAAAGAACTCGATTCTGACTTTCTACTCTGCAGGTCAGAGGCAAAGTTATATTAGCTGAGGATGTCTTTATCCTTATGCACAGCATTTAAGTTTCTTAGTACACTTGTATATTTAAACATCTCACAGTTATATGCCCTTCCAATAAGGGGTCAGGAAGCAAATAAGCTTTTAATGAGTGTCAATTAACTTTTTAATAAAAGAAAAACAACCCACAAATAAAATCCCATTCATCTAAGAAGACAAAGGTATGGCTGTACAAGAATTTTACGTATTAACTAGGTGAAACATCTTTATTAGTGAATTAGAGTCAACAGAAACCCTTACTTGGCTGAGGGGAGAGAAAGAAGAAAATAATTTTAAGCTAAGCAATTAAAAATAAACCATAGGAAAAGGACGATACAGATAAACAATATGTCAAGTAGTATCCACACTTACAGAGAGACGAGTAAGATACTCTGAACTGTTAGGTTTTCATTTAATTCATCCCTGATATAAAATGCCAGGTTTGTTCTATTTTTACATGGTCTCATTGATCAAAATTGGGAGAGAAATGTGATTGGCATAAAAGACTTAAAAATCATTCATACTTTTATGCCTTAAATAGCTACATTCATTGGTTATTTCCCACAGTACTTAATTCTGAAATGAAAAACATGGGGTGCTTTAATTTCCTCTTCTTAACTGTAGAGCATCAGATTATGCTACATTGTTTTTTTAGGTCTGAGAGAGCCTTAAAAGACAAGCCTGTGTAAACTAAAATGGCAAAAAAGAGTCTTGACATAAAAATAGTCCTAGGTCGCTGCTTTGCACACTAAAACCAGTGATGTTCACACCCACCAGTGGGCGAAAGATAAACATCACAAAAGTAAATAACACTCTGAAATAGCTGCCTCCTATGAGTCCTGCAGACAGCACAAACTGTTTTGTTGTTTTAAAAAAAGATTACGCATAAGCAAATCCACATGACTTTAATGCCAATTTCTGAACGTGTTTTCGGGTCAACATCTGTGCTGGGGAGGCAGGGCAGAGCCCTGTGGTGCAGCTGTTCCAGTGCCCTGCTGGCACTGCCCTGGCTGCTTCCCCTTCCTTCTGGACCTGTCCGTGTCCAGGCTGGCTCCTGCTGCAGAAATCGCTCCCTCACCAAGCAGTGAGGCAGCCTGTGGTGGCAGGACACACGGAAATGAAGGTGAGTGTGGTGGGCAGCACTACCAAAGCTCATGTGTATTGAATTGAGACACACACAGGGACCCTCGGACAGCTGGGGTGCCCCACATTCAGAGCTCTCTGCATCTGACAGATGGCTGAGGAGCTCAGCACTCACCTCTCTCTCTCCCTACAGAGCACCAGCTTAACCAGCAAGAATGAACAGGGTTACAGCAACTCAGGAAAATTCTTGTACGATGGCAAATGCAATTCAACGCAGGTAAATGCAGGATAAAAATTGTAAGACAAAAGATTCCAAAAGAAAGCCAAGACATTAGGGGAAAGTGTTCAGAGGCATAATGATTGAAGAGAGATTTAAGTATCCTCCTGGGTTATGAAAGTCTTAAGCTAATGGATAACTGCAGTGGGAAAATAATGCTGCACAGAGCTGCATGCCTAGAGGAATAAAAAAACTAAAATTCTGGCTCTGACTGGCATGTAAGACTGACTGGAAGTCCTGCCTAAATTATTGCATTGTATTGATGCACATAAATTAATATTTGCAAGTAAACTGAAAAAAGAGGAAGAAGGAGGGAGGACCATCTGAAACACAAATTCATATTTTATAGCCCACTGTATCCAGCTTTGTACCACACGGAAGCTGCAGGTCACCACCACACTACTGCAATTTTCCATTTCTGGTCATATTCTGTGAGAGTGCAGATGGGACTGCAGGAGAGAAGTCACAGGAAAGATCTGTCTTTGCTGTGGATGTATGCTACATGCTCAAGGGCCAGTAAAGTGCTGGATTCTTTCATAAAATAGATTAAGAATATTCAAAGGGCTGAAGGGAGATGGTAGGCAGAAAGGACAAACAGACAGTGGTTATAATGCACACATACAGTAGAGCTTTCCTCATTCTTACAAACAGAACAAACAAAAAAAGTCAACCAACCAAAGATGGAAATTTAGCTAAACACCTACTTATGACAGATCTTGAATTATGGGAGGTGATGTGCGTGCTCTATGCCTTGAGACAGTAATCAAAACAAAATGAGAAAATAACATCACCAATGTGTCCTGTAACCTGGGAAACATTTAGAATAATTTGCAAGATGGAAAAAACTTCTGTGGTAAATACAAATTATAATGCTCAACTCTTTAAAACAGAGTTAATTCAAATTATTTCAGGACATGATTACTATAAAGCAGGTTCAAGCATAATTTTACACTTCAGAATAACTTCAGCACAGCCCCTGGAGGAGCTGCAGCCAGAGCTTCCAGTGAGCTTGGCTTGCTTAGGCACTGCCTGTCTCCAGGTGTCCTGAGCTCTGCTCAGGCACCACCTCCCCAGCATGAGGGAGGCAGGACTCAGGAACACACAGTGGCTCAAAGTGCTGGCCCTTCCATCACCTTTACAAACTGGTTTGTTCAGATATGCTCTGCAGAAACCAAAGTCTTGGAGAAAGGAGTGTAGCATCTGATTTGGCATGATACATGATACAAAATCTTTGTCATGTCCCAAGTACTATGTATCAAAAATTCCTTTCAATTTCCTCTAGAGCTCATCTCAAATTAAATTTAAAAAATGTAAGAATTATTGAAAAGGAATGAAACCTCACATATATGCAGGATCTTTGCCAGATTTCTGTGCAAGAGAAGGAGTTGGGGCAGAAAAGACAGCTCTAAGACCATTCCCCAAGGAAGTTTCTGAAAATCAAGATGCTGCCTTTCATTACCAAAAATTAGTTCCAAGTTCAACTGGTGCAAAATTGGAAACTAAAAATGAGCAATATGTTTGAATAATGTTTAAATTCATTTAATTAGTTAATCAACATAAAACCACGCCCCTTTATCATTATTTAAGGCACACCAAATCCACAGCTCAGCACAATGCTTTGCAACAGGGATCTGAGCCCTGAATTCTCAAAATAAGTCAACCTTGAAGAACACTCAGTGGGCAAGGGCACCTGTGTAAAGGAATACCATCCTTATTCTTCCTCCACCTTCTTTTTGGTTCATTAGTACCCTGAGGGTCCTATGGGTGACTGGAAGCACATGTCATGAACATGTCACCCCTGTGCTCTGCTGAACACATCTCTAACAGGCACAGAGCATCCTGTCCTCCTTTCACTCAGTGCTCTGGGCACTTCCCCCCATCCTGCTAAACCACAAGAACAAACAGCTGCAGGCTGCATGATTTCCTCCTGGACAGAGCGTTCACATCCTAGCACAGGTCTCACCCTGGGCTCCATCCTGATGTCACCCTGGTGCATGGTGGCTTCTGCTCACAGCACCAATGGACACCTGGCCTGAGCTGCTGGGCTGGGGGAATATCAGCTTGCTGTTACAAAGGTTTGTTGGCAGATAATTTTAAAGAAACATATTCTGGGAATGTTTTTACAATCTTCATTTCTACCTGTTCAGTCCTAAAATCTGTTTTTCACTATCACTTCTCCAAAAGACAAATTTATGTTTCTCTCCTTTTTTTTTTTTTTTAAACCCACTAGAAGGAATCCCCTACTGCCTACACAATAAAGTCAGTCAGAGGCAAGATTCTTTCTCACAGATCTTATCCCTCTAAGCCATCAGACCGACTAAACCACTATCCTTTGATCAATAGGCAGCTAAGTGGGAATTTTCAAAAAAACCTTTAAGCAAAATAAAGTTGCTTCCTTATTACACACAGGCCTTACTCCCCCACAGTAGAAGAGTGGTGGGATTTCTTTATTTTTATTCTTATTTTTGTTCAAAACTTGTTCAGTCTGGATGCAAGATAGATCCCATCTAGGCAGAGAAAGCACTGAGAATAAGAAAGCGTTTACTACCACTGAAAATGATTGCATCAAAGGCTCAACAAAGTGGCCAACTGTGAGAAATTATGAACCATACATTAAATTTCACCATTTGTTTACAGTTAAATATATATTTAAAAAGGTGTCTAATTAACTGTCTGTAAATGCAAATGTATGCTATGTTTAATTAAAGGGATGTGAATAAAAACAGTGGTTCCACCTGAAGCATAAATGGGGACTGATTCTCTGAGCTCTATGTTAAGATGTCCATAGTGTCAAAAAAAAAAAAAAAAAAAAAGTAGTTTTATGTGTGAGACTCAGTTTGGACATTGGACTTCTGAGATCCTATTAGAGAAATCACCAAGTGTTAAAAAGCCAAAACATCTTTTCAGAGACCACTGCCAGACAGCAAAGAAAATTACTCTCTAATAAAATTGGATCAATTTTCAAGCTAACCTGTCCCAGGTGGAAACAACATAAGACAGGTTCCCAGAGAGTCAGCATTAATGATGGGTCCATGCAATGAATATCATATGTTTCCCTGGACATAACAAAATTGCCTGGGGCGACTTTCATATGAGGGCTGGATTGCAAGTTGTCTATCTTGCTTCTTTCCCCTTCCTAAGCTAGCTCCTAGGCTTTTTCTTTTTCCTAAAGAGGTAAGATTTCTCACTGTGCTTAAACAGTGGTACAGAGTATGTGTTTAAACACATGGGAAAGAACAACTGATTTACTCAGTGGAGCTGAGACAGCTAAGACAGCTGGGTTCAGTTCCTGTCTCTGGAGGCAAGGCACAGCCTCACCCTGGGGAGCTCACTCTGGATTGCTTTTACCTGATCTTCAGCAGCCCAGGCTGCTGGGCTCTGAGCAAACATCAAGCCCAAATCAGCCTGAGGTATCACAGCCCTCCTTGCACACTGTCAGCCTCTCCTGGACTCACAAGGTTGAGGACCAACACCATAAAGACAACCATTACCCCATTTTCCACATAAGGGGTTTTGGGCAGGCAGAGGATGCTCATGTGTGCCTATGAAATCTGGGACAGGCAGCATCCAAACTGTGCTCAAACCCTAAATGAGATAACAATAACCCTGGGCGTAGGGATGGTGAGGACAAATTGCCACAAGCAAATGAGACATCCCACCTAAATACTAGATAGGCTAGATACATTATTTTGGCAAAAAGCATAAGCACATTGACCTCAAAATAGGTGGGGTAGGATAAGGGAGAATTTTTGCACTAAAAGCCCACATGCAGGATTTAAGTGCCAAGTATACCACATAATCAGCAATACTGTTGAATATAACTGCAGCATGTGTGAACATTTGACTAAAGCATCTATCACTTACAATATTTATATTGAGAGAGATTAGATTGTTCAAAAGCATTTCCATCCAGCTTTTCACCTACTGAAGACAATATTTAAAGAACAATATTTATTGTGCCTTTTTGCAACCATTTTCATTGAAGAAGTAACAGCATTCCAGTGTAGTCTCAAATCCTGACAAAACCAAATAAACAAAATACCTCAAAGCAGCCCAAAAGACAATAACTGCGATTTCAAATGCACTTCCACTATTTGCTTCTTCAAATCTCTATTACTTTTCATGAAAGGAAACTTTTTTTTCTCAGTTAAGAGTACTCTACAGAGTTTTTAAAATTAAGTTTTCATTGTAGCAATTTTTCATTTTTTTGCAATGATCACTATCTATGTCCCAAAGAACTGATATAATTTAATTTGCAGATAAATATTCCTCCATTGCATCAACATACTAAGAAACATGAAAAAAAGAAAGACTAGAGAAACCCCAGCTGTGCTGTCTTAGGCAACAGGAATATTTCAACCTTGAAGTATCAAATTTGCCTTCTATATTCAAAGCATTATCAATAGTACTAGAGTAGAAAGCTAAGTTGGGCATCTATACTTGGCAGGTAAACACAGGCAGGTAGTAGAATTGCACTTTAAATATAAATATCGCAAAAGGAAAAAAAATGGTAGAGTACATTATCTGCACACCTTAATTTCCATTCATGTGACTCTAGTGGTTTAGTAACCTCAGTTTCAAATTAGTACAGATTTCATACACATAGTAGCTTATAATATGTTTTCAACAAATAATTTCCCAAGTTGGCACTAAATCCAGCTTCCCTCTGCCACAGCACAAGCTGATCTTGTGCTCAGAGTGCTGCCTCTGGATTTGGAGAACTGGGTTTTGCACCTTGCTCCAACACACATCTGAGACAGTCATTTAATTATGTCCTTCATAACAAGAGGCTCATTTCTCTCTCTTCCCTGGTGACATTGTTAACATTAGGACTGGGGGCTGCCTCTCATGCTGGGTTTGTGCTGTGGGATCAGGTCACGATGCTGCAGAAGCACCTAACCCCTGGTGGACACCCACCTGCCTCCATGACCCTGACCCACCACACCTAACACACAGCAGCCTCATCTTATTAATGTTTTATTAAATACCTGCAAAGAATGGGAACTAAGTATAAGAAGCTGTTGGAGGTAGGTGCAAATTACCTTAGTGTAATTAGTCAGAAATTTAGTTTTAACAAGCAAGCATTTAAAATGCAAAAGCACTGTAAAGTCATCTAATCTCTTTCTCCAGTTGAACTTTCCACTTGACAGTGAAAGACATAGGGACATGAAACTGAGATTTATTATTCTATAGCACATCAGTCCACCCCCTGAGCAATACATGCATTAAATGCTTAAGACAGTCATGGAAGCCCTGTGGATCTTTACATCTCATCTCTGCACTTTCAGTCTTAGGCCGAACAGCACAGGTAAGAAATATTACATTATTTACTCGCTTCTTGTTTTATTTTACAAATAGAAACCAGCAATCCAGCTAAAAGGAGGCACTGCTTTACAGATAATGCTGGGGGATCATCAGAAGTCTGGAAAAGACTCAAATTGAAAAGTTCAGGTACTAATGACAAAGCACAGGGAAAGAATGGTAATTAGAAATACATTAAAGCGTGGGGCAGCAGGGGTTAATGCACTTGCCTTTCAACACCACAGTATTAATAAAACCACATGGCAGTATAAATTAGTTTGTACTTCTGCTAACACAGCTCAAAATCTGCCTAAGGATTTTGGGCAGAAGGTCTCAGGATCTTCCCACGGAAGGAGCTGCAGGAGATGCCCACTCCAGCACTTCAGCACCATGCTCTGCTCCAGCCAGTGTGAAGAGCTCTTCGTTCAGAACCATGTTTTGCACACACAAGAAACTGGCTGTGCAGGAGATTCACCACATTTCAAGCCTGTGCAAGTACTTGAAAACAAGCAACAGCTTAACACTAATCCTGCCCAGGAATCAATACTAACTAATCCCAGAGTCTCCTCTTCCCATCCCTGTGGAGGGCACAGAAGAAGCCCCACAGCCAGGCCAGCCCGCAGCCAACAGCTGCATTCCCATATGGAAAGCTTGGGCTTGGTTTCCAGTTTGAGTCAGCCTCCCCTAGGTTAGAGGGGGAGAGGAGAATGATTTAATGCTGCTCAGCAGCAGCAACCCCTTTGGGCAAAGTAAGCATGGATGGGGTCCAGCCAGAGAAGGGGGGAGGCAGAAAGGTTCTGGCTGTGAAGAAATTCATGTAACCCAGGGCAGAAAAAGATTTTACTCATCATATGAAATGTGAACTAAATGAATGCCCAGCAAACTCTGTTTTTGTATGTTTTAAAAATCTACTTCATGCATCAAGTTATCTACCAAACCACCTAGTTATTTGTCTTTAATGACTAGTATGAAAACAGCTATCTTTTCTTAAGTGCATTGTAAACTGAATGACCCTCCTATAAAAACCCACTGGATTTATAGTGTTAAAAGCCAAAGTCCCAGAACTGTACCTCTGTTTACTTGAGAAGTATAAACCATTACCCAGAAAACAGAGAGGCCTTTTACAGAGACTGGAAAACAAATGGTTTAAAAGCATTAAGATCTACATATCTTTCCTTCCCATACATTCAAGGCCATCAATCATACATAATCCAGAACATACGAGGTGCAAAAGTGCTAAAAAGGGCCCATTAAAATACAAGTCTTTCCAGGTGTACCACCCAATCACCAGAACTGAGCACAGAGTAAAACCAGCTCCCACTTATACACACAATACCATTAGAGGCAATTTATCATGTCTTCTTAAAGTGATATATAGCACGTTATGAAATTGCTCATTAACTCTCCCAGCCAAAGCTCAGCTTGCCCCCATGTACTTAAGTGACTGTAATTGGCATTTCAGAGACCTTGGCTTAGAATTCACTCTTATTTATAAAACTCAGCTTCTACAATAAACTTTCTAACCTGCTTCTAGTAATATCAGTAAGTTCATTCTTTTTGAGTGAGTTTTGCTTATTATACAATGCAATGGTTCCTTTTCAGCCCCCATAGTATTTGAATTAGATTTCTTCTTCCCCTTTTTCACTCTCCCTTCAAGAAGACCTATAAAAGCCTAAACCCATACAAGCCATGCCTTTACTTTAGATACAAAACCCCCCTTCATTAAGATACCATTGTAATAAGTGCAGAGCAAAGAAACTTGCTTTTTTTTTTTTTTCTTTAATAAATGGGAAAGACAAAGCATTCTCGTAAATATCCAAGATCATGATTGCAACCATCCTACCAAATACGTATCATTAGTCACAAAGATCTGCATTTACAAAGCTTTTCAGCACATGCTTAAACTCCAGCATATGTTTAAGTCCTGCTGCCTCCAAAGGCACTTATGTGCACATCTGGCTAAGTGCCAAACAGCCAACTTCACATATCAGCACATGAGCAGTTTCACACCCATGCTCTGCAGGATGACTTTCAGCCAAAGGTCTCAATGGTCTTCCCATGGGAAGACAAGTGTCACTGTCTTGTTCAGCGGGATGAGAAAGAGAGAAACAGGGTTTGGGCAGCTTAGAGCCTCTCCCTAGCGCTGTGCCAGAGCCAGGAATTAAATCTTTCTGATGAAACATTAGCTACCCCAAATGGTTCCCCATCCATGAGACCACTCCTGCTTCAACCAGGATTCAAGCTCTGCTGTATTTGCTTTGTCTGCTCTGCACTGGCAAGCACAGGGCTGATGCTCACAGCAGCCACAATACTGTTCTGGAAAACAGAATCCTTGAGGAGGAGCCATGCAGCAGGTGCTGGCCCATCCAAATGTTAATGGACTTACCCAGCTTTGTCTGCCTAAACCTACACTCCAGAAAAACATTTCAGCACAAAGTGATACTCCCAGACTAGCTTAGAAGTCCTCATCTCTGGTTTGTTTGACTACTTCCAGTTCTGGTCTCTACTCATCATTACTGTGCCTTGAAATTACAGCAAACATTTTCTTTTTCTTTTTAACTTCATCCCATTTCAGTCTTTCTATTTTTTTCTGACGGTAGATGACAAGGTTCACTGTCACAGGCAGAAATATACAGAAATGCATTACAAAAGAGAGGCTTCCACTAAGGGTGGAAAATGAAGCTCAGCAGGCAAAAGTCAGTGAGAAGGCAATTCCCTCTGAGAATGTCTGTTGCTTTATGGGTTAATATGGAGGTCCTCAAACCATTTCATAATTGCATCACTTCTTAATAGAAGACTGGCTTGCTGACACCTTTCCATTTGCAGCTGTCTGGACCACCTGCCCTCCCCATTTGCAACCACATTACATCCCCGTGACACCCCAGAAGAGCAATGCCTGGTTAGCGATCTATTTTATTTTACCTTGTGGCAATTTATCAGACTGAAACAAGGGGAAGGGCCAGCTCCTCACTGCACACAATTAGCTATGCAAGAAGTGATTTTTAGGAACAAAGTGAAAACTTTAGTTAGTGTCATTTATTTGATTCCTTGGCACAGAGCACTCGCCTATGACTGTGCTGCGATGTCTGCATGGCACAGTGCCCACCTCTGCTGTGACTGCTTATGGACAGTCACCCAGGCCATGGCAACATGTGACAGACTAATAAGCCCTGTGCACTCAGCATAGGAGTCCCTGTGGATGGCTTGAGAAGGACAGGACACAAATGACTGCAAATTAGAGTAAGTTCTGCCAACAGGAGCATAGCCCCATCATTGCCCCTTTAACTGTTCTAAGCCCGATTCTAAACCCATCCCTTTTGACACTAAAAGACACAAAGATATCAAAACCATCCCCAATCACTTAGAGAGTATCTTGAATAGCTCATTCACAAATTAATTGCAGTATGTCATCCTTTGTAGTTCACAGTCTATTGTTACTGCCAGGCGCACTGGAAAAGGCAGTATTTGCCTCATGCTTCAGGCAGCATTTCTCCCAATAGAGGACATTTTCCTCTAGTGACAGTATTATAAGATTTAGAAGGTAGGCTCAAACAAAATAGGAGCAATACTGTCCTAGATATCACAAAATATACTTAGAAAAAGCCTGCTCCAGACCCTGATAGCTGAAAACCAACAGAGATCACAACTATCTCTAGGAGACACTGTCTGATATCCTGGTACTTCCAAAAAAAAAAAAAAAAAAAAAAAAAAAAAAAAGCAAGACTCAGACAGAGTGATTTGACCAGAATCACTTGAGATGCCTGTGGCAGACATGCAAACTGAACACAGATCTTTGTGACCAAATAAAGCTCTCTGCCTTGTAACTACAAAAACACCTCCCCATTCTGACTGCTTATATTTAGGAACTTAATCATGTTGTGCCGGTTTTGGCTGTGATAGAGTTAATTTTCTTTGTAGTAGCTGGTATGGGATTGTGTTTTGGATTTGTGCTGGAAACAGTGCCGATGCTACAGAGATGTTTTTGTTATTGCAGACCCCAGGAGGCACTGCATAATATGGAGCAGTGTTTGGTAGGTGCTGGCCAGTGCAAGAAGTCTCACCATCCCTGGCAATGTTCAGATAACATGTGGATGTGACACCTGGGGACATGGGTAAGCAGTGCCTATGTGGACAGTGCTAGAGTAATGGTTATACTTGATGATCTTAAAGGTCTTTTCCAGTATTAGGAATTCTATGATTCTAAGTTGAGTCTCTTTGGAATGGTCATAGCACTTCTTTGCCCCAAGCATTCTATCACTTTATCAGAATCCTGCAGTTGTTCAGGAATAAAGTTCCAGACTATTAAGTTCTCTAGACATCTGCCCATATTCCCCCACATGCTGTGCCACCGATTGCCATCCCCTCACAAAGCCTGGGCCATATTCCTAAATGGGCTTGTTAGCCTTAGAACCATTATTCCTAGAAAATACCAATAGAAGTTTTTTAACTACCCAAGGATGTTCAAAGTATGCAGAAAGTCTTGTAAAGAGACAGAAAACATCACAGAGAAAGGCAGCAAAGCTGCCATTCTGTAATTCCTCCACAAAAAAAACCCAGAAACTAAAACCCAAAACCAAACAAACAAAAACCAACAAAACAAACAAAACCCCCCAAAACACTTCAACCCAAAATTTCTTAGCGAAAAAATGACAATTCCTTCTTGTCTGCATGAGATTGTAACCAGAGTACAGTAGTGCCTTCAGAACAGAGTCCAAATACCAGATTAAGCTTAGGTCAGTGTTTTAACAACGTCTTCCATGCCAAACACCACTAGTCACTACAGAACACAGCAAATGGAGAAGCCAACAGCAATCTTTAACATGTATGGTGAAAAAAAAAGCACATGGTACAGATCAGATAAACTAATATCAAGAACAGATGAATCAATGACCCACGACCATTAACAGATATCAATCACTTCTAATATGCTCTGGTCAATCTGTTATCTCAAACCCTGTGAAGCCCACACTGGGTGCCATGGTTTAACCCTAACTGGCAACTCAGCCCCAAGCAGCCACTCGCTCACTTCTCTCCTGATGGGATGTGGGGGAGAATCAGAAGAGGAGACATGAGAAAACTCAGAGATTGTAATAAAGACAGTTTAATAGGGCAAGCAAAAGCCACACACCCAAGCAAACCCAAGGGATTGATTCAGGGTCTCCCATGGGCAAGCAGGTGTTCAGGCATCTCCAGGAGAGCAGGGCTCAGTTGTGTGTAATGGCCACTTGGGAAGATGAACACGGCTCTAAATGCCTTCCCTTCCTTCTCCTCCCCCAGCTTTATGGGCAGAGCATGATAACATAAGACACGGAATATTCCTGTGGTCAGCTGGGGTCACCTGTCCTGGCTGTGTCCCTCTTTTTTTGTGCCACTCCAGCCTTCTCACTGGTGGTGCAAGGCGAGGAGCTGAAAAGATCTTATACTGTGTAAACCCTGCTAAGCAATAATGGAAACATCTCCATATTATCAAGACTGGCTTTAGCACAAATCCAAAACACACTCTCATTCCATCGTAAGGAAAATTACCTTTATCCCAGACAAAACAGCATGCAACAAGTTAAGACATTGATGTATTCATGGGGTAAGAACAGACTTTATACTGAAAAAAATCATATAAATATATAAATATATAAATATCCAAGAACTCAATATATTCATTGCCTCTGGCTTTTCACTCCTTTTGTGCTTCCATGGCTTGTCTGACAGTGCAGTTTCCTCAGGAAATACACACACTTCCTTGAGTGACCAGAACAAAGGGGTTCACCCCACAGCACAGCAGCCCACAAGACAGGTAAGTCTTAACATGGGAGCAGAATTAGAAAACACCAGTCTTATTGTTTGGAAAAGTTAGCATTTTTCTGTACAGCTTTTGAGGTTGTTCTTGGATGCTTCTCAAAGCAATTCCATTGCTGCCATAATAACACATGTCCCAACAAAAAAGTTTCATTTCCAAGACTAAGTGTGAGGACAGGAAGCTAATGACTTGCTGGAGATCTCCTAAAAAAACACACTTCGGGTTATTTGAAATAATTTCCCACTTAAATACTAGTGTGACTTTTCAATATTTCTCCTTCCAAAACAATCTGCTACCCTAAGGCTCACAGTTTAGGATGCACACAGGATTTCATCCTGCTCAAGACCTTTCTAAGCACCTTGAAGACTTCAAGCCAACTTTGTCTCATCCCAAGTATTGGAAAGACCAAAGAACAACTATTTTCAATACATCCCAAGCTACTATGGAACAGCAGGTTTTGGGTATTTATTTAAGTCTTTAAATGTGGTAAAACTCATGCTGAACAAGTATCTCATGACTGTCAGAAGTGCACCTAATGTGTAGCTTTGCCAGAGAAAGTCAAGTGTGCTGGTGGTGTAGTCAATGGCCTTCCTTCTCTTGCTGAGAAGCACACACGCAGCTGCTCTTCTCCTTCTGCCACAGTGCACATCAGTCAGTGGGACAAAAATACAAATAACACAATGAAATTAATAACACAAGGCTGATTCCTAGTTCATTTCAATGAAACATGAAAAAGCTTTACTTTTACTCTAATTCTTACCTGATGTTCTTCATCAGTAGCTCTGTACAAAGAGGTGAGAATCCTCATTTCCAATTTCCAGATAGGGAAATAGAGATAAAAAGAAAGAAAATGGCAGGGCAAAGCACTCACTTACTATTAGCAGAGCCAAGAAGTTAACTTCAATTTTCTGAATCATATTTCCAAGGGCCTGTTTGTTATAATACATCCAGAGATATTTTTCATTAAAAATATCAACATAATTTTTCATATAAAATTTATGTACTTTAGATTTTTATACATGTTGAAAAAGTAATTTTAAGAAGTAATATTAATACATGCCTCTTGTACTGCACATTGCCAAATATTTTTAAAATACCACTGTGACATACTCCTGCAATCCAGGGATCTGGAACTTATGCTCTATTATCTTCTTTTTTCCCCTCAAACTCAGTGCTCTACCTCCAACAAAACCTGAGTCCTTGGATTTAGTTTAATTTCAAAGCCTATGCAGTTGGCTTCTATAAAGCATGTTTCTGAAGGATTTGAGATCCAAGACAGAGATGTACATTCATGGGAAATTAAAAAAAATAAGAAATAAATTAAAGGCTCTATGATTTCAAGTGAGGTCCCCTTAAAGCTTTGAAATACTCCTCTAATGCAAGACCAGTGAATTACAGGCAGTCTCTGATGTCCCCATGCAGATATTTGGCCACGAATTACAGGATGCTCTTCTTCCAGAGAGCCTTTTAGCACATTCACCATAAGGAATAAATGACCACTTTTTTTCCACACACTGAATAATTTAAAACCAGATCTTATGCAACATCAACTCCAAGCACTCTTGTCTTCCTCAGTTTCTGATTTCCAACACAAGCCAGTTCTGTGTCTATTTCTGTGAGCTCCTTACTTCACCTGTGAATTTGGAGAAAAATGCTTTTTACCAGAATCCAGCACTTCCAGCTGGATCTTTCCCACATCACTCATTCTTCCTTACTGACACCACAGACCCATATAAGTTTTACTATAGTATCCATCAATGTTTTGTAATTTGTTTACCCAGGACAGCTCAACTCTGATGGAGCATCTGTTTTTCAGCAAGGTCTTGCTTTTGTTACCCAATTTTCCAGCTGGATTGACAGAGGCACAAAGAAGCCAAGTGACCTGCCTGGGTCAGACAGTGTCAGTGGCTTGGAACAGATTGGAGCCCATGATCTCCTCTCCCTGTACCCTGCACTAGACCATGCTGCCTTTTACAAGTTGCTCTTCACTAGAGATAAATTGTGTCCACTTTTCCTACGTGTAATACTTTCATAGTAATCCCCCCTGTTTCATTGATATGTTGTTTCACTTCTGATTTGGGTTTAAGCTGTTTGGAGGTCATTGAAATACAAATAATGAAGCATTCAAGCTAAATTTTTCAGCTTTCTGGTCTCCTGATCCTTCTCTTGAACTCAAAAACCTGGCAAACATTTCTGCATCAGGTGTTCATATTTCCTCTACAACTTACTTCAGGAAGAAGGAATGCAACTCATTTGCCACCTGCGCTTTGTCAAATTCTAATTGTTATTAATTTTCCAGCTAACCACTTCCAGGGAGATTTCAGGCTATTTGCAGCTTCATTTATCATGGGATTTCTACTCCCATCACACAAATACAACCTACTATTTACAGTTATTACACAAAGATGCTTGTACAGACCTGGCCTTACTACTGTGTACTTTAACTTTATAACTTCCAGGCTATAAACATGAAATTCGTGTTTTAACTACTACGGACCAGAAGCTACAGAACTCCAAGGCCAACTGGCTTTTCTGAGACCCTTAATAATTTTTTTAGGCTTTCTCAATCTCACTCGGACTGTTTGCAAAATTATGAATTTCGTACTTTATACAATTGAACTGAAAGTAAACTGGTTAAGGTTTGCAAAGATGGAAATTGTTAAAAAGCTATTCCACTGGGGGCATTTGCTTCCTAATATAGCCTCATTTTAAAATTCCAGCTGAACCACACTTTGCTTCAGATCCAAAATGGGTTTGGAAAGGTACACATGCTTTTTATCTCTAACAGGAATGTACTACCAGAGCACTGCTGAATAACTTCCTTTAAAATCTATTTTTTTGAATAAACCCATCGACCTAACATCTTAAATTCCATTTGTATTTCAAACCAGGGATTACGAGAACAAAGGGAGCTTAATATTACTATTTCCATGATATTTCAGAATAAAGTACATACATAATGGTACCTTGGTTATTCATTAAGCGAAATCTTTACTAAGTCTCAAAATAGCCTTTTGTTTCATAAATGGTAGGGGTTTCTTCCTTGAGAATAATTGGATTCACTATTACTAGGTAACGAAATATCTGATTTGAGGCAAGCAGATGTAGAAGGTAGATGTCTGGCTATGATATATCAAAATTTACTTCAGAAACAGCATAGTCTATCTGAAAGTACTAATGCTCTTTCCATTACTTTTAGTCAAATTCAATTCCATAATCACACTGGCTTCTCTAGAAAAAAAAGTCTATTTGCTAAATTTGTATATTTGTTTTTTTGATGTAATTTGAGAATAAATACTTACATTACTAGGACCAAAACCAACTTAAATTGGTTAAAAATACCCCTTCATGCTAAGCCTACTCTCTCTCCTTTCTCTCACAACATAATGTATATTTACACATATACACGCAATCCATAAATACCACACACAGTTCACTTACTTCCTTTAGCAAAATTCTGCCAACACTTGACTGTTAATTTATGATTCCTGTTATCATGGCTTTCCTTAAACACTTTTATTTACATCCCTAATGACGTTGTCATGTAGTTGTCCAGTTTATCAAGTTCACTTAAGCCCTCCAAACACACTGTCTCTAGCAAGGAATTTTTGCCCTGTCAGGTGGATGGACAAGAATTCTCACCAAAGTCACTCATCACTAATTCTCATGTCTCCACAGAGGCAGTTTCTGAAAAAGCACAACTTGTATTCAAGAATGCTTAATTGCAGAAGGACCCTCTCAGCCCTCGTTTACCAGCATTGTAGGTTTGCCTGTGCCTTCAGTAGGGCACTCTGTTAGTATTTACATAAACCACAGGTGTCTGACACTGTCACACTTCACAGGTTAGTGGGCTTTAAAGGGCCTGGATCTACACCACCCAAAGGCAAGGAAAATACCCCATAATCCACCCCAAAAGAGATATTTTTATGTACTTCTGTGATTAGAAAACTGCACTTTAGGGTTCAAGATGTTCTCTGCACATCTCACATTCTACTTTGAGGGCTGTGACAAGAACTACTGAGTATTAGGTGAATATCTACCTATTTCCACATCCCTTTAAAGATTATAGGTAAGGGGTCTTTGGGTCTTGTCAGAAAATAAGGCAAACCATAAATGCTTTTCTTGGGGCAAGAGGTGTTCAGGGAGTGACGGGGAACTTTCATTCTTTTGGAAGACAAAAGGAAGGCACTGCTCAATTAATAGGCATATAAAGAGTGGGTGGCAAGGCTGGGTGTGCAGTTATTTCTTCCCAGAAGCAAGGTTATTCAGTAGCTAGACAGACATGTAAAGGCTGGTTATGATACTATAAAGGCACCAGGGCTCCTGCAGAGCTACAATTACAGGGTTAGTGTGCAAAGAAAAGTAGGGCCTGAAGGACATGAGGTATTTAGGAGGAAGTAAGGGTGCAAATGCTGTTTTGGATTTTGTTTTAGAATTCTTGGAACCAAAGAGGAGACTAAAATGAAAAAAAATGCTTCAGGGTGAGGGTTTTCCATAAGAGCCAATTCTGAATGCAATTTTAATTTGAGGTGGCTCAAGCACTGATGAAATACAGCAAGCTTAGAGCATGAGTTAAAAATAATGAATAATGTAATACATGCTGAAAAATGCCTCTATTCTGTTGTTTTAGACACTGTGCAAACATTTGCACTTTTCACTTTACTTCTGAAAAATCCTTCTTTCCTGTGGCTAAACCTCTAAGATCAGAAATATTGTGAATAACAATATTAGCCAGAAACCTGATGATGTCAAGGTAGATGTGATAATTCTTGGTTGGACATGTGGTTTCTTTGGATAAGAATCACTCTCAAATGTCCTCAATGTAATTGTGTAATTCAGTCTAACTAGGTTAATCATACTTTATCCAAGGGATAAAAAGTTAGTCCCTGCCTTAAACAGCTTCCTTGACAAGTTGGCACAGAAAGACTGGGAAGCTTTATGCACAATAATGAGAAGCTTCATAGTGGATCTAGAACTGAAATAATTTTGTCAAGATTCAGGTCTTGATTCTTTTTCCCTACTCCCTACACTCATATTATTCAAGCCAGCCTCAATGGGGTCACTCTGATGGATAAAGGATCTATGGGAGACCTGTGCTCCTCTGGACTGGCAAAAAGATGGGAGATGCCTTGTGCCATCTCAAGTAGCCACAGTTCTGTATTGCTGGGCTACTGAGTTCTGCCTTCAAATCTATTCAGTCCTTTTCCAGTTAGTTCACAGAACTAACCCACCCTGTTACTCATGTGGTTTGTTTGAGCCTAGAGAAACTTTTCAAATTATCTGTCCATACTTGCTGTGACTAAATGGTAATTAAACCATGGCCTCTTCATTCTCAACTATTTATTAGGTCCAACAACTGTTATTTATAAAAATCAACATGCTCTTGTTAAAAACTTAACCGCTTAATCCTTGATACCCATCCTTCTAAACCTACAGCATGTGTACCAACACCAAGAATACCATACATTCATTACTCCACTTTCATTCTCTCCATTCCAGGACTAATGAATCAGTGCAGAAGATGCTGAGACATATTTGGGGTTGGACTCCATGATTTTTAAAAGTCCCTTCCAACTTAAAACTATTCTACAATTCTACAATATTTGCAATACGACTTTGATTTTTACATCAACAACTGAACAAAACTAACTTCTAAATAAAACCAGGAATATGAATAACACTGGGAAATTAATTCATAGCCTCACACCTTGCCTGCAATTGTGCATACACTGAACCATTCTCAGACATCCCAAATGGTTTGACAAAGGCAAGGCTCAAAACTTTTAGCTGGTAAGGACTGGTTTGTCCCCACTGTCTTCAATGCAAACCTGCCAATTACAGCAGATGAAGATCCAGCCCAGTCCCCTCTCCTAGAAAATTTTCCCTCTTCAAAATGCACTGCTATAGGCAGTTATTTCTGCAGATCCAAACCCATGCATTCAAGATGCTCAGAGACTTTATATTCCTGCTAATGTATTCCTTGGGGAAGTTACTATCCCCTAAACACCCCATAGTTATTGTTAGGAAATCATTAACCCACAGCTCTTTTCAACTCTTGGTAATTATGATGTTAAAAAAAGGGAAAGTTTTGCTGCTAACAGTTGCAACAATGTATTTGTTTGCCACATGCAATGGAAATCTGATAGACAATGTCTGTGCACTCCATCTGTTACACTGGATTGATCCGCTGATGAGATTCTTTTTAGAAACCTGCTTACCCCTGCTGGTGCTGCAAGCTTGAAAGAGAAAAAACACTTTCTTCTCCTTGTTCTCTTGTGTGGTGGTCGACCCTGTCTTCCTCTCCATTAGAACCCATCCTGCTGCCACAGATCTCACAGGATTTATATTGTTTTGATTCCTTTCAAACACTGTCTTGTTACCAACATCTGACAACAGTCTCTTGGGCTATCAGGATTTTACAAACTGACCAGGCCTATAAGTCTCCATAAATCCCATGTGGATACAGACCTGTGAAAATGTCTTTAACTATCCACTAAAGTACACAGTAGCTCTTTTATTATATAAATAGTCATGGGTGTTCTATACTTACAGGGAGGAAGAAGCTGTATTTTGGGGAGGGGGGGAAGGAGGGAAGTGCTTGAAAACTCTGCCAGAAGAGGTTGTTCCCTCAGCACTCATTGCACATCACTGAACCCATTTGCTCAGGGCGCTGCCTGACAAGGACACACCATGGGTGGTCTTCTTGCTCCCCACCCCCTTCATAACAGCGGTGAAAAGCCACAAAACAGTGACTCAAATTTAGGCATGACCACACATGCTGGCTTCTCAAAGAGTCGGGGCAATCAACTCAAACAACAATACCCAGAAAAACAACAATGCCAGGACTTATCTGCAACTGGAAAACTGAAAACACATTGAGCATGCAATACTTGAGCATGTAATACTTAAGATACAGCAAGATAGAGTTTTAATGAAATGTTTTAGCACCTTGGCCTTGTGGTAAGTGTAAAGCTTACAATCTGTGCGTGCATGCAAACAGGTATGTACGTGTGGGAATACAACTGGAGAGCAGAACGGCGAGTACTGCTCAGCTTGTCACAACCAATGTGCATCTGTCAGCCATAGTAGGCCCAAGCCTTGGCAGGAGTGAGCAGGCCCAAGCCTTGGCAGAAGCAAGTGGGATTTTGGGGAAGGAATGTAAGAGATACGGAAGTGCTTAGTACAGGGGGCTTAGCATGCAGTTTTATGGGGATTTACGGGAAATATTGTATCTACTGGGCTAGCTTAAAGGAGGCCTAGATTGAGCAATGTTATCTAGTTACAAGTAAGTAATATACCTTAGTTAGAGGAATATTATTGGTGAGCTATTTTTAGCTACAATAGAAAAAGTATATAAACTTTGCTTTGTGGATCAATAAATGGTTTCATGGGTTCTTGCAAGCAAATCATGAAGACCCCGTCTCTTCATTTCCACCGCCGTTAGTATGTGTACAGACAGACAGACATCAAGTCTTCTTCACAGCAGGTGAAAGGGAAAATCTGCCTGGGTTGGAAGTGCACAGGCTGTATCTAACTTCCCTGTTTAAATAATAGCACCGATAAATCAAACTCCTCACAGCGACACCAACTCACCTGAGCTGGTGCGTTACTTTAAAACCAACCTGCTGCTTGCAAGAACAGCACGAGCACGCTGCTGCCAAACCCAACAGCTCCCTTGGGGAGCCAAATGATGGCTGGGGTAGGCGGGGAGGAATCAAATGGTTAATAGCTGGGCTGTTGCTTTTCCCCAGCGCAGCAAGCTGAGCCTAATTGATGCTGACGCGTGACAGACTCGTGTGTACAGTATTGCCCGGGCTGCGAGTGAAGCTGCTGACAGAGGGTAAATGGTGCATGGCAGCTGGTCCTGCCCTGGCCTGGCATGGCAGAGCACGCACACACTGCCTGTCAGGAGATATCATCGGGGCTAATGAAGGGCAGCCCGCATTTTTAAAATTCTTCTCACTGAGTTTTGGATCAGGCTTTGCACCGTGAAGCCTTCTCAACCTTTTAGTGCTTGGTTAAGGATATGTGACACTTATTTAAAAATTAATGTGGTCTAATCAATTTAAAGTTGGCAAACTAAAAGCCAGTACACTTCTGTTCAAGAAAGAAAAGAGTGTGGATGCGAGTGTGTGTAAGATGGAAAGATATGGCAGGGAAAGAAGAAGAGATGGAGAGGACACAAACATTTCTGCAGCTACTAACAACTGACAGTGATAACATGGAAGTACCACCAATTTGTCTGACAGGTCTTCTACAGGTCTTTTTAAAACAAAAAGCAGTGCATTTCTAAAACGCTTACTAAAAAGAAGTGATTCCCCACAAACAACAAATGCTTCCTCTTTTCCCAAATCCCACTGCCTGAAATTGCAGCTGAATAATTGCACTAGCACCCAAAAAAGAGAGAAATTCTGTCCTCCACTTCTTAGGCATAAAGAATTAAATGCAGGAAAACAGAATTAGGATAAAAGAGACCATCTGAGCAATCTACCTGATTACTAACTTCAAATCACAAGTAACAGCTTGGTTGGACCCTCAGTTCTCAGGAATCTCTGATGGTTTCACATTCCTTTCTGTTATTTTGCATGGTAATAAATGACAGAGCTATTTCTGTCTTTGTTTCTTTCTGAAAAAAATCTGCTTATAGACAAATGGAAAATCCACATGCAGAAGACTGTCAAGACTTTTCATGTATTTCACTGACCAGTGCAGAATCACTTCTTGCCACAAATCCCTGAGGGCTTTATGCTGGTTCCAAAAAATCTCTGGCATTTTCACAACTGACTTCAGGATTTCAATAGTTATTTTACATGCCAGTAAAAAAGCGTGCCTAGTTCTCATCTAACCTGGAACGCCTCATCCCCTGACAGTCACTATTAGTTTATGTGGAATGGTCTCTGAATTTATCAGAGAGAAAGTATTTATGTTCTGGGGAGACTGTAAGTCAAAAGGAGAAACTTGGATAATTTTAGAAAAAAAGACATTATAATGTTGTCACTCCTTGCCACTGCTTTAGGTCTTGCACTTTTGTCTTCTTTTCCAAACTATTATTATGCAGAGCAGAGGGGAAAAGACACCATCTGAACTACTACACTTAAGAGGGAAACATAGGAAAAAGAAAAGAAAGTAAACAACTTCCTCATTCAAAACTCAAATTCCTCATTCAAAAACCACAAACTGCTACATTTACTTGGTAAATAAAACCTCCTATTTTTAGGTTTATCAGTTCACTTAGGAAAAGGTTAACCTGACCTTGGCAAGTACAACAGATCATAAAGAAGTATCACACTCTGAGAAACACAGAAGAGAAGCTGATTTTGGTTTTTGCCCTCAGAGTGGCAATTTGCTCATTGAAAATGCTTCTATTGAAGAGACACTCAAGAAACATAAAACAATGGCAGAAGGTACAAAATGAAGCATCTTGCTCTCACTCTGATGCAACCTTAAAACAACATGGCTTCACTTCTCAGAAGTGCCTCTAGAGAGAGTGTAAAGCAGTATTGGAGAGGATAGTTTTTTATCAGATTGGCTGATAAATTTGGGGAAAGCAATGGGTGATGGAATACAAAAGTATTACTCATCCCTCTAAAGCCGAACTATCACATATCAGCAGCTGATAAGCAGATTGCTTCTAATGGATGAAAGAAATCTCATGCTAATAAAGGGTGGTAAAATATTTTCAATTGGGTATTTACTGTAAGTATTAACAATTAAATTTTTTAAATAAATTAAAAAGTTGCCAAGTGATTAAAACTTTTCTGTTTTCTGCAGTTTGATTTAAAAAAATCTGTGAAATTCACTTTTCTTTACTCAGTTTCACATTCTATTTCTTCCATTACAGGATGGGTATGACCAGACTTCATCCCATATTTATAAAGAAACAGAACCATGTACAATTATACAGTAAACAAACTATACAAATATATTTAACTTTCTACTTCCAATACTGTGAATTCACAACATGAGATAGTTTTCAATAAAAGTAATTTTCATTTTTTTCAAAGATGCATCTTTGTTATAGTAATCTCCAAAATCTCTTATGAGATGTGATCTCTGTCTAGTTTTAAATAACAAAGTGATTTTGTTTTGTTTTGTTTTGTTTTAAAATCCAAAGAGGAACGCCTGGGGTCCATAAAAAGCCAGTAAGCTGTATAAAAGCACTTCATCAATTTTGAACAATCTGCTTTTATGGCCAGTCTGTAATTTAGCTTAGTGAGAAAAGGCTGCAGTGTCATACCAGTCTTACACTATCCAAGTTCATGCTGCAGTGCATGATTTTGCAAGTTAGGTTGAGGAAATAATCTGTTTTCTAAGGAGAGAATAATTACTTTGTTTGACACCTTATTCTAGGCTTCAAGGCAGAGTGTAATAAATTTGTGCTCATGAAACTGCTGCCTATAAAGATTCAAAATTTGAGCATTTGTACTAGATTTGAGGACATGGCAGCATGGTATCAAAAAACAATTTTGTAACAGAAGAATTATTGCTACTCACAAGCAGTATTTGCAAAGCTAGATGTTGAGCATGGGAAGGGTAAAATTTGATTTAAATTTATATGCCTGAAAATATATGTGTATGTGGAGACACACTTAGTGACCTATATTTATGATTGTGTGTGCACACGTGTGTATTTGTGCACATGTAAAAAACAGAGATGATTTGCTTGAAAAACTGGTTCTATTAAATTTTTGGTTAAAAGAAACTCCATACTAACTGTCGCACCTTGGATTTTACAGGACCTTTGTTTGGTTTTAGCTGTGAAAAAGCCACTGCTCTTCTCTGAGAACCTCTCTTACACGCATTTTAAAATGGTCAAGATAAAAAAAAGTAAGAGATATTTGTGTGCATCAAGACTGTAAGATCAGGCCTTTTATACTCTGCTAATTTATGGACTTGCACTGTGCTGGTGTGTAAGTGTGTGTGGGTGCATAAACTATTTAAGTGCAAATTGCCAGAATGTCAGCAAATTACTGTCAGAGCTGCAAAACATTTACATACCTTAGGCATGAGCAACCAATTGGAACTTTTAATCTTTTAACAAGTTACTGCTCAGTGACATAATAATGAATAAAATGAAGAGTAATGAAGTTGACCATAAAGCTTAGCAAATAAACATTGTATACAAATATAACAATTCCTGACTAGCTCTGCACACAGAATCTACTACTCCTGGTTTACTTCCAGTTACCATATCTTGTGCCAAAGCAAGTAACATCCCCCACCCATTGCTTTTGGCAACACTGTTTTTGGTTTTTTTGCAGATCACTATCTGCTAACCTCACCATGCTGGGATTCACCCTCATTATAACCTGTTCCCCTGCAGATAGCTTTATCTTTCAGTATAGTTCCAAGGAAGTTTTAGAAGCTTCCTTGTCTCAATACTCCTGTCAAGGAAGTTGTGGAAATCACCCTCAGGATTACTGACAGAAACTTTCATTTGTTTGAAATCTGAATGTGTAGGCTAGGTTATTGGCACTGACAAGGTCAGAGACCAGACTCTATCGTTATTCTCACTTCTACCAAGACTCCACGATTAAGTCACCTAAAATAAAATTCCACTTCTGTCAAAAGACGGGGCAAACCACTCACAAGAGCTGCAAAGATGACTGACCATTCATGGTCTTCTATGGGTAGGAAAGAAGTGTGTCTAATAAGGTAATATAGCTGGAATATCTTTTCTAATTGTGACTGGCACACCCTAAATTCATCTCATTTTTGTATGTAGAGCAAGTCTAAAAGGTATCAGGTTCAATTTTGTTGAAGACAAACTTTGTTCAGTTATTTCTTATAGTCCAGATAACTACAAAGGCAGGTAAGGATCTACAAAATAAGCAGTAGGATTCTGCATTAGGCCCCAACAAGACAACAACAGAAACAAAAAAAGGGAATGATGGACACAAGTCGCTGCTGAGGGACAAGCCTCTGATGCAGAAATGAACTTCTAATTGAAGTCCTATCAGAAAAATGAACACAAATATTCCTCCCACTGATAGCCAGCAGCTGAGGGAGAGGGGCTGAGGATAACCAACAGGAACAAGGAGTGTTAGAGGCTGTTCTTGCAGGATGGGCACTATGGTGGAGCCTTGAGGGAAGCTTGAATTGCTGTTGTCTTTGTGGTTTTGTTCTCTGTAAAAAGAGAAAACTGCCTTTTTATGACACCAATAAGGATTTTAAACAGTATTATATTAAAAGCTCTGGGGAGGGTAACTGAAAAGCAAACATTTACCTTTTACTTATTCCTACAATGAAATAACAT
This sequence comes from Sialia sialis, assembly GCA_009812075.1. Taxonomy (NCBI): domain Eukaryota; kingdom Metazoa; phylum Chordata; class Aves; order Passeriformes; family Turdidae; genus Sialia; species Sialia sialis. Next base: position 249,594 of record VRYO01002114.1, on the reverse strand, counting down.
GGTAACATGACATTACCGCTCCAAGGTAAATATTTACTCGTTAGTATTGGGCTCTGCACAAAAATATACCTACCTTCCCCACCCAAAAAGATTTGCATTTTCTATTACCAAGACCAAAACAACCACCCACCCCACAATCCCCAGTTTAGAACACTACATATACTTCTTGGCCTATACTGAGATGCTAAAACATACAGAGTGATATTTGGGGCTCTGAGAATACAACTCCCAGTTCACACATCTTGGATAATGAACTGAGAATGTGTGATGACAAAAGCAAAGGAGGAAGTTTCTACTTCCAACCTCCATCTCCAACCAAAAAACCATTACCTGTGAACAATCCACAGCACAATACACAGTTCACAACACCACAAAGAGGGCTCTTATCTTTTCCCCATCAACTTTTACTCTTATTTACTTGTCACTCTCACTCCAGGAAAAAACAATATGATGACTATCCAGATGAAAAGGAAATCAAGTATTGTAAATAAACCCTTTATGATTTCTTATACGTTTGGCAAATACTTTGGTATCATTTTAGCAAACGTTTTGAAACTTCACAAAGCCAGGACATACAGTTCTTCATGTGGAGGAGCCTTTGCTTATACAGTGTTGGGGGATAATGGAAGGCATATGGTTTTTGAAGTTTGAACAGTTTATTTTAATTCTATAACTTGCAAATACAAATTTAAATTTTATCTATACCACACTATTCCAAATACTGTGAAGTTCTTTGTGCAAAGCCAGCCATGAAATTTACTGAGAGTTTTTAATTTTGCCTTAATTTAATCTTTGGCTAAAACAGACTAGACATTGACGCAAAACAAAAAGTTTCATTTTGGTACTCAGATACTTTAGCTTGAGCTACTGTGCTCTCATTTTCCTCTGGGAGGAGTAGCTGAGAAAAGAGAATTTTTATCCATAAATATCTTGAGAATAGGTCTGCATGGCAAATGATTTAAGTGATTTAAGATGCTACTGTGAGATTCCCACCTTTCTTGCTCCATGTACTTGCTAAGGCTCCTGCTTTCCTGTTGGTGGTACCATCATCAAGATAGCAGAAATGGCAAAACATGTGTGAGCATTCCTCATCTGGCACAGGCAGGGATCACACAAACTCTGAAACCTGGCTCACAAGACACAGAGACTTTTGGGAGAGCTCACAGTTTCTTTCCCATGGTCTACTCTCTTTGGACATGATGATCCAGCTGCCACACTGTGACATTTTCTCTGCCAGATCTGAATAGAGTGACTGAATCCAAGGTCTTATCTGATCATCAGATCAGTGGATGTGATGGATCATGGAATTGCATTATCAGGAAGCCAAACCCCTTCAGTGTTGCAGCAGCAAGACTCTGCATTACCCTGCACAGAGCCAGCTAGCAATTTGGGAAAATAAAGGTTAAGATCTCACCAGAATAAATTGTTTGGCAACACTGACAAGCCTAATTTCAAGATTTTCAAACAATCCAAAGCATTCCAGTGTTTCCAAGCCAAAACTCTAAAGAGCTTCCTTTTCAGTGAAAGGAAAAAAAAAATAAACCATCCATTCTCCTTTGAAATAAAAATAGGTGAAATTATGGCATTTCCCAAGAAAAAGCATCACTGCTTAGAAGTTTCAGGAGTCATATATTTAGAATACACTAGAAATTGATGCAATTCTTGCTTTATAAATATATTTCTGAAGTTAATAATTCCTGCAGCCAGACCCACCTGACCAGTAGTACCCTACTACATTCCCAGAACTTCTGCCTTCCCTCACAGTAGCCAAATTACTGCTTCATGTCTTTCTAATGTCCTTTGAATGCTCAAGATCTCAGAGAAACTACCAGAAATACACAAAAAAGTGTAAAAGGAAAAATAGAGTTACCAATCATCAATGTCAGGCAAAGAAGGAAAAATAGAGAGCAATTAATATTTGATTAAATGAAACACTCTCTCCTCTTTGTTTCATATTAAAAAAAATCAAAAAACAAACAAAAAAAACCCCCCAAAACAGAATAAAACCATTAGCAAAACAGAAGGAGTAAACACTTCATTACTCAGTTCCCTTGATATCAACAAAATTAAACTCCTATGGAGCACTTTGATGCAAAAGAGACTGGCAAACTTATTCCTCCTTCCAATGCCAAAAATACTTTTTTTCTAGGAACAGGGCTATATAAGTTTTTTTTAAGTATTTACATTTTGAATTTTTAACTGGCAGCTTAAATAATAAAAATAAGTATTTTGAATGAATTAAATCTCAAGTAATAATAAGAAAAGTGGTGGAGAAAGATATTAATTTATAATGTTCTGTAATCAATATCGTGAAGCTTGGTGCATCAGAAAGATTTCCTTGAATAAATTCATTGTATTTTTAAAGAGAGAAATTTCAGAGAACATAGTAGTTAGTAAATATTTAAAACCTTTGTGGTAAAGGCTCAAACCTCAAAATAACAAGGAAATGACAACTGTTTATTTTTCTCCACACAAAACTGAAAGTTATTGTAAGGTCATTATAATGTAAGCCTGTTTTCTCTTTAAGAAGTAAATAATTACACCACTGATTTGAGTAGACCTGCCAGTAAGTCTACATGTGGTTAAGTCAGATAGACTGATGCTGCTCTAAAATTGGCAAGTAGCTGCTCCCACAAGCTATTAAGCAACTCTGAGGTCTAGGTAGCTCACAGCACTTTTATCATATGTCTCTCAACAGAAAAGAGACCAAAAACCCCCCACATTTAGACTGCAGTTCTTGTGCAACCTTTGAATACAGCTCTGCATATTCCATGATAACACAGAAACAGAATGGGATGCAGTCTTCACTCTCTGCTGCAATATTTAACTGCAACATCTAAGCTTTCTGCAGAAATGTGTCTCTGACTCTTGTGGTCACAAAGAAAACCTTCAGGGACATGAAATGAAAACAATTTGCAAAGATATGATGATGTTCTGGAGCTTGCCAACAGCCTGAAATAATGATGGCAATGCCACTCCAAATATCATTGCATTAAATTAATGTCTGTAATCAAAACAATAAACTGTTGGATGTTTAACCACTACTTTAACCATGGCTGAGTTAGAGATTTTAGCTCTACCATCAGTATGTGTTTAATTCCACCTCTTAAGGCACCAAGCCCTCAGCTGGTGGAGCTGTCAATGCTCCAACCTTTGCTGATGAAATTCTGTAACACAAACTATGCAGCTGCAGTACCCTCTACACAGACGACACGTGGCAGTAAATGTCCTACACAATCAATACCTTCTGATATTTAGTTGAGTACAACTCTTCATTTACTGATTTGAATACTGTTGCATCACAGTTCCATGGGAGCTCAGGGGACACCATTGGAAATTCTAATCCAGCCCATTACAAGACAAATGCAACTTTGCCTGTGGCCAGTTCCCACCGTCATTTCTACATCTGGGCTTCCACTGAAGGCAAAGAGAGCTCTGCATGGGGGACAGCAACAGAATATAGGTCATATCACCATTTGTGGTATGAATGTTTACCCATTGTTAGTAAAACAATCTACATTTTCTTCCCCAAAGATAAAAATCAATCCAAGTATGAAGTTGCAATCCAGATTAAAAACAAAACAAAAGTAGCTAAACCACTCACATCATGAGTCCTGCCTTGCAGCTGTGGGAGGGTTAGATGCCTCAAAGCCCTCTCCATAATACTGCTTAGCAAACAGAAAAAAGAAACCTGTATTCTGCTGGTGACAGGACTGCCATCAGCCCTAAGACACACTGAAGCTCCTTCTCAGGATTTCATGGAACAGCACAAACAAGAGGGAGCTCAGGGAGTTCTGACACTCAGAATAAGGGATGCAAGGAATGCAGTGGACAAACTTAGATGGCAGCACAATCAGAGCTTCTCTGGAGACTGTGCTGGCTGTAGATGGCAGAGTCAGCAGCAGGCTGAGCTCCACACAGGCAGACAAAGCAGCTGGATGTTTGCAGCATCCCCTAAGAGATAACCCCTGTTAAGAGGTTCCCTTTCCCACTGAACTGCATCACCCTCCTTCCCTGTAACATAAACACCAAATACCATGGGTCTCACAGTAAAGATGTCCCTGAGCTAGAGCCTAACGGGAAATGTGACACAGGGAAGGTGGGCAGTAAATCTCAAATTCAAGACTTGCTCATTTAAGTCACAGAACACTAACTTCTGCCAGGTCTGTTTTGTGACACCTTTTCCACAGGTGAAACACAGATTTCCAATGACAAGTGACCTCTGGTTAGCAATCCTAATGCTGAGGAACAGGGAAGCTGGAGGAACTGAACCATCTGTCCTTCTAGAGAACAGAAAAGCATTTTCCCAGGGCAGAATATGAAAAATGCACCATTGTTACTTGAATGCTCGTTACAAAAAATGGAAGTTTTAGCTCTTCCAATAAGTCAGGTTTTTTTTCAGTAATTGAATGTATTCAAAGAATAAAGAAAAGCAAGATGATCAAACAATTGGAGATGTTATCAAGTCAATTTAAAGCACAGAGGAAGATGAGACAAGTTTTGAAAACAGACTAAAATAAGCAGGAGGGGAGTTGCAAGAATAAACAAAAAATTATTTTGCCTTGAAGTCCAGTAGCAGTTTGACAATTTTAAAGGAAGTACTCATTTTCTTCTCTACAGTTTTGAAATAATTCTAGTAAATACCAAAAATATACATATATTCTTTAAAACTTCAGCTTTCTTGCAATGTGATGACGCAGCACGTGAAGGGCTCAACCTGTATGCTTACTGAGTAACCACATCAAACTTCTAATATTTTTCCCTCCTCTTTTTTGTTGTAAATGTGCCATGTAATGACAACTTTGGGCATAAATCCGACACAAACAAATAAACAAAATCAGTAGAACTACTCACAATAGTAAAGCTATGCAGATGTCTAAATATTTGCAGGTGTCTTAGATAATAAGCTTTCACAGCAGGAACTACATATCTGTGATTAGTTCAGTAGTACACTTTAGAATTTTCTAAATATATGTAATAATAAGGTTAACTCTGTGGAGTATTTTAGTTTGGCTCACTGTATTTAAATGCAGCGTACATTTTCCGTATTTTATTTTCTTTGTATACATTTTCCACTGACACACATGTAAATACATATATAGAAATATTTATACATTCTACCTAGACACCAAGAAATATCTTCATGAAGGTTACATTCAACCAATAACGTATACTGGTCAACAACAAGCAACCACTCTTGTCCTAGAAACTGTTTAGTTGCAAAAATGTTAATGAAATCCACAGAAACACTTAGGAACCAGGTTTTTAATCTCATTACCATATCAAGGAGCTCCCTGTTAATCACTGTCCAAATTCATTTGGATTTATTGCATCACAGTTATGCTTACAATTAAATGCCACAAGGTCCCAGTCAGATTAAACAAATGATTTTTCCTGTAGTCCTTACAGGACTAGTAGTGACAAATCACATGGAAGTAAAATATATCATAATTAATTAGCAGAGGCCCATAGATAACCTCTCCCACAAATCTCCATGGGCAATTTTAATAGGTTTCAATATTTAAATATAAAACTCTACAAAATTGCTTAAAAATTCAAGGAATATTTGCACTTATTATAGGTAACGAATATGTCAGTCATGTAATTTTTTATTACATAATTATTTCTTTAGGGATGTTAGAAACAAGTAATTATTTTCTTAAAAATGAATTGGCAGCAACTATTTTAAGCATGCCATTGTGAATGAAATATTATCAAATAATTGTTGTATTACTAACAACTGACTTACAGAAAAGAAGCATTTCCTTATCAAAGCGCATAGCATCTCACCATTGTGAGAAAATTTAATCTTCTTTACAGAAGCTTCAGTAAGCCAGTAAGAATTACAGGAAGATAACTGGTCTTAACATAAAATATGAACACCCATATGAAGAAAAAGGGTTTGGTTTCTTTAGTTTGATTTCTAATAGCACATGTTAGCTGCTCATTCCGCTTATATGTGTTAGGGAAAGTAACAGATGACAGCATTGCAGAGACATGTTGGAAAAAAAATATTCCTTTACAGAAAGGAATATTTTGTTAAAAAATATCAACTGTTCATGGTAATCTCTCTGCCTAAGAAATAGCAAAGTCTACCTAAACCAATTCAAAACAACATGTTCCTGGAATGGACAGGCTACAATATATAAAACCTGACAAACAAAAAGCCCTCGTTTATTTCCAGAACTAGGCTTTCATCTCAGTGATTTGGATTTGTTTATTGAGTAGAGGCCCTGGTGCTCCTTCATAAAAATCTTCAGTACATTGTATTTTATCCACCTTCAGTCTCTTCAAAACATCAAAATGTCTCATTTCTCATTCATTCCTTGCTAATGTTCACTTAGGGGGATATTCAAAAATGTCTGCGCTAGCCCAGGAAGACTGGTCTCCTGACACTGGAGAGGAAGGAACCTAACTTAAAATAAATGTTTAATGATGAAATTATTGAGCTGAGTTTAGCCTTGACATGTCTGCAATGTCAAAAGAAAGTCTTCAAGTTAAATAAGAATGTGTAGAAAATACCAACTCTGTAGAAACTTTCAACTCTGGTTAATAGCAACTTCAGCCTGTAGAAGACATTTACCTTCAGCCACAAACTTGAGCTGAATCTCAAGTTATCTTGCTTTCAGTTATTATGGGTTACTTAATTATGGTAGCCAATCTTCAGTATCCAAACAATCTTTCTGAAAGAATCTCTTGGAAATTACACAAATTCTTTCATTTAGAAGCATCTCAATACCGACTCTTGCGTTGGGCACAAAAAAACCCCAACAGTGCAAGAAGAGAGGTGGGCAATTCAGGATATGAAATTTGTGGGGCAACCTCATGATACACTGACAGCAAGTAGGATGTGAATGGACTATGCAAATGGTACCAAGGTCTACAAGTCAAAATATCAGACAAAAGAACAAAGGAGAAAAATTAATTTGTGAAGTCAGCCTCTATAAGAGGAATTGATAAATACACTGGAATTTGTAATATAGCTCTTCAGACTGTTTGTGAAGAGTGAAAAAACTGATATTTAAAATATACAGCTGTATTTTATGAACGCAACTTAATCTCAAGTCAAGTAGCAATAACAAGATTTTCAACAAATAGAGGTCAAAAAAGGAAAAAATGAACTTGGAACAAAAGATAACATCATAAACCCAAGAACAAAAATTTCAGTCCATTATGCCCATTTCTGCTGCAAGGTAAATTTTCAATTAGGTAAGTGTAAATACCTCGAAATGTAAAGTTCACTCAAGAGGTTTCAGCAAATTACCCTGTGTGTATTAAGTAAATTACCTGTTATTGTATAGATGAGGAGAAGGTCTGCACTCTGCTTTCAGTGGCAGCTCACCATTAGATTAGTCCAGTTCTAGCATGAAATCACACTCACAATATGTGAGCAGAGTTAATTTTTGTTGAGGCACTACGTGTGGAAGAGTAGCCAAAACCACTCTGTGCCAATGGAAGTAATCATCATTAGCTAAATGAATGTGCACTTAATCTCCTGATAAAGAGCAGGAGACAAGCACTGAGTTGGGGAAAACTCAGCAAGTACTTTAAAAGGCTGTTTCTGATGAGCTAGAAGATGGAAAGCTGATGGCATGATAAAACAAGGAGGGGTAATGCAATGGGAAGTCTGACTTAAGGAAATATTTGCAGCAGCATTCAGAATGGGAAAAAAATTACGATAAATCAAAAAAACCCATTTCTGTTAATAACTGAAAATATCTGGGGATATGTGGATGCTCAGGGAACACTAGATCTGAAGAATGTCTGTTCTATTCACAGTAAGGACCTACAGAGATCAGAACTGAAAACGGTGCCTGTAACTGAAGAGAAAGAAGCAGTTGGCTTCTCCAGAAACATTGGTGGCCAAAATATCTGAAAAGATTTAAGCTTCAATACAAAAATTTAATCTGCAAAAATTTAATCACTTTTGTTACTCACAACTTCATTTTAATCAAACCTGAAGAACTACTATTCCAAAAGCAAGCCATCAATACAGTTGCCAATTACCACTATTAACCTTTACAGAATCAGTAATTTATTTTTAAGTTTCTGACTACAATCTATAATATAGGATTATCTTTTTAATAGTTCATTCATCTTTGTTTTTTATTTACTTCTAGTAGCTATTCTGTTATAGAAATCTGTGGAATTTCAAGATACAGCTTTGTTTATGGAAGTAAAAAATAATAATATATTTTTAAACTTGAAACATTAATAAATGAGTACATAATTGTTAAGCCAAAGTAGCATCTAATCAGTTGCCTTTCACATCATAGCACTGACCCTAATCTCTGAGGCATAAATAAACATGCATTCTTTGTGCAAACTTTAATCATAAAAAAGAATGAAATATATTCCAACATAAATATTTCAGCAAATAGCCATGTGAAGAAGCATGAATGTTTAATTTAGACATCACCTCTGTCACTATCTGTTAGACATCACACCAGTATTTCTCCTCTGGGAATTCCAAAATCTAACCAAGTTTCCAGTGCCCAGTTGAAAATGATGTTCCTTCTTAGCCCCGTAATACCCATCTTCTTCTAGGAACATTGAAATATTTTAATATTTAGCAAAATACTTCTTCGAGGTTATCATGCCATATTTGGTCAATCCATGTCTACTAATATTACCTACAAAGTCTGAATAACCCTCCAGTGCCTTGCTTAGGCTGGAAGCTTCTTCCAGATATTCCTACCAAA
>VRYO01002114.1:199543-239892 GCA_009812075.1 Sialia sialis | reverse complement strand
CTTACAGTCATGAAATTACTGTAATTTCCAAATTCCTCAAGTAGAACACTAGAACTAGACCACCACTGGGGTCAATTTAAGGATCTTGTATTATACTGGACTTCCTCTCATCTATTCAGGAACTAAGCAATGGCATGTGAGATAGGAAGATAGATGTTTTTAATACCAGTTCTCAACGACTGGAGACATAAGCCTAAATGAAACAGACTAAGTGAAGAAAAATGCATGGTTTCCATATGCTGTGTCATTCAAGATAGTGATCCCCACTCAACTGCATAAAAGTGCTTTTGACCTATTGCCTCAACTAAACAACCATATGATGACTCTTAATTGCACTTGAGCTATGGAACTGTTTGGGAATATAGCATGGAAGGATTTGTGGCTGCATGTCTGGAGACATGTGGATACACAATACATGCAATAAATGTGTCTAAGTGGAAGGAAAAGTTATGTTTGGCAACTGAGTTCATTGCCCTGGGTACAAAAATAGTGTCTCATGAGCACTAGAAAGCTGCCCTTAAATAGCACCTTAACATTAAGGTTTTGCTCCTCAATCTCTGTACCATTAAGTCTCTAGAACGGAATAAAAATATAAATCACTATCATTTTAAAAGCATATACTGCAGCACTTCTAATGTGACATTTTATCTTTAAAAATTAGCTTAAAATAGCCTGACTTAGAGGAGAGACACAACAGCACGTAACTTCTTGCACTTGGTTTGCAATTGGTCTCATATTTTTCCTCACTGGAACTCAGTAAAGAATTAGCACTTTCCAGAACACATGGCCCAAGACTTAATGGAGTACCAGAATGTGAAAGAAAGCAATTGGGCAAAAGCTGCAACTGTGCCCTTTCCTGGTTTTCTCTGCTCACCTGCTCTCTTCTGTAGTGCTCTGACAAGTACTTGGCAGGATGGGGATCTCTGTCCATGGCCTTACAGTCACATTTCGTTGTCTGGGTTCCAGGCTGAACTTTAGGTGTTTAGGAACTTCATCTGAACTTAGAATCTTAGTACGGGAGGGTCTGTTCATAAGAATGAGTAATTGGAGCTGACTGCCCATTTCTAATGAGAGAATCAATATATTGCTACATAGGAAAAATGGATAATAGAATAGAGTTCGATAGAAAAAAATTGTAAAAATACAAGCCTAGTTCAGAAGCAGTCATAGAACATCTATCCTATAAACCAATATACACCACAAAGGTTCCTCCCAAGATCTTTTGAGAAACTTAAAAAAACCTCTTAAAAATTACAAGCCACAATTATAATGCTTGAGAGGCAGATAACATCAAATGTTAGAAAATCCCAACAGACTAGCTATCAGCAGTCAAACCAATGTTCTGTATTAGTAGCAATACACAGGATAAATGAAGATAGCTTTAACATGGAACTTAATACCACCAGTGAAAGCTTTCAGAAGGCCAATGGCCTCACACTGCCAATTTGGTCTTTCCTCATGGTTAAGAGAAAATCTCTTATATTCTATTACAAAATTCAGTGCGCCTACACCATAACTTTCTGCCCAAATCCTAATCCCATTACCACCCAAAAAATGTTACATGTCTATGTTGTCATGTAAAACCTAAAGGAATTTGTAGTTTCACAAAGGATGATCATTCGAATTACCCACAAAGAAATCTTCAGCATATCAGCAACCTTAATACGCATCTGTGTACTTCACTGTACAAATATGAATAGACCCTACCATTATTAGTCTTTGTTATTTTGATAGAAAACTTACAGTTAAACTTTTATAAACAGACTATGAAGCAATAAATTAATCAGGTTAATCAACAACAACAACAAAAAAATCCACATCATATCTTTGTCCTGCAAATTACAGTTCTGAGAGGAAGAAGCTCAGGAGAAGCTAAGACAATTTTTGGTCACAAAAACCAGTGAGGAGAACACAAAGAGAACCCCTAGAACACAGAAGGTCACAAAACACAGTGAGGAGAACACAGTGTTACCCCTAACAGGCATTGTTAATTCAGTAGTGCAACAGATCAGAACCAGTGCTTGTCTATATATGTAACTTGTGAATGAACAGCAGCTGTGTCCCTTACTTCCTAACATACTTATGGAACCTACTATAGCAACAGGAAAACCACAGTCAATCCTGGCTGAAATAGAAACAGCTCATTTTCATGGGAGAAAAGGTACAAGAGTAGCTCATATGCTCAATGCAGAACTGGAAATGTGTACATATCAAATTGCAGTTCAAATCAATTATCTGTACGACACGGCATTAAATGACTTCCAAATTAGCAGAGAGCATCCTGAAAAAATCCGTCTAAACCCATCAGTGATGAGGTTTGAAGTTCTCAGAGTGTGTACATCTCTGGAGAGATCTGTGTCTATATTATTTCATTCCAGGGATTTATATTGAATCTGTCAGTGTATTTGGACACAGACCTCATAAACCTTAATCATATGGCTGCTGCCTTCTGTTCTGACGGATGTGCCATACAAGGGAATAACTCACACATTTGGGAAGCTCTGACAAGTGCAGAGCATGTCTCTAAGTTGATGGGTGACTGTGCTCGTCAGCAGAAAGCAGCAACTTCACCTGCAAAGAAGCAGGTAAGTTGCCAGCTTGTTTCTGAATGACTTGGTGCTAGATGAATTAAAATATTTGAGACGTTTCTGCATTTCTGAGCAGCATGAGGTGCATGAGGAAGGCACTTCCCACAAGAGAGAAAGCTGCCACAGCACTTTGAGCAATGGCTCATACCACAAAATAAGCTTCAGACTGGAGCAGTGGAGGCAGCTGTTTCAGTCTATAAGGTTTGATGCAAGTTTTTTGGGATTTCTAAGATCTGCACTAGTGCAGTAAACAGAAAAACACAGAGTAGTCAGACAGGAACGGCATTATGGGATATAGCACTGTATGTTGAAAGTTGTTTCCTTTCACACTTAACCTGTAACATGTTTTTCCTCACAAACTGCTCCTTGTTTTCAGAGTTTCAGGCCCAAGACTCAGCCCATTGATGCATGATCAAATTGCTACAAACCCAGGGCCATTCATTGCATGAGCTAAATCACCTCTTGGCCCATTATGTACTTCCAAACCACTGTGATTACAGAGAAAAGTACAGTAATTTCACACTGATAAGCTGCACCTATTTCACTGAAGAATTGCGCCGATCCCGGAAGTGCAGCTAATCACCAGGTGCGGCTTATTTATGGACAAATTCCGGCAAAATGCCAACCCGGAAGTGCGAGCCGCCGGAGGAGGGAGCTGCCACGGAGCCGCCGAGCCGCTGCCGGGTGGGCGGTGAGCCGGAGCCACTGGCGAGCAGGCGGCGAGCCGCCGAGCCGGCTTCGCCACGCTCCCGCAGGCAGCCCGCCGAGCGGCGTCCGCTGGGGCGGGAGTGCCGGGGCCCATGGCACGGGGAGGGCGCCTGGGGCTGTGTTTAAAGGCTTCACCGGTCTGTGAACACTGTTTGCAAATTGAGCACCTGACACCAAACCTTCACGATTCTGTTACTAACTCGTTACTTTGTTGCACATGGATCCTCACTTTTAAAAAAAGAAAAGTGGGGCTTATCACCCAGTGCGGCATATTTATGGACAAATTCCATGGTCTTCCCAGCTACCCAGAAGTGCGGCTTATAACCAGGTGTGGCCGATGAATGTGAAATTACTGTACAGCAGTTTAAACCACCCTTTTAGGTCAGAACTGATTGTGACAAAGTAGTAATTTATACAAAGTCAGTTATCATTACTCAGCTGAGAAGCAAGTCATGAAGGTAGCACAACTGAATTGATTACAATCTTCCATTCACACCCTAAATCATACCATGTGCCTGTAAGAGACTCAGTGCAGTGAAGTCTTCATTACAGTTGCAGGCCTTTACGCACTATACTAACTGAATAACAAAATAATAGTAATAATAATAAAAAATTTAAACCATAATTGAAGTTTTCAAGAAACTTCACCATTTTAACCTGAATATATTTAACATATTTGAGTATCTTCTGTGTGAACTTCCCAGGAAAGAGAAGAGCAAATAGCAGAGCAGTGACTCCAAGACGGCTTTCACAACAGTTCTACATCACCCCTGGCTCTATAGAAATACTGCTATATGCACAGCCTATACACATTTTGGGGCCCTACATGGCAGCTAGATTTCTGCCAGGTAGCACTACCACAACTACACAGTATTTTTCCTGGGATATTGTTCTGTCCTGCCACAAACTGAAGCACAGACTTTATGAGCAACAACTTCAACAACCTTGGAAATGGCCCCACTCCAGCAGGACACACCCCAGAGTGCATTACAGCACTGCCTTGTAAACTCCTTCATTAATTTCATCATAAATGCTCAGAAATCAGACTTTTTGCAGGTGATAATTAAATATAAAATCAAGGCAAAACAGATGTGTGGTAAATTCTTGGCAATGGTCCTGTAACTGAGTTTTAGCATGGGTTTCTGGCAGCCCAGCCCTGCTCCTGCTCTGGATCCCCCTGCAGTGCACATCATCAGGGCCCTTCATGGAGGACTTTGCCTCTCTCAACACTGTCTTTAAAGTTTCACTTGCCATTACAACATATCAATGTGGAATGGTTTAACACTTGATTTGGTTTTGCTCAAGTTAAAATCTACTGCTGCAGTTCATGATAAAACTTATTTAAAAGATCCATAAACTCTTAATGCACTTTTCAGCTCAATACCAGCTCATTTTTCTTTGATGACATCAGTGCAACAGTGACTCTCTGTTGCACTTCCAAAAGGGACAAAACTACTGAGAACTTTCAATAGTTCCATAAAATGAGGCTTACACCCCAGAAGAGGAAAGTACATAACTTCTCAGCTCTCCTCCCTTCTCACCACCTCCCTGGATGTCAAAGGAAAACTATAAATGGTTGATTAAAAAAAAAAATCACAGAAAACTTAAAAAATGAATGGAGCTTTTACACACACAGGGTCCCATTAACACATAAACTGCTGGCCACCTGGTCTGTTTGCAGAGAATAATATTGAACTTTGTCCCTACAAACCTGATTTAGGTTTGGAAATCCCCGGTCTGCTTGAAGTGACTGATAACTGGACTTCACTCCTACAGACCTGAATTAACTTTGGAAATCCCCATTCTGAGCTTGTATTAACCAGCTTCCTTCTCCCCAGAAAAGGATGAGTTTTATTCACTCCTCCTCATGCTGCAGAATGAGGGAAGAAGTGAGTGAAGATGAATTGCTGTGCTGGCTGAGAGCTCCTCATTCCTCTGCTCGGGCCACACAGGGACACACTAAGGCCTCTGAACACACCGTGTCTTCCCCTTTCCAGTTCACACTGTGCAGCTGCATCCAATAAAATTACAGCACAGGTGGTTTCCCTTCCCTTCAAAGTGACCCTTACACTCTGTGCACTGCCTGGCTCAAAGCCGTGTCTCATTTATTGCCACGAGTCTGCTGAGGCTGCAGAGGGATGGGATCAATGTGCCCAAGAATGGTATAAACCACTTTAACCTGTCATATAAGGAAGTGTATAACTAGAGGCCATGTCTCTACTAAGGCCTGTCTGGTTTGGCTCAAGAGCAGGACCACATCCACTTACACAAACCACGAAACCTCTGACCTGTATGAACCCATGGAGGGGCAGAGCAATGTCTGGAGCTCAGGAATTCCTTACCCTGCTGCTCTCTACTGTCCCAGACACAACACACATCAGGAGTGTGGATGATGAGTAGGATATATTTTCTAGCTTGGGCTATTGTTGCTACAACTCAAACCATAAAACCATAAATAAAATCAACTCAGCCTGTAGTCTGCATTGGAAAGTTGACTTGCTACTAAATTCATAAGGATGTGTACATAAGGCCATCCTGGTTCCTCTGTTCCTGCTTGGGGCTGACAGAGAAAATTCACTGCACTGGAAAGGATGCCTAATAGCTCAGGAAGGGCTCCCACATGGTCCCCACCCTCCTGTTTCTGTCTGGGGAGGAGAGAAAAGTCAGTCAGTGAGCTTGTGGGAACATGTCTCCCACATTAACCTCACCCATCCAGTATCAATGCCCATGAATTACAGAAGCAAAGAGAAACTGCATAAAAGCCTAGTTATTTTAACAATCTGCTTTGCACAATAATTAATCAGATGAGCCCTCTAAAGGGCTCCAAAGATCCTAAGGTAAACTTAATCCACTCTAATTGAATTTAAAACTATTAAGCTAAAAGTTACAATGCCTAGCAAGGATAAAAAATATTCCTATAAAACCTCCCTGGTAGTAGGGAACTAGCAGTTATGCCAAGCAGAAGAACAAGAGGATATGTGCTGCAGAAATGACAAAAAACACAAATAAAAATGTATTTACTTTGATCCTTCAGTCTAAGTTTTAATATTTTAATCATAGCATTGTGCTCAAAGGTGAATGATAAGAGTATTTTCAGGGTTATGCCATGCACTGTCAGCTTGCTTTATTTAATGCAAAAGGCTTAAGTCTGCTCTAAGGCAAAGATTGTACTTCCCACACTTTAGAGGTGAAACAGAAATAGTGGTCTATTTCAAAAAAGGAATTTTACAGCATCTATAAAGTAAATGATTTATGTAAGTCTATTAGTACATTTTTTTGTTGATGACTGCATACAAAGATATCCATGTATACAAATGTCCTCACCTTGAAACAATTCAACAATTTGTTCATGTGAACATGTGTGGTCTGTAGATTGCCTGTGAACTATTTGTCCTAGATACTGTTTTGATTACTTGTAATTCATATTTTTCTCCCTGCAACACTTGATTAATCAGCTCCATCTCATGCTATTGTTCTTACTTGTAGCCTGGATGAACCCCAAAGAACTTTCATATTCACATGCCTGGGACAAATATTCAAATTACATACCTCTGCATGATTATCTGTGACCATTTCTTTTCTCTGGAACATTCCCTCCATTAAACACTTACTATTAGGAACATTCAAAAAGTGAATAAAAATCAAGATGAAAACCTAAAAGACATTTACAGAATTTTTCTAGTTGATGTTCACGGTATTGTTTTTTAAACTAAAAGCATCAGTCCAGAGAATAGGTAAGCAAAAAAACTCCAACAAAACAACAACAGCAACAACAACAAAAAAAACAAAACAAAACAAACAAACAAACAAAAAAACCCCCTTAAAAATAAAAAAAAAACCAAAAAAAAAACCACCCCACAAAAAAATCCACACTAAAGAAAACACAAAAAAACCAAATTGTAGAATAACTAGAGTGCAATGACATCAACAAAACTTCTATTACAACATTAAACTTCAGGAAGAAGTTCCAAAACAAACTTTTACTGTCAAACAGGAAAAACAATTTTCCTGGGAAGTTTTCCTTTCAAAAATAAAACAAAACCCAGAACTCTGCATACTCTCAGCCCCAAAATGTAGACGGTAGCTATTACTTTTACTAAAATTATCACTGAACTTATACTCAGAAATACAAGGCTCAATGGCTACTTGATTTGTCAGGAGAATGAAAAAAGATAAACAACTCAAGAGTATTCTGAATAAATGGCAATTTAGCAGAAATACAGTGTTTCCTTGAATGCTCTTTTGGCTATAAGCAATAATGCTGCCACAAAAATCTGGTTTGCATCATCTAAATGCTTGAAAAAAGAACACATAATTTAGGAAAAGAGCAATGGCTGCACTTAGCCATAAAGAGCAGAACTAGTGTAAGAAATAGCTTTCCTATGATATTTTTGTTCATGTTCTGGGTTTTTTCAGCAGTAGAAGTAATTACCGTGGTTTGTGAGGGCAGTGTTTAGTGCCATTATCCTTTAAACACTGTACACAAACACTGAGTCTGACTCCAGGAAGGTTGAATGTGGCCACAAGCAGGGCTGCAGCCACATCCTTGCCTTTAACCCACCAAGGAGCCCCAGGGATTTCAGGAGAAATAAAGGTTCAGGAAAAGGTGCATTGCCTTTGATCCAATTTTGATTCTTGTGTGTTGGAAAAAAATACTCTTTTACACCATATATGATAATTTTATGCACAGTGCTTTAACCTAAAAGACATTGAGTAGCCTGGCTCTTGAAACTTTGGTTTCATAGACTGGATATTCTTTTACTTTTCTTAGAAAATGGAGCCCAGTGCCAAATCCCTTTAATCTGTGCTCTGTGAACTTCACATTTCTACTCCAGGAGGATCCTTTACATGTCTGAGAAGCTTTGAAAGAAGACATCCTGAAATAGCTAGAGATGGGTTTCTGACATGCTATCACTGGTAAAACAGGCGCTGATGATGCCAGAGGGGCACAGGCAGATTTGAAGCTCAGTGTGCACCAGGTAAGGCTCTCACCACCGGTATTTGAGGAATTAACCTGTACCAGCCCAACCCATTGGAGTGACCCCTTAGAGTCACCATTTGGCAGCTCACAACAGCCACTTGGGAGGTTTGCAAAACCTCCAGATCCCTGCAGGATTCTGTGGATTCCAGTGATTCCTGCAGTGTGCACAGCCCATGCAGTCTGCACCAGCCTCTCCTCCCTAGAGCAGCTCAGCACTGGAGAGACTGCAGGGAAATCACCCAGTGACACACACACTGCTCCAGCTCCTTTCTATTGGCACAAAACTCCATTCTGCTCTGGCATATAATCTGCAATTAATCCAGATGCTTGCAGACAATACGTAAGTGCTCGGCTGAATACCAGCTCATTCTTCTCCTGTTTTTACACAACCTTCTTTTGTAAAAAATTTCTAGGAAGGTGCCTCTGGGACTGGTTCTTTAACTTCCTTCCAAGACTCAGAGGAACTCTGCTGTATTGACCCTCCAGCCAGCTGAAGGAGTCTGGAAAAGCCTTTCTGAATGACAGGACACAAAGAATGCAGGAGTTTCTCCAGCTCCAGGGTGACATGAATCACTTCCTACAGATAGCATGTATATCACATGAATCCTCTGCTGAGTTTTTAACCTTTGCTGAGGAAAAAAAAAAGAAGCTGCTAGTAAGGGATGTGCACTTTGAACATAAACAAGCAACACCCTGCACTTACCATTAGACCATGGGGATAGCCCGTTTATTAACACTTGGGTTTGCTCTGGTTACCAAGCTGGAAGGCATTCCCTTCCTCTTGCAGCATGGCAAGCTGACTGCAACAAATATGCCAGTTGGCACGGATTTTGAGCACCAAATACACTTTATCAACTGATTGACACACAGTGCATGGTCACTTTAACAGTGAGGTGTGGGGTCAGCAAGGATGCAGTTTACACCACAAGACAAGCTTCTGCATTCAAAAAAGAAATATTACCTTTGCAATCAATGGATTAAATGCCCTGCCACTGGCTTTGCACCAAGGGCGTGTGTGCTAATTGCAAGGAGCAGATTGAACACCCCACATTCCTCAGCCCAGACAATAGGGAAGGAGCACACCTAATCCCTTTAAATGGGATGCCTGGTGTTGCCTGCAAATCTGTTTACACTGTTTAGCAAATGTGAATTAGTATTAGCTGGCATAAACGCCCTGCTGTGCAGACCTTTGTTAACTTGAGGCTACTTCCTTGTTCTCTCAAAGCTGTTAAATGACTCAATCTGGCCTTAATATGTTTTAGAGATGTGTTCACTACTTATCTCTCAGGCCTATTGTTTTCTAATGCATCCTCATAAACGTCTAAGAGGGTCTTCATTGTGGCAACAATTTGTTCAATAATTACAGGTTCACATGAAGAAAGACCAATATACGGTGTGAAAAATCAAATATACACATGGAGGTGGAGGGAGGAGAGATAAAGACAATCTCAAATTACTTTTTAACAAAAAAAAAAAAAAAAGGTCTGGTATGAAAAGTCTTTAAGCGCTTTAGCATTCTTATAATTACAGAAACAGGAAATTAATTAATGGTTATGTATTTTACATCGTCTGTTAGGGGTCTGCAGGGATACTGCACCAGGAAAAAGATTAATTTGTGTAGTCTGTGTTGTTCTTTGGTTCACGATATGATCAAAACCAATGATATTTGGCATTAAGAAAGTATTGAGTATTCACTACTCTGTGCCCAAGGTGTGGAAGATGAGGTTTGTGCTCCAAACAGCTTATAAAACAAATGCATTTACAAAGGAAATAGTAACCTGTAATTACCCTGTATCCTGAGTTCCTCTATCTCTAACATAAAAACCCCCACAAATATTATGGCTTCTCTGTACCAAGGAGAGAAAGAAAGCCACTGAAGACCTTAGTTAACTTTTCAGACCTTAGCTAAGTCTTCAAATACTTGCAGTTGGCAGGCTTGCCATCCAAATGAACACTCAAATCATATATGCACATGCAGATTTGTCCAGGGCACAAGTTTATGACCTGCCAGCAGTGGCTCCCTGCGACCCCTCAAACTTACTTCTGACCCTGTTACCTCTTTGGCACTACCCTGATAAGAAAAATTTGCCAAAGCCAACTGTGATGTTCAGCAAGAAAGTGATAACTGCTGGCCTGGGTGCACCCCAGCTCTGCAGCTGCAATAAATCAGCACCCTCCCAATATTTCAAAAAGCTTCCCTCTCCCCCTCGCTCTCCTTTGGCCAGTGGAGCAAGCCATGCTCATCACCAGAAGTCCCCTGTCACTTTAAGAACTGAAACGGGAAAACCTGTACCATTTTTATACTTTTGTTCATTCTTTTCAACCCATTCTAACTCCTTTCCCCTGGGAGCTAGCCCTCCACCAAAAGTTTCTTTCAGTAAAGCACTAGCTCTGTCTATTAAGCTTACCCACCCCTGCTTAGCCTTAACACTGCTTTCTTTGTACTTGCCTGGTGAACTGACCAGCTATACAGCACAATAGGTACAATTACTAAATTACACTCCCTGTCACTGCCTTTTGTATCACACCTCTAACAGGTGTCATTACCATGATAGGCAAATTGTAATAACCCATCCACAGCCCCCCCTCCTGTCCTCATAATGTTTTTCTTTTTATTCTTATTATTTTATTTTACATAATATATGTGTGAATACTGCACGGAGCCTGAATGGTTGCTAAATGCACAGGACTGAAAGATTGAACTGCGTGGACTGCACACACAAACAGCAGCATTTAGGACAACAAAACCAAATGCTAGCACATTCCTGACACTGTGAATACGTGCACGTACACAGAGAGATTAAAATAGCAATATTAATGCCAATAAACGTGGCTATGGAAAACATACAAGTTTGAAAAAGTGGCACAGGAGGCATTTCTGAGCTGAGGCTGCTCTCCTGCCCTTATCTCACCCAGCCGTGCCATGGATATGATGGGTGCACCAGGACAAACTGAGATCCCTTGCAAAACCTCAGTACGTGAGGCAAGCAGAAGTGAGCATTGCAGGTGATAAATTCTATGAACTCAGCAACTGAAGGCAGGTTTTTAGTAGAAATTTAATATAAATATTTAATTACTTATATGAGTCACAAAATTAAATATTTAAGCAATGTTTAAGTAAACCAATAAGAATCTTCTTTACTTAGGCCATTGGAACCTGCTATAACCTTTTAAAACTGATAAAAATACCAAAATGTTGCTGTCTGCTGTTTTCTGGGGCCTCACTCACTCACTACTGTGCTATTCCAAATCCACTGACTTTACTGACTGGAATAAAAGGTCACACAGTAGCAAAATGGGTTCCAAAACCCAACCTGATAATGATGGCATTGACAGTTTCACCAACACAGTTTGGATTTCCTCAGTGCAATGCACTGCCAGAAATAAAACACAAAATTTCACACACTTGCAATAAGGGGGAAAAAAAAGAAAAAAAAAAGAAAAAGAAAAAAAAAAAAAAGAAAAAAAAAAGACACTGTGCTTCAACACATAGTTGAGAACACTCTCAACACTTAGTTGAGAATCTCCATTGTCTAACTCTGCCAAGTACAATTACAAAAAGTAATTGAAACAACTCTTGATGGATAAAATTGTTTTCTTTGTGCTTCATTTTAAAATTGAAATCCATAGTTAAGCCATTTTTACAGGGTATTGCAGGAACTCAATTGTTGTTCTAGCCTGAGAAACACAAGTAGAGATGGCCTGGGAAATCTCATTGTGATAGTTGTTTAGATGCTGATAAAGGTAAGAATGACTGTCCTTGTCTTTCTGAAAAAAAAAAAGTATTTCAGAGCTGAAGTAATTTATGACCTATTAAATACCTGGTATATGATTTCCACAGGGACAGACAGAGCTTTTCAAACCTTTTGCCAGTCATGTGATGTTGCACATGTCTGAAGAAAGCAAACTGAAGGAGATGGAAGCAGTCCGATCCAGGATAGGTACATCACATTTACACATAAGTAAAACTATTTTCCTTTCTGATATCATGGTTTAAGATCCATGAACAAATACCAAGTTCATGTTCCCTAAAAATACTGGCTGGGGAAGCAAGGCACTGGCTAAATCAGGTCTCTTCTCAGTACAGGCTTTTGACTTTGGCAGCAGTAGAGAGACCAGGGAAAAAGTAAATGAATATAGAGAAAAACAACTTGGTTCTTCAGGCACTGTAGTGGGAGAGCTTGAACAAGTCTCCAGTACTACTTTTGTTAACCTATTCTCCATGTGACATGTTCCTTCTGATCAAGGCAATGTTGCCTACCTGCCCATTTTTGGACAAGTAGACCACAACTTTTGGCCCTCCAGCTTCCACTAAAATACCAACAGCCAAGTGCAAGAATCCCACTGCTCAGCTGTAGTCCTGATACATGTTTGGTATCTCCTTACACAGCTGTTCCTCAACATGACAAAAAATAAAATGGAGACAAAAAGAAATACATTTTGCTCTACCCCTTCATCCCATTCTTCCACCCTGCACACAGCACTTAACTAAGTTGCCAAACATAACGTGCTTCAGGATGTGCTCCTGCTTCTGAAACCCCTGTAACTCACAGAATGCAGCACAAATGTCAATCTGTAGATAGCTGAAAAAAAATCTGGATACCAGCACTCCTTCTGCAGGAGGGACCCACTGTACCACACTGAGAAAGCAAGTAACCTGCTTTGAAGCCTCTAGATCACATCCCCCTTAAAACTCTAATATCACCATCAAATCATAATGCAAAAAGCTTGCAGGGATCTCTGCTATCCATAGGCAGGAAAAAATGTTACCCCACTTCAGGCACAGAGCTACAGCCATTTGACAGACCCCATGATTACAGTATGGCTCTGAGACAGAAGACAGAGGACAGAAAAGGTATGAAAAAGTTTTATCCTCTTTAGTCTAGACTAGGGTCTGAAATGAAGATGTCAGTGTCACCAGCACAAGCGACAAGTTGTGGACTGGGATTATCAGTCACAGTACCAAATTTTACAGTCTACAGAAGCTTCCACAACACTCACAAATATAAGCTATACTTCTGTAAATCTCAGCTCTGGGAACTGCATATTTAGGAGGAGGAAAACATAAAAAATGGGTGCTCAGGATGCTCTTGCTCTTGATTCTTTACCACACTTTCTACAGTTAGACAAAAAAAGTAAACCAGAGTTGGTATGACACACTGTCATAACTTGGCAGACATGAAACATAAAAGCAACACAGAAGCTGCCTCATGTCTTGCATAATCTTTGTGAATCACCTGTGAATCATGCTCCCCTGAAATATACCACCAGACTGAATTGAAAGTGCCTTACTTCTCTCCATATCTTAAAAAGGGTCTTGAATAATTGAAGAGTACAGACAAGGGCCACAGAAAAGACTTACAAATTGTGGGCAAAGAACCCTATTTTAGAATGAGGGATTTAGGAATTTAGTTCCACCATAAAGCTGAAAAGAAGTTTAATTTATGGTTCTAAATATTTTTATGGCAAAACATTCCACTCGCTAATACAGTCTCCAATCTGTCAAGAAAGGGAATATGAAGGATTTAGGATTTAACTTTGAAGCTTGGCAAACTCAGATGAGAAACAGAATCACCTACTCCCTTAAATGCAGAGTGATTCACTATTGGAATGGTTACTGTGGAAAGAGCTGGTCTTCCTAGCTCTTGATACCTTCAAACTAATGGATATTTTTCTGGATGAGCTATTTTCACACTTACAACTTACTGAGTTAAATGATGAAATAATTACGTGAGATTGGCTGGCTTTATTTTATAGAATAGGTGAGACAACGATTCAATAGTCCTCCGTATTTAAAACCTATGAATTTATGGACTGTGTCAATGTCTAAACATTTTTCTCCATCAGGTATGACAACAGTTTCTCTCCTCACTTTCCAGATAAGTTTAAATACAGATTTATCATATTACTTTTCCTCCCTAGGGCACATGCAAGACAACGGCCATGAAAAAACATTGAGTAGATAATGCTGAATCTGAATCTATACAGTGCAAATCCAAACTTTTCAATAAGGCCCTTAGGAATAGCATGTGTCTATGAAGATATCTGGAACAGAGATATCCAAAGAGATGAAGTGAGTGGTGCAAGCAAACCCCTTCATTCACAGACCCCAAAATTAAAATTCTTAATAAAAAAATGACACCACTTGCTACATAAATCTCTGTGCAGCATTTATGGATCATTGCAATAGGGAACCATGTGTAGGAAACAAAGCATTTTATTAAATATTAAAATCTTCTTCATTTTACAAAGCCTGGACGACACCAACTTCAAAATCAAACATTATATTCCACTCAGTACAAAGGCCTCGGCTGAACATGCAATACTACTAACCCAGCTCCCTCAAAGTGAAAGGTGATAGTTTGAAATCACACACACATGATTGGGAACACAGGCCCGTTCTCAGGTCTGAAAGAGGCTGTGCCTCATTTTACAGAGATTTCATTAGAATCAGCTATCCCCTACTGACATGGTCACAAACTAGCAGGGATTTCTTTCCTATGTATGTGTACATATGAACACAGGGGAAAAAAGAGGGATGTACATACAAAAGATACGTACACAAAACCTCACTGTGCCCTGGAAAGTTGTAGGAGTTACTTCAAATGTTTTCCATGATAGCAAATAGTTATGTTAGTGTTGCATCTCTCAGCCCATCCTTAGCACTGAAGCAAAGAATTGGCTCTAACACATTCTGTCTTTGTTTCTACAAGTTCAACAACCAAGCCTTGGATCTGCCACACTTTAAAATATTCAAGAATTGTGCTGTTAGAATGAAATTATTGAAAAACGTTCAGTGTGCACCTCTATTAGAATGTGCAGCCATTTCCATAAATAAAACAAAACCTGGAAAAAATTCCTCCCACAGGCTTTGATGATATGAAGAATAAACATGTCATTTTGTCATCACCTTTCCTGTCCACTTCATCTACCGTAACACACTACTTAGCATACTGCATGAGATAGATGAGAGTTTGTTGGGCTGCCCAATTTTGTTCTAGCTGCCTGATTTATTAGGTTAAGGACTTATCTGACATCTGAATTAAATGAGACTATCAACAGCAGAATCTCATTTTAATGAAAAAAATAAAAAGGTTGTGGAAGACTTGGCTCTTATAGGGACATATCTGAAAATATCCAGCCTTTGTTCCAAGCCCAACACCACCAGAAAAGTTCTTGAAGTTTCTACTGTCCTCAGCTCTCCCTGTTGTCACCTCCTTTCTCTTTTAGCTGGTACCATTGCTCTTTCTGCAATATTTAAGCACAATTTTCATGTTCTTTTTACCAGACTCAGTCTAAAATCTTGTAGATTATTTCCTGGTAACACTGAAATACAGACTCCTCTATCAACTGATATGTAAATCTTCTGTCCTGGCTTTCATCAGCTTTTCATTGATTATTCAAATAATCTCTTCCCTGGCTTTGATTTAATCATTCTTTTTCTAGCCAGCGGTTTGGGAGACTTATCTCTCTCTTTGCACTGCTTCCCTTCCTGCTACTTCCTTCACTCCTGCCTCCAGTTTTCATTCCTTTCCACATCAAATTTCAGGTGCCATTCTTCAAAGCCAGGCCAATTGCACTTTTAATCAATTTTTATTCAGTGTATCATTCAATCTCTTGGCAAGTATGACCAGCCAAAGTGACCAACTTTCCAATCGAATCTGCAAGTAAATACCCTTCTCTCAAGCTCACTCTCCATTACAGTTGGGAAGATTTTCAGGCCCACCTAAAATTCTGTTACATTTACAGTTACTATTTCTTCTTATGAACTTTTTAAGTTTCTGTTAAACTCTATTGCTATAAATTTTATGAGACAAAAAAAAAAAAAGAAAAAAAAAAACCCAACCAAAAAAACAAAACACAAATCATACCACTGACGCAGCAAGATCGCTGCCCAAGATGCTGATCATCACTCTTCTCCTTTATAACCCATTAATCCTCATCCATCTTCCCCTGCCTGATTGCTGAGTTTTTGGAGTAGGAAGTAATTTTTTTCCCTAAATTTGCACAGCAAATAGTACAACAGGGCCATCACCCAAGACATGAATCCTTAGCACTATGGTGTTAGAAGTTGTAATGTATAGTAAGAATAATGACAAGGCCAGAGATCTGCTGGACTGCATTATACACAATAAAAGCTGCAGATATCGTAGATTTCCTAACCACAGCTGCACTGGCACAAAGTAAACCTCATGCACCACATCACATTTATACAATATACTTTGAATATACTGGAGAACAAGGAGGAGTTTCTGATTATTTTGTTATTATTTTATATATACAAGGTAGGAATAGTTCAAACCTAATGACTCTGTCAGTTGCTCTTTATACTGTGATTTCTGCTATGCTTTTTTAGTGATCACAGACATATGTCTCCTTACCAAATTAAGTACATACACATTTAAGTGACAGCATATTTTTAGAAGGCAATGTTATATGTTGGTAACAAAAAAACTACGACATCACAACATCTAAATTTATAAAAAAGCCAGTGTAGTATCACATTAAAATAAAATTACACTATATTATTATAGCATTTGAAATTAATATTAAAGAGTTTGTAAAATAAACATTTAAAAACGCATTCTGTTTCATAAGACTGGACCTCATAACAACCACACAGAATTTGTGTTTCAGGTATACTGAATCTTGAATTTGGTAACACAAGAAAGAAAAAAAAGCCACAGGAATACAAAACAAGATTTCAAAGATTTGAAAGATGCAAATAATTATTTAAGAACACATGTAAACCACCCTCTCCCCCTTTTCCTCACAAAGCTTCACAAACAGAGCACACTCACAGGCACAGCCACCATAGCAAAACCAGTTGTAATGACAACAGTCAGAAAAAAAGAGGCTATCTACATAAACCAAGCTGGCACTCAAAAACAAACCATACACATTTCTAAACAGAAGGTTTTATGAAAAAAATGGAGTATCTGTAACAGAGCATCATGGATCTACACAGTGTGAAGTTTATCTCACTAATCAGTCATTAAGTGAATGTTTAATAGTTCCATAAGGGAAGGTAATTCCCTCTTTTTCTAATACCTTCATATCATTAAGTGACTGCTAGCTTCCTAGAAATGTACTTACAATCTTCTGATTCAGAAAATAAAAATACCAAATATCAAGCACTGAAGGAAAACCCCATGGAAACTAAAAATACACTCTGCTCAGAAATCCTGCCCCCTCTCCCCCCCATTACACACAGTTAGTGTTTATGCAAATGTATTACTAATGTGTATTACAAATTAAGCAGAACAGAATAATCTTTTCCTTAGACTTACAGGACATTTTACATCTTCAATTAGATGAGCAGCAACAATATTCTCTTTGAGTTCTAAAATACCTTTCCTAGATAGAGAGGTTAATTGGTTGATCTTAGACTATGGATAAAATTCAATACCTAAATTAAATGTATGTGTATAGATAGATAGATAGATACATCGATATAGAAACACACACACATATATATATATTACATATATATTTATAGTTAAATAAAAGTATCGTTGAACATTTTTAGACAGTTATTTTAATTAGAAAAATGGACACTTTTTTGAAATTAAGTTTAAATCCTATTCATGAAAAACTTGCATATTATTAACACTATATTTTTAACTCTTACTCATATAAAGCCATATGCTTTTTTAGTAAATTTATTATTAATATCCCTGGTATGCAGATAAATGTTTAATAGGAAATTGATATACATTCCAAAAGAACAAATAACTGTGTTATAAGCACTGTATTAAAAAGTAACTATGGCATATTTATGGATATAAAAATCCTAATAGGGTCAAAATTATAAGACACTGACTAACGTTACAAGTAGGTACTTAGAAACATGCTGCATTTCCCCCAAATTCCATTATGGTAACAAACACAAAAAGATGCTGATATCCAGTTCTGTTAAGTACATCTTTAGTTCCACCCATTACACAATATCAAGCCAGAAAACAGTTTTATCTGACTGGTGGCTCAATGGCGCAGCCTAGGTGTGCAAAAGTAGAACACAGCAAGTTTCTGGTTTTAGAAATGAGTGCCAACCCTCTGGTTTTGTGGCATTTAGATAATCAAACATACCTACAATTTCCAAAAGTGATGAGCTGCATAAATGAAGGATTATTTAATACTATATGCATAATTACACATCTAAACTAATTAAATTACTGACAACATAAAACATGAAATCCAAGTGATCCTCTGCAGAATTAATAAATAAGTACAACTTATTTGGATATTTTTCTGTGGGACTTGATCTTAAACAACGATTTTCACTCAACCTTTGTTAAAAAGATACTGAAGAATATAAGTACATATGTAGCACAATTTCACCACACTACCTTAAAATGCCAATTTGGGTACATTAATATTGCTTGGTTTGTTTCTTATTTTCAGAGAAAAAAAATCCTACTTAGATTTACACTTTCATTCTCAAAATGAAATATCAGTGTAGAATGTTTTACTGCTCTGATACAAGTAATGAGGGAATTCTTAGTTTACAGCTGTACTAAGCACTGCAGCACAGAAGGATGCAAAGCACAAATACTCTCCTCCTATATATGCATTTAACACGAATTAGCTTTCTCTCTTCCCCACCACAACCCTTACTCAGCTCAAAGCAACCAAATTCAGTAATTCTGCTTAAATATGATGATAAACCAGCACAGGATCTAAGTGTGGACTAAAAACTGGGGAGAGAGAAGGTGTGAAAGAGATAGGGACTGATCAGCTCATGCCTCTAAATAACTGGATAATAATTTTCAGGCTGGTGAAAATATCAGTTTGCTCATTGCAGGTGGGTGTCCAATACCTGGCTATGACATGTCATGACCTGCATCACTTGTTCCAAGTGAGCTGAACAATCTCAGGAGGTCTGAACTGGGGAGACCTGCAACCAGTGCAGTTTGTTTAGTTAAAGAAACACTCCCCTAGTTAATTTGACAGATTTCAAATAGAAATTAAAATATAAAAACAATAAAAAGCCACTTTCTTCCTAACAGAATATAACCACATATCCATAGAAATGTAGAGGCAAAACTCTCAAATAAAATATTTTAAACAATCATATATTTGTATTATGTTTTAGAGAACAAAGTCATAATGGTTTTATAAAGCCAAGTATACTGACATAAAGAAGTCCTGTTTTTTTGTCATGCAGAGTTTGCTGCTAATCCAGACACAGAAAAGAACAGTGTTTTATATTTACACTCCATTCTTTTTTTCTCCCTATTATTCTAATAAAACGACCCCGCATATTTACTCAAGCTGTTTAAGCAGGTAAGAAGTGCAAATAGCATGGCGTGTATCATGTTACAAACCCAAATAAGTAAGAAAGATGCCAGCACAGAAATACATACTAAATTCAGAAAAAAAGAGATAATTTATTTAAATAAATAAATATATATATTAAATTCAGAAAAACTTATGCACCAGTTAATTTGAGGAGTGCAAAACCTCTTATAGGTATTTAAGGAATTTTCTTTTTCATTGTTAGCATCTCTTATTTTTTGTAAACATGCAATTAATGAAAAATTCCCAGATTTAACTCAAACTTGGATAATGTCGTCCCATTGTGTTCCACCTGAAACAGTTTTTCAGGTTTGTTTACAAATAGGTCAAATGCTCCTATTTCTTTATATGCACAAGAAATCTGTACACTAATTTCACTTCATTTGCAAATGCTGTTCATTGCTGACGGTTCATAGTTTCTCTGGCCATTTTCAAGTTTGTTTTTGAAGAGCTTGTAGTGCTTAGAATGCAAGGAAATTATCAGCCACATACTTTTCACTAAATCGTCCAAGCCAAAACATCAAATGTGGGAAACAGCAGTGACAACCTGGATCCTACAATGAACACATCTTGTTTTTAGCAGCAATGGCTTTGTGTATTTATTAGTGCTGATTCAAATACAAATTTGTATTTGGCCATGGACATGAAAAGAGATATTTATTCCGTAAAAGTTAAATCCCTATTCTAACTGTTTCTTTGGTTGCTGTTTGCTCACTCTAGAATTAAACTGGTCACACACATTTTTCATGTTTGATCCATTGAAATAAAACTAGACAACTTTTATAGACATGGTTTTATTGAAATGGATGTTTATTAGTTAGATAATACTGCTCTACAGAAAATAATTCTCCTGCTGCTTATAAACATTTTGATCAGCCATATTCAAGTGAAAGAACAAGTCTAAGGGGGAGGGGGAAAGGAAAAGAAAGAAAATGGGAGGAGTAGAGACGGATACCATGCACAATTCTCATGTGACCTGTGGTACTACCTAATTAGAAAACTTAAAGTTTCCATAAACCTTTCATTGGAAGCAGCAGTATTCCTACTATCACATTTCAGTCCGTGTTGGCTGATTTACCTACATTTCCGTAAGCAGAAGAAAAGAAAATGCAACGCATAGTTTTGAGCAAGAAATCTAATGGCACATTGTAAACAAGCACCACCAGTTTAGAAAATACACCAAGGGGATTTTTCCAATAGATCTTTCTTCATTATGGTACAGGACACATAAGAGAACGCTACTGAACTGCAACCTCAATTATATTGGCCAGCAAATTACCTTTAACCAGTAAATGAGAAAATGTTCTTCAGCACTGTTCAGTTTAGCATTCTACACTGTCTCCAGGCTGAAGGTGGTCTGCATGTTGAACTTAGTACTGTGTGGGTTATAGTCTTTGTTTGCAGTCTTAACTGGGGATTGCACCTTAGCTACCGTAGTTCAAGCGTAAAAATACTTTGTCTGTAACACTATATACTGTTGCCAGCGACCCTCTAAATCCTTGAACCAACTGTGTCCTCTGGTGTCACAGAAGATAATGCCAATTTATTGCAATGTGTGGCTTTTTTAACTGATTAAAATTAAGCCGTAAACACGTGACAATGGAATTAGCACATTTAGAGAGTCTGTTTTCCCACATCCCATTTTGCGCTAGTGCGGCTGATCCCTGCAACTCTACGCGGGTGCAATTTTAATGACTTCGCTAGGTTTTGATGTTCTTATGAAAAAGCAGTGCTTGGTGTTTGTGGAGAAGGTAGATATGGAGGCTGAGTAGCTGTGATTGCGGACACTGTGACATCGTCTCTGTTTTTCGATAGGATCGGTGTCATTTTCCTCCCCACGATAAGACACCTCACTGACAGAGCCCGATTAGGGAAAATTTTATTATAAAATTCACTTCTATCGAACAAGGATGGAGTGATAAACAGTTCAGCCTCAGGGAAGAAACAGGAAAAGATTTTTCTTCTCTCTCTCTCTCTGTCCCTTTTTTGTTTTCCTTTTTTTTTCCCATTTAAGAAAAATCCTCCCTCCTTGTAGGACTTTTCCTGAGCGTGAATGTGTTAAGCTAATAAGAATTCTCCAAATGTAGAGATCAAACACATAAGAATGTTGTTCTAAAAGGAGAAAAGTTGTGTTACCTTACAATTTATGATTTTAAAAAGTAAAAAGTGAGGACATTTTCTGAATTACATTTTCTGTCAAATTCATTAAAATCAAAAGTCTTCTGAACAGAAAGCTCAGGCAAACAATTTTATTTTCCAATATTCACTTACATTTCTCCCTGGTTAGAAAACTGGCAAGCTGCAGGGTAAACAGGGAAAATGGATGCTTGTGGCCCTCTAATGCTTGAAGATGGACTAACCTCCAAGGAAGAACATAAAAGAAATATTGATTTTATCTTTTTTTTAATACTAAAACATCTTTGCTTCTGTGTTTGATAGCTCACAGAGGATACCTCTAACAGGGCATCCACTGCCATATATGCAACACATTTCTGTACAGTAATCAGCACAGAGGTAGTCAGTAAATATCATCTCTGGAAGATGGCTTAGGTAACTTGGAGAATTAAGTAAAGGTACATAGAGTAATTAAGTCCAGTTCTTAGTTTTTTACTTTACATATTTTCCTAATTTACATTGCGTCACTGAAACACATTCATTAACTGATTAGGAAATAAACAGTGCTAACAAGTAATTTTTCCAAAAAAATAAAAAGAAATGAACACAATGGAAAAGAGTGTACTGATGATTTTTTCAGGCTTTCAAATCCAAGCCATAACAATGTCATGAACCAAATGGTTGGCTTGGTTGCTCAACAATAAAACTTCCAAAGGAAGAAAATCCTAAGTACTGCCAGTGGTTTTTTTTATTTGTGTCCAAACTGGAGTCACTACATTGAAACCATTCCCTCAAGATGATGGCCTCAAAGTTACAGATGCTCCTTAAATGAGTTTTAAGCACTTTCAATTAGAACATTACAAATCTGCTGTCAAAGAGAGCTTTAGCATACAAATCCTTCTGGCAATGTTCTAGATTTGCTTTTATTAAGTAACAATGGGAGGATGTTTACAAGCATATATAATTTTCATTAGGCACACTCAACCCAAATACAGTACACATATGATTCAAACTTCAAATAACTTCAGTAGCAGCTGTATCCCTGAAGTAAAAACTTGCCAAAAATGCCTCCTTATATGGCTAACACATCTTTCTAGAAATTGTGTTTACTGACACCTGTACACTTATGATAAGCTGAATCTAAGTATTAACTGAAGGCTCTATTGAAATCAACACTGTGATAAATTTTATGGTGCTATGAAACTACATTAGACTCGGCCATCAAGACAGAGCTCAGCTTCTCTACTTGCAACTTGTATGAAAGAAGAGATAAAAATGTTATTTAACACCCTTGGAACAGTCAAGACAAAATATGTGTTGCATCTATAATTTCAAGTTGAGTGCACTGTGTTTTTAATAACGTACAAATTATTTCAGAAGTCATGATCATACTACCCAGTCTTATCACGAAACACTAGATTCTATCAAATATTATCACCATGTTTTTTGACTGATGATGCAGTTCTATGCTGTGCAGTTCCACACAATCAGAAAAAGAAAAATGTTTACAAAAACAACAGCATTACAACAAACATCAGTGTGAAAAAAATATGACTAATGAAGGTAAGGCAGATCAATTAAAGGGCAAGTCAGAACTCCAACACATTTCTTTTCAGCCTTCAAAATAAGATTTTAAACAATGAGTTACTGATTTCAGTAGAGGAAGTAGGCAGAGGAAAAAAGTGCATCATTTGACTAGTGGTCTGTTAGATTTCCTTCAATAACTTCTTAAAAGAACATTTGCTTCTGATTGATTGTAGCTGCAGCATCAGAGCTGTTAACTGTGTATTAAATATGAAAAAAAAAATACAGCTCAATAACCTCATCTAAGCACAGAGGAGTTCTAATTAGCAACAACAAGGCAATAAGGCTGTTCTCCCCTCCAACTTCTTCCATGTAAAGGTCTCTAAATCTGTTTGGAACTTATTATCTTTTCTGGGAGCGGGGGTGAAAAAGAAAACGACTCCAATAATTTAAACAGCTCAGTGTTACATACTCCTTGTGCTAAAGTTGGCCATTCCTCTCCATGCACAGCCTGAACAGGGAGCTGGTGAGAATGGCAGGAAGCAAAGGTGAGATTAGAGAAGAGATTCATTCTGCTCTGTGTAAATACACGGTGCTGCACTTTGCAACAGAAACCAGAGTTACACCTGAACTCCAGTACCCAAGTGAATAATTAGGATCTGAACACAATTACTAGATTTTTTTTCCCTGTAATATACCCAAATAGCAGCATTAACTAGAAGTCTCCTGGAAGGAGCAAGTAATTCCCTTTCTCTCTCCAAGATGCAGAACAAGACTTGTCTGTGTGGATCCATGTAGCTATAAATACATTTACCTAGAAGAAATAGTCAGTGTTTTCTAAGAGGAGTGCCTATTGGTTAGCAGAAAATTGTTACAGTGGAGTGAAGAATAAGTGATAAAGAGATAATCCAGTGTGGCAATGTAGTTCTGCAGTGCTGTAGCTCCAGCCTTCATTGGGTGGTGAGTGTAGGGTGATGGAAGAAAAGGACAGGCTTCTGTTGTTTGCATTTGAAGTATGAGGGAGACATGGTGTGAGCAAACTTCAGAAGTGAAGAACAAAAGCCCAGTTTTCCTCTATACCATCTTTAACTATATGATGAAGCCTAAAGCTGAAACACTGGGCTATTCCATTTTTACAGCTGATGTTCTCTTTATCTGTTTTTTACATCTGCAAAGCAGAGATGCAAATACCTGCATGTACTTATTCAGTGCATGCATAGCTTCATTTCCAGAGAGAGGGTCAGTGTGTATGTTCTAACCTGACCTTAATTTATGCAGCAATTTCCCAGACTGCTACATCATGCTCATTACTGGCATAACCAAACATTTCCCAAGCTGGCTATATTTAACAAATGTTTAAAATTATTTCTGCAAGGATTAAACATCCACAAATTATTTTATTTTATTTTATTTTTATAAAAGTGAATAATTTGGAGAGAAGAATAGTGCCTAAGCTGGTGGTGGATCAGAGTATGCCAGTTACAGGAGCACTTAAGCGCCCATTGGCACAGCAAGACTCAAAGACCCGGTAGGTTTCAAAGAAACACTTCTTTTTTTTATTTCCCCCCCTTCTAGAACTCTTTGCTTTCTAGTAAAGCTGCAACCACAATGTTCTCTCTCTTAATGCCACCATAAAAAATCAAAACACTTTAAAACAAATTGATGTCCTCTTTAATACAGTCATCACATCATCACAGTGCCCTTGCACCCTGCTTGGTGACAACCAGGGGGATGCACACACACATCTCTCTCTTGCTTGCTCTCTTTTTTATTTTTTTTTTTTTTTAAGGCATTGAAGCGGGCAACAAAGAAGGAGAGAAAGACTGGGAGAGACACTCAATTGAGATATTGGCACCTTTGATTGACAAGATCTAATCAGCTTATCTCCACACTAATAAAGTTGATGGCCTGTGGAGCTGGTATATGTCCAGCTTCAAGTGAACTTTCAGTAGCCAAAGCCTCAAGGGCCAGGACTAAGACTGAGCTTATCTAAACTGATTTAAATCAATTCCTAATGGGCTATTTCAATTTGATCAATTTGAAAGGTTGGAAACCTGTAACCACTTGACTAAATTGTCTTGATTCGTGCTGGCATCACTGGAGATTTGGTCAGAGGCACAAACTATTTATCTACAATGAAACAATGGAGTACAACTGATACACTTCTGACATTACTACACCTGCCTTAAGGTACTGTTTGGTTTTTTACAAATTGGGTGTTTTACAGAGTAACTTCTCTTGTACTCAACAGAACACTGTGAAGTCTGATGTTCAAAAATGGGTAGTGAATGCCACAAGCAAAATTCCCTATGTCATGAAATGGGAACAATTGGCTCTTGAGCAATTGGCTTTGTTTTTCTAAATTAACAGATTCCTTGATGTGTTTTGAGGGACTGCCTGTCCCACTGAAGGTGTGATGGCAGAATGGAACACTATGAAACAAATTACTTGAGAACTGAGATAGATTTCATTCATTACCAGCAGAATTACACAATGCACTTCTGAAGTTCTTGGAATTCATTTTGCAAAGCTCAGTGCACTTTCAACTCCAGAACAATATGTCAAAGAAATATATGTGGCTATATGTACCGCACCACATGAGGAAAAGGGCTTGTGCTTCTTTCAGGGTAAATCACTGCTTTTAGGATTGCAGAGACTTTCACAGCATCAAATTGCATCTACACAAGATAATTTCTGAATTAAGAACTTTGTTATCCATATAAAAATTAATATTTTTAGGAAAACATGGTATTACTAAGCAAACATCTCATGAGGTGGAACTATATACTCATATGTACTTTACAGATTTGACAAAGCATGAGCAGTGAAACCAAATATAAGTATTCTTCAGTCAATAGCACACACGAACACCTTAGGAATGCCTTGTGTTTAATAGAGGCAATTTAAGCACTTTCCAAAGGAAGAGTTTTTTTGGTATTAATGCTAGATTACAAAAAACCCTAAGCAATATTTTCATTCAGATTGTGGTTTTCAAGTTGTAATTGCTTTATACAAAATCCACTCTAGTGTTATCACTCAATATCATCTTCACTGCTGTACATCTGAAGATAATTTTGCAATAAAACTTAATTGATAGAGCTTATTTTTCACTAATCTCCTAATATAGAAAAATGAAAAAGTACTAACAGTACGTATTATAAGCTATGACCCTCACAGTGCAGGATATTTCTAGTTTATCAAACTAAAATAGATCCATTTTACGGCATCAAATATTTTATATACTTTAATAATGTAGAGACTTTTTCCCCAAATAGGAAGTAAATGGAAAATTCCCTTAATAAAGGAAAATGTGGAGAGTAAAAGTCATTCACAAAGAGGATATGCAGAACATCTCATCTCATAACATTACTAGCTTGTGCCCCACTGACCATTAGTGCAAAATTTCAAAACATTTCAGTTATGGAAATCAGTAAGCTTGCCATCAGTGACACCTATTAAGAAGTTAAATTCAGTGATTTTATAATTATAAAATGAACTCCTTATGACGTACTGCATAAACTGGACTCTGAACATGGCTTTTCAAAAATTAAAACATTATGGATTATTTTATATTTCCTTATTCTTTGGGTAAGTTAGTCATGGCATCAGCCCAAAGACTTCTCATCAGTTAAGTAAACAGTTCTAGTGATTACAGAGAATATCAGAAGAGAAAATAAAGCATTGGATGTTCATAGATGAGGACTGGCATTTTGAATTCATAAGGCTTTTTCTTCCACTTCAGTACACCTTAAAGACAGTGCTTCCAGAGCAGAAAATTCCCCAGGTACCAGCCAGCCATTAAGACATCATGAGAAATGTTCTGTAATCCTGAGACCTGGGGTCACGTTGAGATCCAGCCACTGCAGCACTGTGTTCCTGAGCAGAGTAGGTAACTTCTGTCTTAAAAAATAAATGGTCTGCAGAGTCAGGGAGCTACATTTGGCTCACAATCAACAGTTTGTCTGCTTGCCCCAGACTTTGTTCCCAGTTCTACTACAAAAATCTGCTGGAATGGACAATTTGACACTTTG
The DNA here is from genome assembly GCA_009812075.1 of Sialia sialis. Classification (NCBI taxonomy): domain Eukaryota; kingdom Metazoa; phylum Chordata; class Aves; order Passeriformes; family Turdidae; genus Sialia; species Sialia sialis. The sequence goes on along the minus strand of VRYO01002114.1, from coordinate 212,647 downwards.
AACACCTGGGTGCTGCTCTGCGATCTTTGTAGGCTGAAATGAGATAAACCTAAACTGTAAAACTGAGATTATCTCTCTCCTCCTGCAGTGTGACTTTGAAATTTCCTTCCTCCCCAAATCAGCCACTTTCCTGCACCATTTCTGTTTTGGTCTCTTGCAGAAGGATCCAAACTTACTGACTACTCAGACATGACTCAAAACAACGTAGAGAATCAAGGAAAATGCTCCTATTATTCCAGTTGTCTATATAGGTTTTAAAACACTATCCTTCCTGATCATTTAGGACTTCTTTAAGACACAAAAGATACTCAAAATAACCACAAACATTTTTCTAGATTTGCACAGGCCTCACTTTTCTGAACCTCTGAGTTGCTTGGTGTGCTCTTGAAATGCTTGGAATCTAGTTTGGTGCTGCCTTCTTACCTTTTTTAATTGTATTTTTTTAAATTTAACATCACTGTGCTTTTGTCTATCAACAGAATGAGTACAGTATCATTGTTTCTGTCTCTCAAGAGATGCACAAATGAAGTTGTGCAAGCCCATGGTATTAATGAGCAAAACCACATTGCCATCAAGCTGGCAAAAAAATGCAACAACTTTGGTTGTAAAAATGCAAGTATGGCCTTATTTTTGCATTTAAATATCTCTCATGCTGTCCTTTAATGACAAAAATGTTTCCTAAACACAGTCATCAGCTTGGCAAGATCACTGCAGATGTATCAGACAGAATTAATGCCTGTAAAAGGCTGGAAGACTTGTGCTTTGTGTAGAAGACACTGCTCTCCAGACCAAACCAGCTTCTGAATTTTTGGTCTGCCAAATCATACAAAGGTCAAAGTAATAATAAATAATTGATGAGGTTTTTAGGTTTAAATATCAAAGTGGTATATATGCAGAAGAACTGTTGACATTTGAATTTCAGCAACAGGCATTTTTTTAGGCATTTCAGACTCTGTAAAACCTGACATTTCAGTGTTCATATACAAAATTGCTGTAATACAAAACAACACCTCTCCACCAATACTTTGTCATTTAAAACTTTCTTCATTGTTATACAGTCACATTTCAGAACATATTATTGCCTAGAAACCTGTCATCCTTATGTAAATAGGAAAAATCCGCTGTATATTAATTATGATTTTTTGTAGTGATCACTTTCAGTCTCCTTGTTTCCAGCAGTCAGGTTTTCATCCACTTTATTATTCATGTAGAAATTTTTTCTGGCAGGTAAAATATAGTACTTTTATGCAATGTTTTGATGAAGCACACTAGAGAAAATGAAATGAAATGAAATGAACTGGACTATCCCAAAAAGAAAAACAACACAGGTGAAATACACTGTTCAGTGTATTATTTTCATGACATATGGGAACTAAACTGTACTGCTCCTCCATTATTCCATAATGTTTAATGTCTGTATCCCCAACCTTCTAACAGCTGGGATTGAAATGTTTTGACATGGTGATCTCTAGGTGGCAATATTGAAAGCATTAAAATATAGATATAAATAGGTGATAATGAAGAACAAAACATGTACCATTTTCTTGCAGTCATAGTTTGCAAATTAACAAGCTGCTATTGATTTTTCTTTGAGGTCAATAACAGCATTTATTGATCCAAGAAGTTAATACTCACTGAGGTCAATATTATATCTCAGGGGTCAACATATCTGGATTCTGACATCTATTTCCTCTCCATATATAAATATTATATAGACAAAATGGGCAAAATTCATCTTTGGAGATAAAGCACTGTATTTGACAGGATACAGACTCCCCAAAACATTAAAACTTAAGAACAGAGTCTACCTGGATCATTTTCAGACAGCTCTCAAACACTTAAAACCTGAAACCTTCATGAACTTCATCTTCAGCTCTGAACTTAACATCTCCCAAGTAAAATATGGTCATTCATTGTGCTATTTCCCCACAGCAAAAGCAAAACCATTTCAGAGACAACTCAATATTGACGGACAACAACATATTTTACCAAAATAAACTAAAATTAATTAAAAATTAACAGCTGAGTAACAGTTGAGATGTTTCTGATTTTGTCAATTCCCTACTCTTTCCAGTATGATCTCAGGGAAAATCAACACAAACTTTCCTGCTGTCTTCAATGAACCCTGGATTGGGCCCTTGCAGTTTTCTTCTGTAGTTTGTCACCCAAGCCTTAAATATCTAAAAAAAAACCCTAGAAGTGAGCAATTAGTCTCCTAATAAATTACTCAGATAAATATCAATGAAGCTGTAGCACCCTCCTGGAAAATGACAGGGAAGGAAATAAATGTCAGAAATGCCAAGCATTTGCATCTCCACTGCAAAAAATGGTCAATGGCCTAACATCTCAAAATATGAAAGTTATACATTAGCTTTGCAAGGAGTTGTATTTGTGGGAAGAGATAATACTATTAAACTTAAAGCACAAACGAGGCACATTGTGGCAAGCATTTAAATTGGCTAAAAATGATACTCCAGAACTTTAATAATATTCATCACATTTGCAGAACTTTACAATTCAGGAACTTTCTATCATTATGCAAAGCAGAAAATGTTATTTTATGCATGAATAAGCTGTAACAGAAAAACTGAATAGTCCACAAATTGAACTAAACAAAAGTAAAACTGTTAATACACCAGCTCCTGGGCTGTGTAGTAGGAATGAGTGAAACATGGATCCTCTGGTTTTTGACATCAGGACTTTTCTTTGAGTGCTTGAGCAAGCAAAGAGCCAATACAACAGGAGACCACAGAAAGCTATTTTCATTTTCCTTCAATATTTTACCTCCCGTATCAAAATTTTGCTTCAAATTTCATAAATTTACAAGACAAGTATTTAAAAGACTCAATTGTTACCAAAACATAGTAGTTGCCAGACAAAATGTACAGATAATGGTGCAAGTGTGCTATGCAGAGCAGTATAGATGATTAAAAGGTTCTGTTACAAATGGTCAAAGTTTTTAAAATGTTTTAAGAGATATAATCATGCAGTATCTATCCATGCATCTAACAGGAAAATGGAGTAAAGTAGTAAGCATTGTTCTTTAAAACCATACAGAAATACACGATTGATTTAATTTAGAAGCAAAAAACTACAGTCAATCTTAATTTGAACCCCCAGTTAAAATTACTTTCTTAATTAAACATTCACTCTCCATTTTTGCATAGCTGCTAAACATGGCAATTTCCACTAAAAGAAAAGAAAACCTTCCCAACTCAGTTTTGTCCCTCTGGGTGGTCAGGAGGAAATGCCGTATCTCCATATATTTCTTTAAGAGCTACATAGATTGTGGCATATTCCTCTTTGTTTTGCGACTTAATTTATTTTAATTTTGAATTTTAAGAAACTTTCTTGGAAAAAGGAGATCACAAACATTATTTTCTTGTTTTAGTATCTGAATAAGATAACTAAAAAAATGTCATCAACATAGGAAAAACCCAAAGTTTATCTGAGCATACTTTATATTTACAAATGATTAATTTATTCCACAAATTTAGTGTCATTTCCATTTCTGTGAATCAGCTTTTAAAAAGCATTTGTACATGTTTTCTCCAAAGATTAATCTTAAAATGTTAAAATTAACATTTATTCTGTTATAAATACAGTAAATACTTAATCTAGTTCATGACATATTTATAAAGTTTATGCTGGAATACATTTGTATAGAACATTTTGTGAGAATGCAATAAAAAACCCTTCACTTTAATTATTTACATTTGAGCAATACTCTGACTTGCCATTTTAAACTCATTTGAGAATACATCATTGTTTCTAAACTGGATTTAAAATACATCCTCCCCATAAAATTGAAAGCAGTTAATTAAAAAAAAATAAAATAACAAAAAAAATTAATGTCTCTATGTTTCATTCTTAACACTTCCATACCTCATATTTCACTTCTGAAAAACAGGGCACTAAAACAGAGAAATCACTTACATACGGAGTAAAGCAAATATAATAATTTTCAGAAAATTCTCAAGATGGCATTCCAGCCAATTATTGCAGTAGGCAAGTGCCAAAACATTCAACACATGGAAATCTTAACAGCACTCAATTATAAAAAATCAGATTAATACTTTCAAGACATCTGTAATGAAAACACTGAATTACTGAATCCCTGTGAATAACAAAAAATCAAAACCCAAACAATACTGTCATTCCAAGTGTTTTGCATGTTGGCGCTCTAGATCCTGCAAGAGAGCTAAACCGAAGCCAAATCCCAAACACATGAACACTTCAAAACTGCAGTTTTGGAGAGTTACAGACTCCATAAAATATGGAAAAATTCAGCCCAGCAGCGACCAGCCAAGTAGATGTAAGAGATCACCTTTGCATCATGTTTATCTTTGCAAGATATGTGATGTGAACTGAGGAATTTATTTCACAAAAATGCAAACCACGACAATTAGCTACTCCTGATCCCTCGATTTGGGGATAATTAGACAAGAGGGAGCTCAACCTCCTTCATGGAAACAAATTCTTACCTTTCTGGAAATGTACTGAGCAAAACAGAGAGAGGTTGGTGAGAGTGACAGATTGGCCTGAAGTTGTGTCAGGGAAGGTTTAGGTTGCATATTAGAAAAAGCTTCTTCACCCAGAGGGCACTGAGCAGCTCTCCAGGGCAGGGATCACAGCACCAACCCTGACAGAGCTCATAAAGTGTTTGGACAAGGCTCTCAGGGACATGGGGTCATTCTTGGGGATGGCCTTGTGCAGGGCCAGGAGCTGGACTCTGCTGGAACCCTTCAAACTGAGAGTTTTGGGCTTTCTGTGCTGACAGGCACTGACCCCCAGGAAAATACTACAGTAATTTCACAATTATAAGCCGCACCTGATTATAAGCCGCACATCCGGGCAGACGACGGGATTTGTCCACATATAAGCCGCACCTGAATATAAGCCGCACTTTTTTTTTTTTTTAAGGTGAGGATCCATGTGCGACAAAGTAACGAATTAGTAACAGAATAGCTCGGGTTTGGTGTCAGGTGCTCAAGTTGCAAACAGTTTTCATAGACCAGCGAAGCCTTTAAAGGCAGCCCCAGGCACTCGCCCCGTGCCGGCTCTCACTTCCAGGTTGGCATTTCACTGGGATTTGTCCATAGATAAGCTGCACCTGATGATTGCCGCACTACTGGGGTAAGCTGGATTCTTCAATGAAAAAGGTGTGGCTTATAATCATGAAATTACTGTAGTTCTGATCTGAAGCTGTGAAGAAGGCTTCCAAAATTGAATGATAAAACTAGAATCACTGGTGTATAGTTTGAATAGAACTGTGTAATATCACAGAGTGGATAATTTAAAATTCAAGGTTCTAGACTACAGTAATATATATATAAAGCTAAATGAAGGTTTTAGGGAGGAAGTTTCTTCTTCACCTTCTTCATAGGTCTAGGTGAGATTTCATGCAATTGGTTAAAAAATTCTGCATTGCAGGTCATGGGTTATTAGGTCAAAAGTAAAAATAATTTAGGTGTTCATTCTTAATTAAGCAATTTGAGCTTAAAAGGCCTTGTAAAGAAAAAGATATCATGCCATTTTTAGCTTGTTAGCTAGAAGTGCTGTAGAACTCACTGTAATATAAATAAGAATTAATAAACATCTGAGTCCAAACATGAAATACAATTTAATCCCAACTCTGGCAGAGAAAAAAAAAAGCCCAACAAAACACAATAGGACTTGATGAATTCTATGACTCCTATGGATCCCTTCCAACTCAGCATTTCCTATGGTTCTGGTTCTTCCCCAGCACACACATCAATGTGTCAATCAATGTGCATGCACCCACACACACTTGCAATCTAATATGTAAATATTTATGCTCTATCAATACCAGCCATTTTTATAACCATGACAATTTATTACATCTGTTAGGATTAGGCCAAGAGTATAAAATTCCATATCAAATTTACATTTTTGATTTTGGAGGTAGTGAAATATGATGAGGTAAAGAGAAAATGGCAGAAGAAGAACCATAATGTGACAGACAGCTGATACTTGGAATTAGGAGCAAGGAAAACGTTTGAAAAATATAAAAGGGACACAAAATCACATGAGAAAACAAAAAGGTTTACTTGAGTCAAGAAAGGATACAGATAAACAAGAATTTACAAATGTGTATAAGTGGCCTGTGACTGATGTAAAATAGTGAATTTGTATTCTCAAAACCATGAACTACAATTTTGTTGGTCTACAGTTCCTCACAAGCTTGTAGCCAATAACCAGAAGTAGTTTCTCAAAACAAGACTGTAACAGCTCAAAGAAAATCACACTGCTAGTTCAGAGAGATGAGTGGTACAGCACATCAGCAGTTCCACTCACACTGACAGGACAAAACCAAGCCAGTCAGTAAATAGCTCACAACATGGAACTCCTGAGTCTAAGTTTTGATTTAAAAACAGAGACCTGGATGGTGAGCAGTAATTGCACAAATCAGAGGTTATGTCCTCATCTGATGCACATCACACAAACTGACATTTCAACTGTAACTGGACTGAGGGGCCATAATGTTCAGCACTTCTCAAACCTGACTGCTTGCTCATGCAACACATGGAGAATTTTTTGGACCATAAATGTCAGTAATAATGTCAGTATAATAAAATCATTATCATAAAGTAGTATGGTGTGACTTGAACTGTATGAAGAAATACCTAGACGAGGCGCTCTTCCATCATTCCATACTGTGACAGAATGATGTTTTTCAATTCTGTGCTTGTATGTCCTGGTTCAGGAACAGTAGTTTGGGCTTTCCCTCCCTGCCCCTATATTTCTCAAAAAAAACCCCAAAACCAAAAAAGGTATTTGTGTAACTGTAACTCTTCAGTCCTAAGATATAAAAGGGAAAAATACTGTGCTTGAAAGATGTTCTACCATGAAAACTCTTTTGATATTGGCTTTACCAGAAAAGCGTGCTTAGTACAGATACATTTTTTAATGTTAAACTTCATTCTTTAGAGCATTTGGAGGAAAACAATGTTAGGCTGTCAGAAAGCAGAGGTAGAAAGCTTCAAAAAAGAAGTATTAGAAAAACCCAAAACACAGGTGAGCTTTGTCAAGTCTAAGCTCATCAACTTTTCTTCTTGATGTAAGCTGTAATATAAAAAAATCTTTGCCAAGCAAGACCTCATGCTGTGCCCATGCAGGGAAAAATTTGTTTAAAACTATTGAAAGCCAGGTTGTTTACTTAAATATCAACAATAACAATTCACCAAAGTCTTTTTTTTTCAATGAAATATACAGCTGATGTTCTGTAGAGAATGAACTCACGAAATGAAGCCATTAAATTAGCAACATATTAATATATTTGAGGTCAAAAGGTGGACTTGTAATTCCATTCAGATGTACTCTTTCAAAAGTTGCAACAGACTGACTGTCACTGCCAAGTCAGGATCACTTGGAATCAATTCCTTTCACTTGGTGAAAGTTCCAAAGGAGATCTAGTAGTATAAAGGATGGGAGGGAGAGAATAAATCATAAATAAATAGGAACAGTGTTTAGGGACAATATATCAGAGTTTGAGTTCTACTCACTAAAGATTAACCAGCAGTTCCAAACTGTCTGAAACTTTCTGGAAAAGTTTTCTACATTAGTTGTATATTCAGGGAGAATATGCAACCTAATCAAGAGATTTTCTCAAGTTGAATATTTACTTGCTATGGGCTCGACATTTTTTGTCCCCCTGTTGAAATGGGTTTTCTGCACAAGCTATGTTAGATGGAATTCTGACATCTCTTGGAGACACCTAAGCACAGTGGCTGTGTGTGTTAACAGATAAGGAAAAAGAATATAAATATATATATGGAGGAGAGACAACTGGTGGCTTTTTCCATTATCTCTTTTTCAAACCAAGGTAGTTTGGAGAGTTTACTCACACTGCTAGAAACAATAGATACTGCTCATTTATTTTATCCTTCCTTCTCTCTTTTGCCTTACCTGCTCAGAACCAGACAAAAAAGCTCTGAAATGTTATCACAGAGGGGAAAGCTCCCTGGGGCTAAATAATTTCAAAACTGAAAGAAGCAGGTAGTTTAAGTTCAGACCAAAAAATAACCATATACCTTGACTTGAAATCCTCACACTCTTATTAGGACAAAAAAGTCTTCAAAAGCTTTACTACAGACTTAGGAATAAGCTACAATGAATACCTCCATCAATAAATACCATCTTATATGAATAAATACATTAAAGAAAGAGGGTCATCCAAAAAAAAAAAGCTGAAATACTGTTTTCTCTGATTCACTTAGAGATTATTTGCTATACAGCAGTCTACAAAGTGGAAGTGCTCTAATAGAAGGCCTGTAAAACAATGCTTTAATGTTATCTTCTGAGTTCAGCTTACAATTCAGATATTAATATTATTCACAGGTATTCTATGCAAGGTATTTGTGAAAACAAATACAGATTTTAGTCTGTGTGATTATTTGTCTGGCATACATACGGGAAGTACTTAAACATAAAGTTTCTGATAACTGAAAAGATGTTTTCATCATTCTAGCATGGAATATAAATTAAAAAAAAACATGTTTCTATTACATATAATAAGGCATCTTTGCAATTTATTGCAATGTTTGCTCATCCAAAACTCATTCTTAAGTAAACTTCAACTGGATGTGAGTTCCTAACAAGACTGAAGTTAAGTTGTCCCATGATGCGTGGTACAATAATGAATTCCTGCACAAGTGAAATAACCTGTGACTTCTTCCAAAACAGAGAACAAAATGGTCAAATATAGATCACTATTTCTTCCTACTGTAACTTAGCAAATCTGTACTACTGAACAGATTTGACATTCTTTATTTGCTGCATTAATGATATAATCCCAAACCTACTGAGGTGAAAGGTAAGCCCTCTTTTTATTGGAAATACAGTTGAAAGGTGCTAAGTGCTAAAAGATAATATTTTAACAGAAATGGCCTTACAACTCTATAAAGTAAGTTTTTCCTCATCTCTTCAAAAAAAGCAGTTTGCAAAGAGGTTTTTTGGTAGCAGTTAGAGGACAGTACTCTGAAAATAAATGCAAATTCAAAATTTCCTTACTTTATATTAAGTTCTTCATGTATTCAAAAATATAAGAAAATACTAAAATAATCTGTATCCTGCATTTGAAACAACACATAGAAATGCAGAGGGAACAGACTTTGAATACCACAAGACAATGCTGGGTGAGTTACTGGATAAACTCTTCATGACCATACTGCTGCTGAATCAAATCCTTAAGATGAAACACAGAGCTAAGGAACATTGGGATGGTGCCAGAATTATAATTAATATTAATATTAATAATAATTAATAAAGTAGTATCTGAATACAGAGAAAAGGGTATGAAAGAGCTGGAACTGGGAAGGTCAGAGCTGGACAGGGTGGTGAGAGGGAGGAGGTGGCAATAGGGAGCAGTGACAAGACAAGCAGGAAATATTAAAAATGAGGGTGCAAAAAGCCCTTCCCTGGTATCAACAGCTGCATGGTGAAACACCAAGGAATGGAATCTGAGTAGTTTGGTCTCTCTTTGCCCTCTCAATGCTGCTTCTGACTGTTTATTACAAGGCAGCAGCACAATCCAAACATGATTCCCCCCATGACCGTGCAGCTGGGACACTCCTGAGGCCTGACATCCCCAGAAACAAAAATCTCTCCCTATTTCTTCCTCCTCACCACTTTAAAGCCCAGACTGTGAAGAAGGGCAGAGGGCTTAGAGATGTAGGAATGCAATATGCCACTTCAAAATGAATTTTTGAAACAATAAACAGATTTTAATAGAAATCAGCCCGAAAAGAAAAAAATTATATATGAAACATGAAATACTGCTGCTAGCAGAAGAAACAGGGATCATGAAAAAGCTTTCTCTGATGGTGACTGGAAACTGCATAAAAACTCATTTCACTACAGAAACTTTGGATTAAGATTTCAGTAGAAAGATGTTCTGGCATATCAAAGAAACACCTGAGGAGGAGATATTGGTATATGCTCCAGAACTCAGAAGCCCTCTTTCTCTAATGAAAGGTTTTACACACAGTATTCACATATACATGCATGAATAATTCATTAGAGATGAAATAGGTAGATATTAAGTGTAAATATCTAGGACAGGAATAGCCTTTTTTATTTAAAGCAAGGGGCAATAGAAGCAAGTCCTGATTTTCAAAACTTGGTTTTCATTTCCTTACTCTTAGTTATTTGGAGCTCAAATGTAATCAGAATATGCATGCACCTGAAGAGAGGACAGGGGTGTGAACATTCCAGAGATATTAACTAATTCAAGCAAATTACTAAGCATACAAAATTACAGCATAGGAGAAACAGCAATCTTTCCACTAGTCTAATGTAGCCCTATATGTATGAACATTAGGATTTGTTATTTCGTTAAATCAACATTGGATGTTAGAACTATTTAAAGTTTTTCTAAGCTGAGCAAACATTTTTCACTCTATTGTACCTGTAAAGTAAACTCCTGTAAACTTTTTGCAACCATAATGGAATGGAAACAATTTAGTCGATATGCTTATTTTAATTTGAATGGTTTCACATATGACAGTTCTGCTGTGCATCTCATCTCTGACACCTGACCAGAACAACCACCCCATGAAATATGGAGGGGGAAGGTCCTTCAGGGCAGCTGCTTGGGGATTCAAATTGTTCCATCAATAAAGGAGTGAGAAATCCAAATCTGTGACATGCTGCTGTGGACAATGTGCTGGTACATCAAATTCCATTACTCGTATCTGGCAGGACACCTCCTGGAGTTGTGTTAAAACAGTTCCCTTTTCATGCTAAAGTCATTGAACTTGAAGACTCCTGCCTTCAGAAGCACCTTATAAACATTTACTAACATACTTTCACTGATCTGTTCAGTGCACTTTCACTCAGTACTGCATCCAAATAAGACAATAACTAATATTATTTCATACAGAAGCAAACACACATCTTAGTCTAAAGAGATTCCTATCTGCTTTCCAGCAAGTAGACTGCCAGTGCTTTGAGGTGGGTCTGACATCTGCCTGTAGGGCACCACAACACTGCAATATGTATTTATGGCTCAGTCCAGAAAAGAAGGTTTGACTGTAGTTCATTACAACAGGTGAAAGACATTTAAATTTGCTTGGATCCCTTAGTAACAAGAATTATTCATGTCACAGAAGAGTGGAAAATAAGCTGTTATGTCTCTTGCTGAGAGATATTTCTCCTTTAACTGTTACATATTCCTGAGATTCCCAATGAGTAACGAGGATTGAAAAAACAATAATAATGATTTTAAGCAACCTCATCTCGAGTTTCAGAATGATTTTCTGTATATGGAACAGGGGACCTTTTCTTCCTTCATTTTCTTTACTTCTAAAACCACCAAGTTTACCTGCTACAAAAGGGGTAAAGAACAGAAGCCAAGACAAAATTTTAAAGATTAAATACAAAGAATAGATATATTATCCACAAACTCTTCTAGCAGCACAGATATTTCAGAGATTCAGAGCCACATATCCATATAATATCCAATAATCATCACTCACAGAGGCAAGATCAACACTTCTCAAATTACATGCACTAAAACCTATTGAAATATCTCAGGGTCATAAGGGGAAAAAAGTAAATACTTGCAACACAGTTTTCTCCTGAAATCCTGGACAGCATTCAATGGTTCAATGGATCTCTCTCTCTTAAATTGTCCTGAGACAAGGTGAAACCTACATTATATAAACACCACAGGTTTTTTTCCTGGAAAATATCTGGCAGTTGAGAAGAACTTGGTGAAAGCAACTCAACTGCAGTGTACAATGGTCCTCTACAACAAGGCATGCTCTTCTTCTCCTTGACAGTGTTTTGCATTTCCAAGCCAATTTTATCACTGAAGATGAATGAAGCATTTTAAACTATTCCTCATTCAAAATACTCCTGTCTGAGCAAACATATCTAAGACTCAACAAAGAATGGTATACCTTCATATGCTACATTCTGCAGACAAAATAAGGAAGTTCTAGAATTCATTTTGTGAACTGTGGAAATCTGAGCATGGGGAACAGAATTAGGCCCCCTCAAAAACAGGAAGAGTTTTGTGATTAATCAGGATTAATTTGACAAGCTCTCTTTTTGACTGAAAACAGCAATTTTCATGCATACTTAAACTGTTTCTCATATTCTGGGGCTATATAGTCAGACTAAGAGGTCTGAAATTAGGAAAATTGAATTGCAGAGTTGCAAATAATGAGTGGTGTTGGAAATTCCTACTTACAAGGCTGTAAACCTTTCCCTTTCTTACAAGCAAAGTAGATTATAACATAAAACCAGAAAAAATAACAAGGAATAATATTCTTTAAAAAGGTGTTTTGAATTTAAAGAGCAGATGAGTGCACTTTGTGGTGTTATCAGCCATTATTAAAAACTTCCCCTATTTGGTACAAACAATGGAGAGCTTTGAGATTCAAACAGCTGATGGCTTCTCTTTAGGTCTTCAGAGATTTCCGTGGTGGTTTTGCCATAAAATTCAGGCAATTTCAAAGAAAATGCTCTGATTAACTCACAGGTTTACCAAATCAGCTTCTCAAACACCTGTTAAATTTGCAACATACCCCTACAAATGTTTAGAATAATGTTCCTCTGCTTACAGTAGGCCTCGAGTACTGCAGAACTGGTTGCCAAATACTAAAGGCTTTGCGTAGTCCTTCAGGAGGTTTCTGCATAGATTTAAACATCCTCAGCACCAACAAATGACAGCAAACTACGAAAGCCTGACAGTGCTGGATTGCCTTAGTGATGGTGACATAAGTGGCATCCTGTTCAGACACCACTGAAGCCATGAATCAATGACACTGCTCAAAGAAAGAAGTCAGACCTTCCAACAGATCTCTGCTTGTATGAACAACTGTACATAAGATGAAAGGGCTTATCAATTTAGAGATGCAAACAGGAAAAAAGCTTCTAATTTATCATGGTAAGTTGCAGGAATTGTAATGTGAAATTGCATAAAATTACTTATGTCAGATTAATCCCTAGATGATCACAGGGGCAGGTTAAAATAGTATATGTATTTTTGCTGATTAAGGTAATAAAAAAGACCCAAGTGTGACTTATTCCAGAGGTGAAAATCATCCAGCTTCATTACAGCATGCAACATATATA
>VRYO01002114.1:139543-194543 GCA_009812075.1 Sialia sialis | reverse complement strand
TTATATAAGGAAGTTTTGCAAAGTGGCATGCTATCACTAGAGATTTAGTCATTCCATGTGGGCTGGATTCAAACTGAGATCTCAGGAGCTCAAAAGACAGAGCGACACAGCCTCCATGGAAGCCTGTGTACGGCAAGTGTGCGAGAATAGAGCCTTGTAATGAGAGGAAGCACAGGTTTTATTAACAAACAGTATGGCAAACCACAATTTCTTTTAAGATCACTTCATACCTCCTTAGGAGAACTATAATTGGAGATGCCTTGATGTTTCGCTCTGTGACGAGTTAAGAATTATGCCTGAGTCACTGTACTAGCCTTCATTTAAACTTTAATGTGCATTTTGCATTGGATATAAAAACACCATTGCATTTATAACCTATCCAACACAGAGCGGGTGCTTACATGCAGAGAACAGAATGCCAGCAATTGGGTTTTAAATTATTTTTTTCTCTACCTGCACAATTTTATTCAAGACAAACTAATAGATCCCTTTATTTTGTTTATTTTCTGCTGCTTTCACCATATGCAGGCAGAGAAAAAAGTAACTTATGAGGCTAGCAAGGAAAAGGAAAAAAAAAGAAAATTATCAAAAGCAATTTAATTTTTTAGGTAGTTAACACAGAGGATTTAAAAAATCCAAAAGGTATAACTGAGTTAAGTATAGCTCCCAAGTTGGAGCCCTTTGCAATAACACCCTGAATTTTCCTAGTCTTCATAGCTATTTCAAAAAGAAAAGCAGATAAGCAGCAGCTTTGTTCTTTACATATAATTAAATTTTCAGAGTGAATTTAAAAAATAGGCATCTTTATAAAACTATAATCTTATGTGTGCAAACAAAAATCATCGTACTGCACTCTTGGCAAAAGCACAGGAGCAGACACGCAGGTGCTGTTAAAGGGATGAGAAAATGAACCTTGTTCTTCTGAAAAACCTCAGAAATCAGGCTATACAAACCCTTGCAACAATACTGTCATCTGTTTAAATACTGGGACTATTGGGGAGGGGAGCTCAGCAGTGGTGGGAAGGCTTTCATGTGGTTACATGTTTATTTTATTTAATTTTTTTTGTTAACTCCTTTACTCTGTAGCTTTTACATATTAATATCAGCTCTCTGAGAAGAGGGGAAAAATAAAGAATCTTTGTACCACCAATATCTACCTGTTTTTTAAGAATTTGCTGTAATTGTGCTTAATCTGGTTACTTTAAAATTCTGTGTCATCACCATTTCTAAAACTAACAAATCCTTTCCTGCAGAGTTCAGTATATATTACTGATACATTACGGGGCACATGTTCCACAAAGAAGATACCAGACAAATGTGTGATGTTAAAATACTTGTGCTTCTAAATATATTTATTCAAATACTTCACTGGTCCAAGCTCTCCGTATGAAATCCTTCAGAAATCTGACGTGTAAGTACACTTGACTTTAGTCAGCCCCTCTTTTCAGGGGCTACTAGGAAATAATAAAAAAAATAGCAGTTCAAATACCTGCTTTGCTACAACAGTAAGCAAAAGCAGAGATTAATTTCAGAAAATACACTGCAACATTTGAGGAACTGACCATTAAAACAGACTTCTTTCTAAATATTTATGAGTCATTTTATAACTGGAAGAAAGGTGTTCTAGAATACTGATCTCTAGTGTTACACCTACAGATCTACAGCACTCACAAATAAATAATAAATATTGATATGTATGTAGGTCTCTCCACCTCTACTGTATTTTCAGTGGGTGTACAATATTCAATATAATACACAAGCTATTTAAATACCTCACACCAAACACAGTGAAATACCGTGTAATTTTTAAAATGTTTCAGCAAAGGTTTATACCAAAGCAATGCTTTCACTTTCAATACCAGTGTATAAATGTACTTTCCTTATCAAAGATTTTGTGATGCAAACATGATTATTATTGTACCTGATTTGATCATGGTATTCTTGGAGAGATCAAATAATAGAGGTTTTTTCCACCCTTCTTTTTCTAGTGCCTTTTAAAAAAATTCCACTATCAAAGAATGTTAATTTCTAAGGTTTGATCTAGAGATTCCTATGTAAGTATACAATTATTAGGGAAAAAGAGGCACAACAGTGAATATTTTAAAGCAATGTAATCAATATTTTTGCTTTGTGTAGATTTCCCTGCAACAATGAACAAAAAGATCTACTTCAGATTTAGAAACTCAGCTTTAAAGGGAAAGCTAGACAACAAAAAGCAAGAAAGTACTCACCTCTTCACGTAATTTTATCAACTGCAACATGAACGCACAAAAAAGATAAAAAGGAAAGAAATGGCAGGAAAGAAAGATCAGTTGTGTGACAGGATACAGAATTAACATTGACAATTTATCTGTTTACATGTTTAGCATTTAAAAATCACAGACAAACACATTAAAAGAACCTAAACATAGACTACATGCAGAGTTTTTTGAACGAATAAAGATCACTTTCTCACACTGTCACATTAAACAAAGAGAATAGTGTGAAATTCTCTTTTAAACCACATCTAAGACACCATCATGAAATAAAGGGGAATGACTTCATAGAAGTCTATATTATAAAGAAAAAAACAAGTTTACTATTCCTCTCTTCGAAGATTGTACAGCTGAAGTGGTTTTGTATATACAAGTTTGCAGAATGTTTTCTGTATATTTTAGTTGTGACAACTGATTTCTTATTTTACTAGCAGATCTAACTTATTAATAGATGACTGCATCTTTATAGCATGTATTTCAGTATTTCAATTTTTATATACCTGAGTTCTACTGTAACTATATTATTTAATTTTATTATTGAACTTCATACAAAGGGTTTTTGCCAGGTAAAAAAAAATGAAGCAGCTTAGTTAAATGGCTCAGAACTATGATTTATTGAATAGCATATTTAAAAATAGACAAAGGAATAGGGAACAACATGAAAAATATTTCCCTCAGAAAAGACCCATTCCAGGTTCTTGATCCAGACCATTATACAGTATGTGTGTATATATATACACATAGAGTGTGTGTGTGTATGCTTAAATAGTATATAAATTTATATTTATTTATTTATTTATGCTTGTAAATCAACACAATCTAACACTAACACTAATAATATTGTTCTGGCAGCTTTACTACAAAACTAAATAAAACCACAGCCAAATTATCAAGCCATGTTGCAATATACTAATCCCTTAGAGAGATAGATAAATTATTTCTACTGGAACAAAATGTATAATTACTCACAACAAATATCTGTACAAGAATGGCCCTTCATAAAAAATTACAATTCTCTCACTGATTCCAGTTCAAAATTACAACAACTACATAGTTATCCCAGTTTATACTGATACTTCACCTACAGTTTCACAACACTAATTTTCAACACATGTGTAAGCTGAGAAAGTTTACTACTAATAAAGTCTCACCAGTATGAAGGAAACAAAAGAACCTCCATTATTCTCTATTGTTTCACATTGCTCAAACTGAAGGTTTGCCTCATCCCGTTACCAAAAGGCACAAGAGGCTCTAATGAGATGTAATTAGCAGGGCTCCTAAATCACCCCAACTCAAACTGGGCCAGCTCTTCTGCACCAAGCTAAAGGAACTTTGCTAAATTTGGTCTAAAGAAAACTGCACTGCCGGCCAAAGCAGCGCCTAAATTCAAGCGCTTGGCCTATCATAAATTGGTCTCTTTCTCCAGCTCTTCCCCCGCCTTTTTCCCCAAAAAGGCAAACATTAAGGCTCTTTAGAAAGAGACGATCTGGGAGTTGATCACATAGATATCTTTTCTTTCTGAGGCCACCATTCTTCAGTTGACTATGATACTTAAAGGGCCAAAGTTTAAAACTACTCTCCCGCAATAGAGCCCATCCAGGCATGCCACCCTGCTATAATCAATGAGAGTCTTAAAATGCTGCACATTTGTTTTTTCAATAGGTCCCAAACAAAAATGTTCTATCTTGTTTGTGCTGCATGGCTGAATTTAAGCTCTGCATGGGATTTGCAGCTAAGCTAAGTAATGGGAGAGGGTTGGGTTTTTTTTAAACATTGGCTGAAAGATATTCATTCAAATTAACAAAAGATGTATTTTCCCCCATTTAACAATGCTCTTGATGAAAATGTGTTACCTTTACATTCCTATTTTGAAACATTATTTTTATTATGCTCACTCCTGAACTGTAAACAGCGTTAAGCCATGCGCAGCCACCATTTTAGGTTATGACAATCAGCATATTTTTGACACCATTTTTGAAACAGTTTTTTTTTTTTTTTGCAATACAGAATTCAATACAAGAGGTAATCTGCTCCTTTGTGGGCTACAAAAAAAAAACAGGAAAAAAAAAGTCTGGTTTACGCTGGTATGAACCAGCGGAATCTCTTGTGGCTAAGCCTTCTGCTGTGACTAAAATCCAAACTGCACCACAGAGAGCGAGATGGGATGTGTGTGTGTGTGTGTGTGTGTGTGTGTGCATGTGGCCGCGAGGCTCGTCATGTGACACGGAAAACTGCCGAATTTTTTTTAAAAAGCTGATAACGCCACCGCCGTCTCTGTCCGCATACAGATAACGAATAAATGCTGAACTCTATTAAACGCCCTTTACACATTATCGTGGGTCGAACACACAATTTTCTGAACTTATGATGACAGTCTATTTATTTTGCTATAAACCCTCGGCATGTAACGAACAGATTTGTGTCTGGTAATGATCTGCTCTGCCAGGGCTATATGAAATGATACCGACCTTCTTCAGATCTTGGCGAATTAAATTGACCAACTTCACCCCCTGGTCTGTAGCTGAAGTTTGACACACTTTATGCACAGCAAGCCCAAATCTAATATTATCACAACTTTGTAGTCAGAAATTAAGTAGACACCAAATATTTGTTCATTCTGAATCACATATAGAATGTACGGGTATATGGATATGCAGTTTAACCCAAAGTGAATTTATTTAAATGTACTAATGAACACAGCTGAAAAAGAGAAAGGAACCATGTTCCACCTCATGAAAGCTGATAATACTGAACTTCACATAATTTTGGTTGAGAGAGATTTCTGATGTAATCCAACATATACTTTCTAAAAAACCTACAAATCACTACATGAAACAGTTATATTATTATTAAAGTGAAGCTACGACTTTAGGTAGTGTCTCACTGCACTGAAAAACTCAAAACTTTCAAGAGATATGCTAAATGTTGGTGGCCAGGATGACAAAGAAGACTTGAAAGCAACAGAGCCTGTTCAAGACCACTCTTGGAAAATAAATAACAACCCAATGCACACAGCAGTTTTTAGGGATTGGGTTTGTGAGGTGCGGGGTTCTTTTGATGCAAGAAATGACATTTCTTGATTTTTAACCTCTGTGTGCCTTATCTGAGTACATTCCCATGATTCAAATTAAGAAGAAATTAAAATAAGTTAAACAGTGACTTTACTGAACTCTAGGTGCATTAAGAGCACTATACCACTACTTCTCTCATGAAAAAAGGTTGTATTTATTTAAAAAAAAAGCTTTCAGGAGCAGAATTATATATTTCTTATGAGTTCTTAAAGGAAATTTCTATATGATCTATCTGTTAAAATCAGTTACATCTTGGTAAAACCATTATAAGGGAATTGTATTCCAAGTTATTCTAAGTGCCATCCAGAGACAATGGCTGCAACTTCTAGGAGACATGCTGAGAAAATGAAGAAGACAAAAGACAAATCACCATTAGCTATTCTTCAGTCTGTTCTTTGTACTTCAACCTTTCTTCCTGAGAGAACAACTGGAAACTCATACCTAGCATCCTATTCATTACAGCTTATAACTTGGCTTTGGTTTGCTGTAATTGTACCTTTGAAACTCAACTAAAAAAGGAGAAGCTGAGGAAAGGGTCCAGATTGTTTATTTTTCCAACAGCGACCTATTTTATTTCTAGCTTTTTAATGTGGTCATACCAGCCAGCAAGCGTTAGGTTCCTTTTGTCTTCTCTCTCCACCAAAAGCATGTTTACCACAATGACAAAGAACAAAAACTCGTATCTCTTGTTTGCCTCTGGGTAACAACCCTGACAATCCAGATATTCAATATTTCTACTGGCAGATTTTATTTGTGGTTTTGGACAGGAGCAATTCTGAGCTGGCAACTTTTGTCAACACCTCCTCTGTCAGAAAAGGAATCCTTTCGCTTCCCTTTCACAGTTGGTGACTGAATTGGGGAAAAAAACCCCACCATTTTTCAGTTAAACTAATTTAACCTAATCCAAACTGATTAAGAATTAAAAAACCTACAATATTAGGGTCAGGATCAGTCCATGTACCTATATCTATTCCCATCAGACAAAACAAAAGCAAGCATTTGAAACATCTTCATATATTTTATATGGCTTTAAGTTGTACCTGGGCATCCTTTCATCATTTACTCTAAGTTTGCCATTGATATAATAATGTATAAAAGTGAAAGCATATTAGGCCTGGAGTTACTGAGTTAAATGCAACAATATCTTATGTTCAGTGTCTGGTAAGTATCTAAACCTTACATTTGATTTTGAAAGCTTTACATACTAATAAGCTCAATACCACTTCAAGTTTTTGCACTAACTGCTTGTACCCGTAGCCACATGTATACAAGTACAGGTATAAATAAAGATATTCAATAAGGAAAAGAGAATGTGATATTTATTATTGAAGCAACACAATAAATAATGTATTTTAAAAATACTGGCATTCACATATTGAAAAGAAATTAGGTGACTCCTTTATGGTGCTATTTCATTATATTTTTCAAGAGAGGAATGAAGAACTTTAAAAGGTACAGAGGTAATAATTTCAAGTTGGGCAATAGAATAGGATTTTGATAAACTATACAAGACTCCTTCAGTAGCCAAAATTTTCTTTCATTCAAATAGTGGTCATTTGGAAGAAAACGCCCTAAGTTGACAAATTGAAGGTTGAAGGTATCATTTAGTTCCTTGAGATGAGAATAAGTCTTTTTCACCAAGCTTAGAAAAAAGATCATCAGTGACAAAAAGTGCTCATATGAACCAGTTATTTAAACATTCTTTAAAAAGTGAAAATAAAATATTTTATCTCATCCCTACACATAAGATATTCTGTTAAAAGTAAAGCTTCTTATCACAATTGCTGTTTTATGTCTGAATTCACACATTTTTTTCTTGAAATGTAAAAGTAGCAGGACCTTAAGAGAAATAAAATGAGAACCTTAACACTTTCACAGGACTGCATTTACAATCATGACATACAGACTGTGAAACCCTTCTACCAAAAATAATTTTCTCCAAAAATTCATTATTTAGGTATAAAATCCCCTCTTAATTTTACTCAAATTTTGGAATCTCCCCTTTCCATCATATATAAATATGAAGAATAATGTCCTTTAAATTTAAGTCTTCACATAGAAATCAGAGATGCTGTAATTCAGTCTTATGTCTTGAGATAAGTATCCCGTGTCTAATTTCATTCATGTATAAATTAAAGACTATTACAGAGTTAAAAGCTTAAAGAGCATGTTTAAAATGCTGAATTTTGGGGTTCTGGGTCTGTGTTTTGAAAGTGCTTGTACCAGGCAAGTCTCCAAGTCTTTTATTTTCTGTCCTTAGTGAAGCCGAGCCTATACTGAGCGTAGAAGATACAAAAAAATTTCAGAACATTGCTCCGATCCATTTCCTTATTTAGTAACACATTTATCAAATAATCATTTACACAACTTTTTCTTTCATTAGCAAAATAATTGGAATTCTATCTGATCAGAAGAGAAAACACGACCTGTAGGAAAACTTTCAGCTAACTTCTAACTCAAAAAATACAAGATTTTGCTAACATAAAGTTCAGAAAGAAACTAAATATTCTCCTTTCAGATAGAGTGTCAAACAAGTTTCATCCCAAAAACAAATATTAACAGGTGGGTGAAAGTGTCCTGAATAAAGCATTGCCTTTACAGTTTTCGGTAGACTAGCAGGATCCTCACTGTAGTATGCAGAACAACAATACGGGCACAAGATTTTAAAACAGCCTCAGGATTATCAAGCTTTCATTCATTAAAAGAGGTGGATAGCACTCTGCATCCTAGTACAACATGCATTATGAAAGCACGCTCTTATTAGTACAACTTGTGTTTTTGGTACAAGGAGAGAAAATCTGGTTAAAGAAGAAATCACACAAGGAAACTGAGTGGGATACTGCCTAATTCTGGGAGAGCACTTTCATTTGTTTTGCCTGCCAGTGTTGATTTAATTATACTGCATTATTATCAAAGCTGCATTATGTACTTTTTTATTCCTTTTACATGTGTTTGAGGTGAAGACCTTGGCTTTGTCGGCAAACAGCGTGTTTCAAGTTATTTCTTAAGTACTAAATAATAAAGAAAAGAGAAGAAAAGATTTTTTTTGAGATAGCAGACAGTGATCACAAGTTAAAGGGTTAAATGTAAGATCTCCAAGAAACATTTTGAAGTTGATTAAGACCCCAGCTTTGCATTAAACAGTATCACTTCCACATGAGTTGTTGCTAATGCTGTTAAGGAGCAGCTTGAGAAGCCCAGTGTGCCAGTGACCTCCTTCACCCTCCAGCCACCCACTAGGGCTCCTTGATTAGCATCCTACCTGGTTCTCTGAGGAATTCCCGTCATCCCCCAGGAGCTCATTCCGCACCTCATCACTGTAGGCGATTCGTGACCTTTTCTGTAAAACAAAAAGAAAAAAGGGTTAGGAAGTAAAGCTCCGAAGCCATTGGTATCAAGGCTGATCATCTTAAACCTCGAGAGCCCCCTAATGGATACCTATTTGATTAAAAAATAAAATAAATCTGCAAGGGAAAGTTATTACAAAGTTCTTCAACTGCTGTATCTTAACAAATCTGCATGGCAAAAGCATAGTACTTCTAACACAGTCACACCCTCAGCATTGCAGCAATGACAGCAGATTCTGTGAAGCTTGAGATATGTAACATATCAGGCAATATACACCAATAGCAGAAGCATGGAAAAAATGCCAGTGCAGGAACCAAGTGCATTTTTCTGAAGAACACTTGCCAGCAGGTCACAGAACACAACATAACAGTGATGGCAGCAATGGCACCAGACAGGAAAGGAAGACTGAGCTTTTCCCATATTAAAAATAAAAACCAAAATCAAAGCTGAACAACACACACGCGACATATCTGATTCAATTTAAAGATGTAGAAAATTGGCAAGCGTTTTCTGTGCTGCTAAGGCTGCTGGGAAAGGATCATAAACTAGAGGGCAAAGGAAAGGAGGGAAAACAACAGCACAAGGAAACACAGGTTTTCAGAGTTCATGGAAACACCACAAAACTGAGACAGTCATCCATGCGATCATTGTGATGGACAGGGAATTAAGAAAACTCACAGCTTATGAGTACCAGATTTCTCTTGAACTGATAATTATGTTGATTCTAAACTAGATCAGTGCCAAGCAATGGAAAGCAAGTGTGTGATGATTACCAAGGCGGCACAGGATTAAGCAATGGAGAAGTCCACGATGAGAACATCAGCCCAGCTTGCAAATTCTGTTAGCCAAACAATAGGCTGCTACTCAGTTAACACTCCCACACTTACCATTAAAGGATGGATTGAATTTTTACCATATTTTCTAATATTTTTTTCTTTTTGAGAGTAGTTATGGTAATTTTTACACCTCATCAGAGGAAGAAACCCAAGAGTAACAAAACCTAAGCTGTAGGGCTTTCCTTTATTGATGAGGGCCTTTCCTCACACCCTCTGTGTGACTACCAGTGGGAAGTCAGAAAAAATGAATCCCTCTTCAAACCTTCCCTGCTTGGGCCATCATGCCAAAACTTGGGCTTGGGACTGAGGCACAGGAAAAAAATCCACTAGAAATTATACTGAGCACAGGGAAATTCATCACCTTAGTAACAAAGGTTTGGAAGTGGGTCACCCTTTGTGCAAGGGACCTGGCAGTGAAGTCACGGGTCACCTCAGAGCTGAACATTTTAGCTCTTTATGTCATGTAGCTCCCCTTTATCACCAACATGATCGTTACAACATCTACACATTTGTGATTCACTTGCCAGTGTTCAGATCTAGATCATTTCCTAAAGCTTCAGATGGAAGTAGGAAGGACAAAGCCCTGGACCATGGACTCATGGCAAGAGGTGAATTGTGCCAAATCTTTTGGAGATCTCAGTTTCATACTAACCAAGCTAAAATAGTCTACAGCATTAAAGGAAATGAGAACCTTTAAACAGGCTGTGGTATCAGAGCTGCCTGCTTAAATTATTCATTTCATCACTATGGGTGACTAAAACACTCCACAGTATGCAAGAATATCATATGGAGATAGGTTTTGTTTTTCTCTTTTCTCACCAAAAAGCCAACAAATTGGCGTAGATTGCTCAATTACATTATTTTCCTATTTTTATTGGATACACATCAAACAAGGAAGGCAATTACAAATATATACCAATAAATATCTAATCTTCTTTTCTGATTAAGATTCAATCTTAAGACCTCATTTGAGGTCTAGCAGTTCAACTGTACAGTTTCTCCCAATTTCACAAAATGACTCAGCCCCATTGATCCTGTTAGTGTTGAATGCATTTATCATTATTAGACTGAGATGAGGAGCATGATGCTTCATGAGCTTGTTCTCCAGTGAACAAGCTTCCTAATAATATGTAGGGACTGAAATGGTCCTTGATTACACATCATTTATTTGAAAGACATAACTGGATGATATTCTCATCCTTTAGAGTCTGCATGGGAGAAAGGAAAAAGAATATATTTCACGAGAAAGAAATAAAGGTTAATAGCAATACAACTTTTAGAGGTCCTTTATAATCCTTTATTATAATTGCCACTGAACTTAATAAATATATTTGCATCATTGTTCTTTTATTGTAATAATCTGTCATGATCTGAAAATCAGAAATTTTATTAAAAGAAATAATGCTTTGGCTACAATTAGGTATAACTCTTTGCCATAATCAATAAATAATTTGATACTACTTTTGATCACAGTTTCACTACCAAATGAATCAATAATATAAAAGGAAAGGTCTTTGAACTAAAGTGTTCATTTATTCTTTCAGCATTTGCTCAAAATATCAATATCTTGAAATATCATTAATTTTTTTATTAAAGTATTATTCGTTAACACTTTTAAATGTGGCTATCAAGATTAGTTCAACTTGTCTGAACTCAATAATTAAGAATTCTTAAATTTATTTTTTATTTTTTAGCTCATAACCATCAGCTGTTTATAAATATATACTTTAGCCAAACGCAAGAATGATAGTTTGAGCTGGAAATGTCACACACTCTGCTACAGTTCGAAGAAACCCAATTCATAATGCATTTTATAAATAGTTAATGACTTCTATACATAAGCTAACCAGGCAAATCAAGAAATTGTCAACATTTTTAGTCTTAGTTGTCAGTTACCACTGTCTACTGGTACTTTATATGTATGTTTCTAGAAAAGACAGAAGCTTTACAGAGTTTGTAATCCAAGGCATTTCTGGGCAGCTCAATATAGGTTTAAGAGGTTCTGTGTGCAGTTTTTTGTCTGCAAAGCTCTGTCATATATAGAAGTTTTCCTTGTATTTCATATTTTCTTGTATATACCTAGACAAAAAGTCTAAGCACACAAGTGGTTTTGCTCAGTGAATGTGTTTGCATGTGCCCAAACACACAGACACAAAAGGGTTAAGCTACCTTCTACAAGAACTTCAGCACTCAGAAAGTTTCAGGGGCTGTTTTAAATGTACTACAGTACCCAGACCTTCTGACAAGGAAGAATTTCTGATTCCAGGCAGATCTCTCCTGGTTTATGAACAGGATTTTTGCATACTGATTGGGTGATTTCCTTAAAGCCCTGTTCAAACAGATACACTTGCTCAGTTCTGTCTGGCAATTTGGCTTTAAACAATCTGTCTACTTGACCCAAGCCTTAACATTTCCCAATAGAACTGAATGTGTTCATAGGCAAGCCCAGCTAAATTAGAATTGAAATGAATTAACTCAGCTTAAACTAATTAAGATCTGTGATCTGCAGTACCACCCCCCTGTATGATTCCACATGTGAAGCAGGGTACACGTAACCAGACTGTAAGTATTCTGCTATACCACTAATCTGAGCATACCAATGAAGTTCCTCTATTACTAAAGCATATGAGAAGTTAATTTCCATGGCCTACACATGGCAAAGCAATTGCTTAAATTGCCTCACCTGGGAATTTAATACAATGTTATCATCAGACCAGCCCCACTGTAAATAGATTTATAATGCTTTCCATGTGCTGGGCTAGGTTGCATATGAATTAAGTAATGATCTGGTATTACAATACAATCAGCTAGTTCCCACACCTGGCAGACAGGATATTTTGCTAAATTACTACCTATACAGATACATCACAACATAAAAACAGAGAAGGTAATGGGAAGAGAAACAATCTACATGGTGTATGACTGAATTTTACATGGTTACCAAATAAGATGTAGATAGAAAGAGGTATCCAAAATAATCTATTTCCAACATCTGCACAACAGAACACAGACTTATTCATTTCTATTCAATTTTGGCCTAATTTTCCGCATTCTATACTTTAATTACCATCCCCATTCTGAAATGTTCCCATTAGTGAAGGGCAGAACTAGCCAGTGCCCCCTCACTCCAATGCACTTCCAGCAATCAGCCAAATAATTGATATAAAGTATTGTACCTTTTCATACCTGAACTAAAGAATAGCTTTCCCCCTCCTAAATGCTAAGCAGCCCCTGAACAGATGAGCAAATGTAGGTGCATTTCAGACAAAAGACCCAGCAGATCCTTTTATCCCAACCTCTCAATTTTTCAGGCTCAATGTTTTAAGAACAGATTAAATAGATTTTTCTGGTGGAATATGTGTAAACAGCAAAAAAGCTTATTTATCCACAAACATCTGTTTTCATACAAAATTTATTACAATTTCCAAGTATATATAAATGTTTTTTTAAAAATCTCCAGGCATCTGTTTCAGAGTTTGGCTCTGCAATAAATGTAAATAAATACTTGAGATTAACATAACTACAAATAATTTGTGGGAATATATCAGATTTTATTTTGTATTCTTTGACAGCAGTCACTTTTGCCATTGCTCTAGCTAAAAGCAAGCTGAAAGAAGTGACCTGATCCCTGAATGGACAGCTTAATATTGCAGATATACTTTCTGCAGAATATACTTTCATCTCTGCCTTTTGGAATAGGTATTTAAGTATTTTTGTTGCTGAGCACAAATGGAAAAGATACAGTTTAATAAATTTAGAGGAAAAACCTATTTAATAATCTCAAAGCTTATATTGAAACAGAAACCCAAACTGATTTCTTATTAAATAAAAGAAATTGTGTTCAAACTTCAGTTTTCAAAATTTATATTTCATTTTCAAAACTATATTTCTCCGTAAAGCTGATCAAGGTACAACAGACTAGACTTTCAGACTGCAATTCCAAAGGGGTTTCTTGCTCCTCAGTAGCTGAGTTTTTAACAACTGGGTGCACAAAGCAGGAAAATTGTGCTAAATGCAACCTGATGCAGTGCTGGACTTTCAAGCATTTCCTTAAGAAAAGTGAAAAAAAACCCAAACAAATGGACATTCCTGTCAAAAAGTAAGTAAAAACTATCCCACAAATCCACTGAAACTTGTGATTGAAAGAATCAATTTAACAGTACATGTCAGCTGGCAAAAGTCAATGTCTCAGCCACCCCCAGTGCTGCCTCCCTCCCTGCACACGCAGAGAAGAGGCTGCAGGCAACTCTGAAAAAGAAACACAACTCAAACCTCCTGTTCTGCCACTCTGCCAAATGTCAGCAGCTTCCTGCAACAGCAGAGAGAAATCAAACTGCAAGTGCTAATGTGAAATTAATGCAGAGATACTATCACCCATCTTTAAATAGATGTCACAGGTCCATAAATCTTCTTTTCAATAATCCTCATCAAATACACTTTTAGTTTCATTACGGGGTGAGGGCAGGGAGGAAGGTCAAGCAAACCTCATGAGAACACAACACATTTTGTTATGTTGATTGTGAAAAATGCAGCTTCTGCCATGGAACTACTTCCACCTCAAACCCATGACCAGGGGATCGAGTATGTCACCAACAAGACTGATGCTCAAACTGCTGCATTGCACCTCCTGAGCAGCAAAGGAAACAGGTGACCTGAGAGAGAACTGAAATTCACTGTTTCTGTGAATTCATGGAGTAACAGAGGATGATTCCTATTGTGAAAATGGTAGTTCTATTTAGAAAAGCAGCTTTTATTTACCTGAACGAAAACTTCTAAACTTAACAACCCAGAAATGGACAGATTTTTCAAAATTCAAAAGGTTGGAACTAACTGACCTCTGCCTCATTCTGTTTTTAGAGAATGCTCAAATATTCACTATGATCACTATGGAAATCCATGGAAACATGTAAAGAAATATAATGCAATACAATAGTTATAAATCCACGCATAGAAAACTTCAGGTGAGTAATGCTTGGGCTTGAATAGTACTCTTCAAACATAATCCCCTTAGCCTGGCATGTAAATCAATTTTATTTTTCTTTTTATTATAACCACTCATCTTTGCTTGTTTGAATTACCACATACAAATTCCAAACCTTGTTCCCTCCATACACAGTACTTTATTCTTTCATCAGAATTTAGTTTCTCCAAGGTGCCTTTAGTGCTGGGCTGTTCTGCACAGCAGTTTGCCAGCCTTTTTACTCATCTGCCATAATCTCAAAATGTGCCAGGCATCAGCTGCAGCAGGAAGGAAGACTGGGTATGTCTGCAAATTTAACTGTAACATCTCTGTAGGCCAACAGTGATGCATGACCTCTGCACTGCTGACTTGCAGTTATTCCACTGTCCACTGTTACCCACAGCTCACAGTCTGCTCCTCTAATGTACTTTTCAGTTCTCTAATTTCAGTATTTCGTCCAACCCCCTTCTATAGATTCCTTCAAACAACCATTATTAAACTATCATCTTTCATTACAAAGCCCATCTTCACACATCTACTTAGCTGGCTGAGTTAACCAACTTCTCTATTCAGTCAGTGGAAATTCCTTTAAATTGTGCATGAGATCACACAAATCCTTTCCTTCTCAGATCCACCTTCCTGAAAAGCCTGTTGCTTCCTTGTAACCACCCGGTGCGTGTTCATAAACCAGTCTGATAATTTAGATTGTTAAATTAAAAGTTGGTTGTTGTGCCTTTTGCTTTGATACATACATTGGCTAATTTGCTGACAAAGGTTCTGCAATTTTCAGACCTTTCTTTACAACAGCCACTTCTATCATCAGTGCTGGAATAAAAGGCAAGAGCAAGGCTGGAAAGGGGGAACACCCTCTCTTCCCAACTCAGACAACAGTTTGATAACAAAGATACCTCAGGGGAAAGACCACACCTGATGCAGGTTCAAAGTAATCTACACACTGACAATTAATTTGGGTGTAGGGGGACTGAGTGGGATAAATTCTGTTTAGAGCACAGGTTCACAATTGGCCTTGAAGTGAAAAAGGACACATCCAGACTGTGGCCTAAAAAAACCCCTCTGTATGCAAAGAATAGGAACAGCCAAAATCAATCCAGTATTCTTGACAAATAAATTGATCCTCAGTTCATGTTCAGGCTAACCTGCAGAAATATTTAAGGACATCAATATGATCACTTAAAACAATTAATTTACTATGTCAAGTCCTAGAAGACTCTCACCCCTAAACCAGATTTTAAGAAGTCATGTGAGACACTGGAAATCAGTCACTAATATCATAAAGGCTGCTGTTTTTCCACAGAAGTCTCAGTGAAATCTGAATAACTTCGATTAAAGACAAGCACAACTAGGCTACAAAAATGAGCTTATTTTGAGAATGGTCAGCAGGTTTTTGAAATATAATATATACATGTAAGAATTACAAGTTTCTCTGCAAAACTACCTTTTAGGGAAAATTGTTAAAGATAATGGTGGAACAGAGAACTCCCAGTGCCTTTCAGAAGCACACTACAAAGCTTATGTTTCTTTTGTGAAAGCTTTATTGGTCATCTCAACTCATCTCCTTGCTGTAATGACCTAAGTCATATATTTAAGTGTTTTCTTTTATTACTATCAGCATGGTTTTGTTCCTTTTTAAATAAAGTCTATTTTACCACACAGCTTCATTTATCCAACTAATGTTATTTAGGGGACAAGGAGCAACTACACATCAGGCTCATGAACTTCAGACTGTTTTGTGGTGTAAAGACTTTATGCTGTGCAGTAAATGTGAAATTAACAAAAATGCTTTCTAAACATTCGGAGCTGAATTGGAGATGGAAGATAAACTCCAGTGTGTTGGATGAAAAGACAGATGAACGAAGAAAAAAAAATATGGTGCCATTTTCCTCCAGGGAGGAAATTTAACAAGAATGCCAACTTTTAAAGAGTGCTCCCAAAAACACTAAAGCAGGGAAGAAAAAATTCTTAAGGAAGCTCAAGATTTTCTACCTAATTAGTTCATACTAATTAGCTCATGGTGAAGGATGATAAACATCTCAGATAAACCAAAACATTGAATGTTCATTAAAATACCTTTGTTTCAACCAGTACCTCCATCTGGAGCCCAGGTTCCCATTGCTAACAGTAACAAGACACCTGCTGGTGCATTCCACCAGAAAGAAAGCATGCAAGTTTTACTTCCTTCCTCTATTTGCTATTAAATTTCCTTCATCAGTCTGGACCTAACTGTAAATGAAAACCTGTAACTGGGCTGAACCAGCTGCCATTTTTGAACACTACCATCATCTTTTTCAGCTCTCCCACTGCCTGGATTTCTAACAGCAGGCAAAGCACAGGAAAGATGGTATTTTTTAGGCTTTCCAATTAGAAGTACAATTTTGCTACAGAGCTCAGTTCTCTTAATAAGTTATACATTTTGTCCACTGTGAACTCTAAGTATAAAAACCAAAATGAAGCCATAAAGACAGATCTCATTTTGGACATCCAGAATGAGGGCAGGGAGAATGAGATGTTTCTAAGGCAGCTGAATTGTCCCACCTACTTTTGTGCTGCTCTGATAGGATCTATTTTAAATCAAAGAAACTTAAGCAAGTCTTTCCAAAAATAGTTTTAGGTCCATAAAAATCTATTTTTAGACACTGTCCTTTTTTTACTGAGCACACACACTCTCTCTCAGCAGCATCTTTCCAGTCATATATTGATACTGAAAATGTAATACACTGAATAAGAAATTTTCAGTTGACCCTCAAGAATATTGATCCCTATTCCATGAGAGTAGCAGATGAAAATTTCGGACTTCATCATTAAATAAAAATAAAATAGTGCTTAATGCAAAGAAAAATTAAATATACACATGGTGTAATTATGGCGGTTTGCATAAAAATATACCCCCAAGGTACTCATTCTGTGTACTTCACTGCAAACATTCTGAACTATAAGCACATTAGCTCAAACTATTGAATAATAAAAAGGAAAATTAAAAATATTTTTGTGTATAGCCATATCAAAACTGATTTTTGGATCTTGCTGTTCATGCTTCCTGAATTTATTATTTTTGCCCTGACATGATGTAGCTGAAATTCCCTTCCTTCCTTCTAGAAGGAATCTGTACTTGCAGATAGACATGTTGCCTTGCCTGAAAAAGATAAAAATTGTCTGAGTTTAGTAATTTTAGTAGTTAAGTGGCCACAATTTGGCTTTGAAGTTTGCAGCAGATTGATGGGGGAGTAAATCTGTACTTTCACTGCTCCCCACCAGGCACTACTGGGACAGCACCAGTTGTTTCATGCTGTGTTAAATCAATAGCTAATATGGTAAAATACTAGCCCGATGTTCAGACATGGCATTTTCTAGTTTTATCACAAGCTGATCATGAGCAGTTCCTGCTTTACACTACCTGAGATAAAAGTCAGTAACTAATCCACTACCTCTAATTTATCAAAAATCCACTACTTCTAATTTATCAACCCAAAGTCCTCCTCCTTTTTGTACTGCCTCTCCATTTTTCAGTCTCTCCCTCCAATGAAAATACTTATTAAAATATTAATTTCTAAATGGATGAAAAGATACTACTATACACATATCTATATGAAAAATAACCATACCAACCCATTCCCTACTTTGCTCATTTATTCAGAGCTCAAGTCTTAAGCCTAATAATACAGTGTAAGGGAAAGGCAGTATACTTATAGAAAGCACTGATATTTACATATATTTTGTATTTAAAGTGCCTTTCTGATAGACAAGCTGCATCTAAGTTGCTTTTTTCCCTGTTACCTGCAACGTAGTCAGGAATTCTGCCTCCAAGTGGACCAGCATACCACACAAAGAATAATGAGCAACACCAACACTGGCAGTACCTCATTTCACACTAAATACTAATGTCCAAACTCTAAAAACTCACTGAGTATTTTTGTTTTCTCCCTGTTCCTATGTTGTTACCAACAATGCTTACACATTTCTATTGATCTTGTTTATAGCTGCCTAGATTTTCATTGTCAAGACAATGTAGTGTGAACCTTAAGGAAAGTCTCACTTGATGTACCACTGCATAAAGGCTGTTATCTCAGACAAAGCTTCAATTAGTCCAGAACTTGTACTGCCTCCTATAGTGGCCATTAATGGATAATAAGGGGAAATCTTAAAAAACAGAGCAGAGATGGAATTATTCTCATTTCAGTAAATGCTGCCTGTTTCTGTTGATCAGCAGTTCAGGGAGTTAGAGGTATATCTAAGAGCTTCACACTTAATAATAAACCTTGGTGGTTACTGCTTAAATAATATTCCTTTTATTTAAATAGCAACTGAAGAATGGCATTCATGCACAAGAAGAAAGATGTTGAGATCTCAGTATTCGGACAAAGATTAAATTGAAAAGTTATCCTACTTTCCACTTAAAAAGCCTGGAGTGAAATTCCAAACAAAGAAGCTAACAACTAAAGTATCAAAAGCAATTAATTTGATCACAGAGCATTGTAACATCTCTTCCATGGAACACATTTTGGCCATAAGAACTCGATCCTGAGCATCCCATCTTGACATGTTGAACTTCAGAATAAGAGAAAGATTACCTAATGAATTACTTTACAATTTCACTTGCTCTCCCAATCTCCTAACAAACTACAGCAAATATTCAAATTATTCATATTAGAAAAATAGACCTACACAGTCATATTATATTTCTGCTCAGCTCCTTTGAAGTGCAAGAAAGGCCCAGTACCATTTGACCAAACATCTGTCCCTCCACCCCAGCAGCTGTTCTTGCATGGCACAGTGTAGAAACTTCTGGTATAACAAAGCTGTTAGCATCAAACACAGATGATCTGACAAAAAGCCAAACAAAGTTTGATAGCATATGGCAAACATAATAGTTTCAACACCAACTCATGAACCTGACGTGCAAAACCAATGTGGAAAGAATATAAGGAACTAAAGGAAAAAAAAATCCATTGTGTAGCACATATCTTGGGGATTTGATTCCTGAGTATTCAAGGACAGACTCAAATTTATGCAATAATCCGAGGTTAAAATTTCAATATAAAAATGAACTCTTACAAAGCTAGAGAGCAACAGAAACTATTCCACTAAAACCTCAGATGTCAGATCTGCCATTCTTTTCCCATCATGCAACAATTTTCCACCTTATACCTTTCACAGTTTATGTCTCCTTACCTTCACCTATCACACGCTGGCTCCAGCGTGATCATACTCACCTGTTCCTAGCACAAAGTGTAAATGATGAAACATCATGTTTTGTTCCCTTTCCCACCACTCATTTTGCCAGTTCCTACTGATTCCCTCCCTCTGCTCAGATATCGGGGTCCTCTCCTAAATTCCCTCTTCCAAATCCTGCACAGCATCTTGCACTGCACAACAAACAGGAGTGGCCACCTGGAAGTGTCATTTGTCCATTGCCACTGTCTACTGCTCCATGGTTCTACAGGACAATGACAATTATGACAGGACCACAACAGATTTCAAAGATTTCTGAAGCAGTGGCCTCATGGAAAAAGTTAGAACATTGTTGGGTGATAATTTTTTTTCCCCTTAAAACAAGATAATACAGGATCCTGCAGTAAATCACAAGACTGATACTTGAGCATTGCCTCCAAAACATAAGTGATTCCACAGTTAAGTAGGAAAATGGAAAGCACGGCTGCATATAGCTGACTAGAGGTATATTTCTATTAAAGTATGAAAAGCAATTATTGGACCTTAAAAAGTACTCAATCAGAAAGTGTTTCCTAGGCCATTGGGATTCCTAGTTTATATTTCACATTTTGGATCTAAACACCTCATAAAAAAGGGGGCACTTCAGTAATTTATTACATCCTGAAAGAATCATTGCAGGGGATCAGTAGGAACCAATATGTGCTTTTCTAAACAGTATTTCCATAGATGGCCTCTAAATCTGACACATTTGTTTGTATCACTCTGGGAAAAACAGTCAAGACCCAGTGGCTGGATTTCCTCCTCCAGTGTATTATGGATCAACTTTGACTAAACAGACAAAACCACATAAGCACAGCAATCACCACAAAGCCACAAGCCAGATCCACAGAATAATTTATTTAACACTATCTACTAAAGGGGGAAGCACTCCAAGACTCTCCCAATCACTCTAATTTCATACAGGGACATCCCTGGTGTCAGTGTCCTGTTTTTCTCAGGGGCTGGATAGTCCCAATGGTTATTAAGAAGAAACTGCAGTCCACTATCTCAAAGAGAAAGGTGCACATACATATTTCTCCTTTGTCTGCTTGATTTACAGACCTGAGGAATATGGATTACCTCTGTTATCTGCACAAACAAGCTCTACTAGAATTCTGGCATTCAGTCAACTTTTATCTTGGGGACCCCAAATTGTACTGTTAGGAAACATAGAGCACCTATCTCAACTGAATTGTCACACAAATAGATTTTTGTCAGATGTTCAACTTGTATTGGGGAGCATGCCAGCAAAAACAAAAGTCAGCAATTTAAAAAAACAAACCAGCCCCTGTGCTGACAGGAACAAATTACTATATTCCAAATGAATAAGAATTACTGTAGATCACAGTTCCTCAGTATGAGCACTACACAAAGGGTGGAAAAATGTTCCTCAAATTAATTCTTTCTGGTAACTCCGTGCTCTAAAACAAAAAGAAGCTGAGTACAAATAAACTACAACACAAAATAATATAAATAAGTTTATAAAAGCACATAAAGAGGAAAAATCAAAGAGGAATTAATTATTTAACAACTGGTAGTGCTAAGACAGGAGATGAGCAAAGACTCATTAGAGTTCAAAACTAAACTTTTGCAGTTGGTCAAACAGTGCAGCAGTGTGTTGTACTTCTAACAACTCCCAGATCTGCTTTCGAGGCAATGACCTTACAGAGCTGAGTGCACTGCGAGGTGATGCATGCATCTTTTCGGGCAAAGATAGAAGTAGCTGCAAAAACACAATACATTTTGTTAGCCCACCCTAGGAGCAAAACTTATTTCTGTTCTTCCACAAACCACACAGAAGGTCTAGCACAATCTTTTCAAAGAAATCTTCTGATCACTCTGTAATTATTCCTTTTCGAGTGACCCCATTCCATAACACACCATTTATGAAAAGACCTTGAAAACACTTTGCCTCTGAAACTTGGTAGTATGCTACACAGACCTTAGCATTTGAACTAGGAATTATTTTTCTTTTATGGATTATAGCACTTAAAAAAACAACTTTCATCTACAACCTAATTGGAATGAAATTTGTCTAAATAATTTTTTCTGTTTCTTTTTCTGATGTTTGCAATGTTTTTGGGGGTTCATTTTGGTTTTTAACTCTGTTGAAAAACTCAGCATGTTCACTTATGTTCTATCTCCAACCCTGACACATAAAACTATTTCCAATCTTGTCTTTGCAACTGTAATTTCTTACCTTAGAAATTACGATGCCAAAAAAAGCAATGTGAAATAATAATGTAACATTGAGCACTGGTAGGCATAAAATTATATAAAAATCCTACCACCCTAATAAAAAAAAAAATAACACAAATAACTACACTGAGAGATTGCACAAAATCTAATAAAAGTAAACAAGTATGTATCTTCTTGAAAGTCATCTCCCGGCAAAATTTATAAAAAATGCCTGCATAATACACTTTTAGCAAACAAGTAATACTAGAAAAATAAAATTGCAAGCATAAAAATATTTCATTTTAATTTCTGTTGGATGTTTCCATTATATTTACAGTGTATATAGTGATTTTGAAACCACCCCTTCCCATCATTTTAAGACATTTCAGAGAAACTTTACACAGAACCAGCACACAAAAAAAGTGAGCACTGGAACAATAATGGCCTATAAGCCAACCTCAATAAATTAATTTGCATATACTGGTATAAATGTAAGGCATTAGTCAAATAACTAATACTAAAATAGTGACAGCCTAGTTTTGTAGGCAACACAGAGCCACTTTCCAGTTTACTTTTAAAAACAGAGATGATAAACAAGTTTCATTGAACTTTGAGCAGCTACAGATACTCAGCATCTCAACCCTAAAAAAACAGAATCAAGATGGGTTTTGTTGGGTGCTGCCATGATTCATCTAAAAGCTTGTTGGCTGTATTTCCTATCTTACAGGAGTAAGTGTAAATGTAGGATGTTCCACTCTTTGTCTTTCTCTCTCAACCCCACATACATGTTGAGAGATCAGTGTGAAGGGCAGCACAGAGGTGATGCCAGCCCTTGTCCTTGCTTGTACTAGAGTCAACTTTCAGTAGGACCACATTAGATGGGAAGTCTAGAAAGGGAACTGTATATTTACAGATCAAAATGAGAGATAACATACATAATACAGGCAATATACCTGCACAGATATAAATACATGTCATTCTAGTCCTGCTTAGTAAATGGAAGATGAAAGAAAGCAAAACTAATGCAATTTTGAATGATGGTTTCATTATTTGCCGTGACATTAAATAAAGCATTTGGCAGTGCAGAAATTATTTCGCATTGTTACAAAATTGATTTAAAATTATGATGGTGATGGGGATTATTTGCTATTCAATCTATACTTGTCTGATTTACAATCAATACATGAACTTAAAAAATCCCTAACAAGTCTTTAGAGCAAAAGCTGTGTGTCATGGAAGACCATATAAACTGTATTGATGGAAGCTATACAATGTACAGAAGCACAGAGCTACCTGCTTCCTGTGGTCATTGTCTTGTTCTCATACACTGGGAAAAATACCATTCTGCTAAGATCTGAAGTTTTAATACTTTCTTTGTGGGGTTATGACTCTTTTATGTGGAATTCAGAAGCTGAAGCATAAGTACACAAGATCTACCTGCATCTTTTGACTTGAATTTTATAAAACTGGCATGGGACGAAACCCTTTGGTGAACAAATATACGAGGGAGATGGGAAGAGATTGATCAATTGATTACTTTTTAAACAGAAAATATAAGAAAGCTCCTTCCCTGGCAAGATAGAACTTAATAATACAAACCCTTTCAAATCTCAGTGGCTGAAGTTCTTTCTAATGAGACTTGATTTGGGGAAAATATCAAACTTTTCTCACTGCACAGGGACAGCATTCCTATCATATTTTCCTATTGAATGAGCAGGAAATATATGAACACCAGCTATGTGGCTGCATCAATACACTCTTTGACACAGCAATTCATAGAGGAACGTGGCTGAAAGTCTAAAGATCAAGTACTTCAGTTTTAAATTTTTAAAATCTAATTATTAGGAGCATAACATAGTAAAATAAAATACTGCCTTATTTAAAAAGAAGTACAACCACAGTGTTGT
Source organism: Sialia sialis (assembly GCA_009812075.1). Classification (NCBI taxonomy): domain Eukaryota; kingdom Metazoa; phylum Chordata; class Aves; order Passeriformes; family Turdidae; genus Sialia; species Sialia sialis. The sequence goes on along the minus strand of VRYO01002114.1, from coordinate 170,762 downwards.
TGCATAAACCTGATATCATCAATGTGAGCATACCCTTCACTAGCAAAGCCAATGCAAAGGTCAGATACTGAAGTTCTTTGTGCAGACAGGACATCTTTCTGACTTAAAGCATCTGTCACAGTATGGCCATCAGGCCTGAGGGAGTTATTTGAGACCTACTGAATTACCAGTAACACAGTAATATTAGACAACACTGTTTCTCATTAATAAAAGTGCTAAGGGGGAAATACTAGGCTTGCTCTGCAGTTACACAGCTATACTAAAAAAATCAGTGGTCTGAGTGAACTCTCAGTAGACCACAAAACACTGCTTCACACAAAAAAACCCCTGCACTACTAACAGAGGACTTTATAAATTATTGTATCTAAGTAAAGAACAGTAATTGTTCACATGAATTTTTAAATTGTGTGCAATATTTAATGACAAACATGAAAGTTTATACAAGGCCTGAGAAGTGTGTAACTACTTCTTAAACTTAGGTTTTCTGTTCTAACTTCCAAAAACTGGTTAAAAAAATTCAAAGTACCTCTTTCAACACAATCTCTTCATTTTGAGATAGTTTTCTAGGTAGCTGTTGCTACATTTTAAAAATAAATGTGAAGTGGTAATGGTCTGATTCCCAGCTGGATAAGTTATATATAAACAATAACTAAAAAAAGTATAGCCTGATGTTTGCATTATCTTTAAGTAGGCATATAAATACAAAGTGTACAAACTTAAAAATATTTCCATTTACAGAGCTTTTCCTGAGAATGTTCCTATTAAGTGAATGAGGCTGAGATGTAGAAACAGATGGAATTTGTTTCTATTCCTAAATAAATAGCTGTGTTATTTTCCCCACTTAACTTACACTATTTCCAGAACTAGAATCACACCAGAACAAAGGAAGTCTTATTATTTATGCACAGGGTGAAGCTAAATATATTGATCTATAGCCCCGAGTAAACCAACATATGTCTGCTATGTTCCCAAATTTTAGTTGGAATAACAAGCACTAATTATCTCAGCAAAACTTTCGCTGTTCTGGGAGGCAGGAAGCTCAGACATACCGTTCATACCTCACCTGGGTACAACACTGCAGAAGTGACTGCATCCCCTTCTATGTCACATGTGGTCAGGGACAAAAATCCAATTTATAAAGCTGACTTAGCCATACTAATTCAGACCAAAGTCTATCCAGCCTAACAGGATGGACCAATATAAAAACCCAGAGACGGGGACAAAGTGCATGGCCCCTGTCTGGTACACCCTCTTTCCTCACTCACCTTGTGCTGGACTACAGATCAGGCACTTCCCAACTCTGATGCCCTCTCTGATTCAATAAATTAATCTGTTGCCACCTGACACAAATTGTGAGCAGTGGTGAACAACTTCTTGACACTTCTCTATGTGCCACTCCATTTACATAATCATCTCTCTCTACATCCTTCTCTCTTAACCCTAGCTGAAAAATTTTCTGTCCATTACTCAGTTCCTTGCACTGAGCTGCTCCAGAGCTTTCAATAGCAGCAGCAGAATTATGTTTTGCTACTGTATTTTTGGGGAACAGGGAATTACCATCATACAAAAACTCATAAAGGTACGTAGGTAGAGAGATGATTAATCTCAATCTCTATTCCGTTCATAGTAATTCCTTCAGTGTAATTTTCTTTTCTGAATACTATTGAGTTTGGACTTCTTCCCAAACAGTAACACTTGCCCATCATTGGGAATGTCAGCTCAGAACTGTTTTCTCAAAAGGTGCATTTATTTCTACTTATCAGAAATAAGCTTCACCTCTGAGTTTAATGTTTAACCACTCAGAGCACTACTTCTGAAATAATTAATTTAGCTTTTCCTTTTATTGTCCTGCATATTTTAGTATCATCAGTAACTTAGTGAATTCTTTCCTTTTTTATATTAAGACCAAGTAAAATTTGCTGAACAACACAAATAGGAAGTTGTGGGACACCACAGATGAGCTTCCTCCACTGTGAAAATTGACCATTTCTTCTTAGCCTTTGTCACTTTTCCATTTAAGTGTCTTCTCTAATACCTCACACAGTGACTTTAATTTTTTTAAGAAAGCTCTGCTGAACGGAAATCTGTGAAATCTTCTCCACATAAAATAAACTTGTTAATTTTGCTTAATTAAAGTGAGGTTCAAAGTTGCACACATCAAGAAAAATGCAATGGATTGAATTAATTAAATGAAGAGTATGAAGTACAGCAGTCTCTTCTAGACACTGACTAGTATCTATTTCTGTGAATATTTCCTTATAAATTCCTTTTCTGCCTACAAACAGATTTGAGCCACACAGCCTCAAGATCTAGTGTATGAATGCATACAGTTTTTAATTTATCTTAAAGAGAACCTTTGCTGACACCTAGCAGATAAATGATTAATTGCACTTCTTACCATCTTTATGGAGCCTTTACAGCTGGTATTTTAGAGCCCAAAATGAAAAAGCTTATCCAGATAGAAAATAGATGGCACTCACATAAAACCCCACACACTCGTTAAGTAAACAGAAGTGCCAGTTACAAGCATAATGAAGCATTTCCTAAAATTACATCTTTGGATACAGATAGTCTCATTTGTATAATTTCTAACATCTGCTCAACTCTTAGTAGATAATAGCCTGAAGACACAAAAATAAAAACCCATGCAATGCAGAAAACATTATATAACTTCAGAACCCTGATAGCTTACTGGACAGGAAGCTTTGCCACTAATAAAGGACCTCCTCCTACCCAGAGAATAAAATCATCCAATTACATTGGATTAAATAAATTAAAGAGAGTGAAGGAATTCTAATATAACCAAAGATATTTAGTTTTATTTAGTGCTGTATCATTTCCCAGGGTCTATGTACCCCTGCTCCTCCAACAGTTTGACATCCTGGGAACAGGTCCAAAGCAGAAGGGTGCTATGGAACCACCCATTCTTCTACCTACATTCCTGGCCCTGATGTTTTTTACCACCACTGGTTTTAAGTTCAGTTCTTACATTTTCACACTGGAGCAATGACAAAACATTAATGAAAAGAAACCCTCACCATTTTCACATCATCATCCTGCTTCATAATTCTCTGAGTTTTGGGCACAGCACAACTGACTCACCCTCCGCAAAAGTTCTGCTCTGGTTTTTTAGGTCCCCTGATCCAGAGCCACAACTTTTAATTAATTAATAACTAATAACTAATTCCTGTTTTGATGATGTAATTCTGCATGGAAACACCATTTTTGACTCAGGAATTGCCCAGCTCCAATTGAGAAAGGCTGGAAGAGTCTAAGAGTAACGACAGTACACACCTGCTTTGCCCCTGCACCCTTCTGCAGTCATGTTTTAGTCTCTCACAGAAAAATATAATAAAGCCATTTGGGGTTCTGGACCAACCTAATACACAGTAATTTCACAACTATAAGACGCACCAGATTATAAGGCGCAATTCCAGGTTGTCAGCAAATTTCCAAACTTTGTCCACAGACTTTGTCCACGAGACTACAAGGCGCACTTTTTTTTTTGCAGTGAGGATCCGCATGCAACAAAGTAACGAATAAGCAATCGTGGGGTTCAGTGTCAGGTGCTCAATTTGCAAACATTTTTCACGGATCAGCGTAGCCTTTAAACGCAGCCCCAGGCGCCCTCCCCGTGCTGCGGGCCCCGGCACTCCCGCCCGCCCCCGGCGCCAGCTGCTGCGGCTGCCGCACCTTGGCTCATGGATCATCACGGCTCACACTTCTAGCTTGGCAAATTTCCGAACTTTGTCCATATATAAGGCGCACCGGATTATAAGGCGCACTTCCAGGTTTCGATCAAAATTTTAGTCAAAAGTCATGAAATTACTGTACTCATTCTTGTGGCAGCTGCGAATATACCAATGGGAAGTGTTTGAGAGGTTTCAAATGGGATGCACAACTCTACTGACTTCTCAAAGCTACCCCACCTCTCTCATTTTTAGCAACACATTCCCATAGGAAAATTCTACAACTCTTCTTTGCTAACTGAATCACCTGCAGTAGAGATAATATTATCCTCAATAGTATGTTGTATAATTGCATCTTTCCCTCAGCTGAAACTTCAGTTCCACTTCAATCTTGCTATTTTAGTGGTAATGTTTTTTTTAATAGGAGCTGTATAAGGACAAACATTCTCAGGGACTGCAGAGTCATTTTGCATCATGCCACAGAAAAAGATGGTCAATTCTCAAAGAAAGACTTTGTCCAGGCAACATCACAGAATTTCTTGCATTTCTTTCTTTCAAAATATTCAAAACATTTCAAAATCTTTGAGGTACTTCTCTCCCCTTCTTCAATAACTTAAGGATTAGCTTTGCTATGTACAAGTTTCTGATTTCATTAATTCAGCTCCTATATTCACCTACCCAAAACGCCTCTAGTTGCTTGACCATACAGGAAATTCACATGAAAGAAAACATATCAATGAAATTCTCCAAATAGCAAGTGATTTCCTCTGAATTCACAGCTGTTCAAACCCTACCATGCTAAGACTGAAACATGTTTCTTGCCACAAGATCATGTCAAAGGATGAAATTTCAAAAGCACTTATGTAATCTGAAAAAAACAAGCCCTCCTTGAACCATGAAATGAGGTGCAGGTTTCTACGTATCTTCCTTTCACAGGTTACTCATGAGAATCTGAAAATCCCACCTGAAAAGACACAGGACTAGAATTTTTAAGAGGTCTAAGCTGCTCAGCGCTGAAAGCCATTGAGGATTCAGCACTGACTCCTTCATGGTCCTTTCTGAAAAAATCTCAACCTATATCTTTTAAGCTGCCACAGGTAAAAGCTTACAGCAGCTACAAACGATGGCTTGACAATGGGGAAGAAAAAAAAAGATGATAAAGATGGTGATGGCTGTGGTCAGAGGTAATGCTTGTGCATGTTCCTGCAGACCTAGTGAGAAAGTAGCTTTTGATGGTGGCCTCAGAAGCAGCTTAATCGTCTGCACTGGGCATGAAGCAGCTGCAGCCTGGACTGCTGTAAAGAGGAAGCAAATCAGGAGGAATAAAATGAGGGAAAACAGAAAAAAGCAGACTACCATCTCATCATGTCCTTGGTGGAAAAGAAACTCAGGGAATTATCAAGATGAGAAAAGTTTTAACTCAGCATCTTTCCCCCAAATGCAAAGAAGGGATTTGAAGCTGATAAACACCCCCTTACCAACCTACTGCATTTAGTTCCCTTCCTTTGGAATCTCAACTGATAATTATGTGAAGGGGCACCAGATTAAAAGATCCAGTAATGCTTGCCTTCCTCAAGCCCAGTTTCACCAGGAAACAGACACAGGAAATAAAATCACCAAGATACCAATTTATAGTTCCAACTGGTCCAACAAAAGGTATAGACAAATTTAAGGAATACTTCACATGAAGGTTAGTTTCAAAGAAGCAAATCTGAAGCCAGAACACTTTACAATTTCACCAAACTTTATATTTTTGAAAATGTTTTGGTCTGCAGCTTTGAAGCTTTATTCATTTTCTTGAGTTGAAAGCCTTGTGAACAATTTAATTATTTTGGGTTCACAACATAGTCATAAACTTTGGTGCTGCCTGTAATTTCCTGCTTCTCCTCACTATCTCCAGAAGCAATGCAAGGATAAAACTAAATAAAATGTGTTTCTATATTAAATAGTTTTAAATTATATATATTTTTGATTGTCCCACAGCTGCCACAAGCTAAACTGGCATCACTGTACTCCATATACAGCAAACCTTGCACATGCATCCACACACAGAGAAAGAAATATACATCTGGATCTTACACAGACTTTGGGCAATTTTAGAAAGTTTGCAAAATAGAGCAGCATTCAGGTAATGCGCAATTTTGCTGAGGGACCAAAGACGCTTTGAATTAAGACAGTTCAGTATAATTGCAATTTATCTTGTGTATTATTATAGCTTACAGTTATAGAAATACCAAGCATGTTGACATATCCTCTATTTTCTTTCTCAATCTTTCAAATTTTGTCCTATTATTTGGAAATAAGCAATATGCTTCACTCCATTTTATATCTCGCTGCTTTCTGATCCTTAGTTACTGTCCCCACAAGCAAAACAAGCTTAACAACATTGCAAAAAGAGACAATTGCTTGACTTTTCCTTTGTACCCAAAGAAGCTCCCTGTTGGTAGACCATGACTTCCACCAGACCAGAGAACTCATTCGTTACTGGCGTAAAGCCTCAAGGCTCCAATGTACCATGTCACACGTTCATAGGAGAGGGAGAATGTAAACTTGGGAAAGAGACTTCTTTGCAGGGAAGCTGGGAATAAAGTGGGCCACAATGAAAAGCTCAGATTTAGCCACTAATACCTGAAAGAACAGCAGAAGGTCAATGATGCGTTCATCTTTCTCTGGCCACGTCCTTCATCCTCCAATTACCCCCATTGTGGAGTCTTCAAATTAAAAATATCTCCTTTAGACCCTCCATGAAAGAAGAAAACCCCATGTTCCACAGACATATCCATTATATTCAAACGTGTCTAAATATTAATGTATTTCCTCTCAAACACTGTCCTACAGTTTACCAAACCATTAGGATCTGAGCAATAAGATCCATCAGCGGTGCAGTCAAACATCCACTAAAAGGGACAACAGTGCTGATATGATCTTTCCAGTCTTTCTGCCAAGTTTGCTTCCACAAAGAGAGAGAGAGTGTGTGTTGGGATCACTGTGCTCTGTACAAGGAGGGAGCAATGGTAAGAGGGACAACTGTCTCCTTTTAGCAATCTTGTTTCTAGCCGAGGAGATGGAAGGCTGAGCAGCTTTCCTTCCACTCCCAGCCATCTGTTAAAAACCTCAGTGAGGACAGCTCTACATCAGCAATTATTACTGATAAAACAAAAATGCTCTGACACAATCTTTAAAACAGGATACTTGATTTTATCAGTCTAGAGAGCAACTTATCCTTTCACAGAGTTACTGACTAACAGCAGTCTGGATCACTCACCCCCCACTCACCCCTCTTCCCAATATGCAGCACATTCTGTGCCAGCCATCTCCCCTGAGTTTAACACTGTCATCTATGTTTTGGGGGGGAAAGGGGAAACCTGACCTCAGGCAGCATTTTACTAGAAAAGCCTGGAAGTCATAAGGCACTAGTACAAATACCAGAAAAATAAAATTAAGGAAAAGAAAACAGTGAGAAAAAAAATCCACAACCAAAAACACAATAGAAACAATACTTTGTGTTCCTATTTTAAGTGCCTCTCTCAATGCTATATGCATAGCAGCTAAAGGCAAGCTGGAAACCAGCCAGGTCCTGGCTGCCAGCAAAAATTTTGTCACCTCCTTTGAACATCTGAAGTATGTTTACCCAATAGATTTCATTAAATTACACTTCCATTAGGAAGCATACAATGTTGATACTCATCTCAAAGATAAAAGGGATCGCTAAGAGGCATGTCATCCTGCTCCCCAGCTGATTGCTATTTCTGGGCCAATCAAGGAAAGGAGCCAGAACAATACTTAGTTAAAAAAATGCGGCATCTCCCCAAGGACTACATACTAAGAGACTGCAGCTCCATTATCAAAATGAGCATATCATTAATGACAATACACATAGAGTATGTTATTTTAATACAACTCATACACAACAAACAAGCTGTATTTGGGTCATTAGCTGAATTTGTAAAGCAGTATTTCCAAGGGTTAGAAACTCCTCATCGAGATATGAAGTTTATAGGTTGGGAGCAGGGAGACAACAAATATTTTATATGATCCCAAAAAGCAGTGACTCTAATAACACTGCAGTTTGAAGTGCAGTGTAGTAGCTAACAGAACAATAGGCTATTCAAACAGAAGTTCTCATTTTAAAGTAAAGCAGAAGTAATTTAAAACACCAGGCACTGTTTTGCTAAGCATCTATGAGGGATAATGAAAGCAAAATGCCACTGATGCAGTTTATACTTATGTATCACCTTCTAATTTATTATTACAGTACAGTTTAAAAAAAAAACAGACTCAAAGCAAATTTTACAAACATTAAAAAAAATCTACAGAAAAAACAATGCTGGTTGTAAGGCAGGACACTGGGGAGGGAATAACATAGGAGAATCAAATAATTTATCCTATGGTAGGCTGAGCCTTTCCTAGCAGAGAGGAGGAGATATCTTTGTCTCTAAGCATTGCTGTTAGATGTACGATGTTTAGCGTGTTTCCTAATCTCCAATTCACATAACAACAATAAAGGGAAGAGGACAAAACCAAACCCATGCTAATTAAAACCTGAAGATATAGGAAAGGGCTGGGAGGTGTTAGCTCTTTACAGGCAAGCTCTGCCTCATCATCTTGCAGCAATCTGTGACTATTAATCTCTAAAAACACTCCTTGCTCAATATTCTGCAATCTAGACTTCAGCCAATCTCTTTCAACATGCAGAAAACCTTTTGGTTTAGCCATATTTGACATATCATATGAACTCCAATTATCCATCTTTTTGCAGTTAATCATCTCACAATTACATTTCCTGCACTTATAAGCATCCAGCTGGGAAATGAGTTTTTATCTAGGAAATAAAAAAAAAAGGATTCAGGTTTCTAACAAATTACTTCTAATTAACCAGAACCTTTTCTATTCATTCCAACCTAAAGTCGCCTACAGCAAATGAAAGAATTTGTTGTTTGCATTCCTAATGATACTTTAAAGTTTCATTTCAATTTCCCCAATGAGTAACTTTCAGGAAATTCACTACACTTATGTCTACTTAAACAAACATTCTGTTAAGCAGGAAATGCACAACAACACAAAACCTAGGGGAAGAAAGAGAGAGCTGGTATTACACTGAGCAGAAAAGCTGCTAAACAAAGCTAAAGAACCAGAATGCTAATTAATGGCAACTTCCAGAAGTGCACTGCAGCTCTGGTGCCCTCTCTGCCAGAGTTATTTGGAATCTCAAAACTATTTTCTCAACTAAGTTTAGAAATTAAAGGTTTGGTTTGGGTTTATTTTTTCAGGGGAAAAAAAAGTGTTCAGTTCTACTGATACAAGGCAGCAATTTGCAATCTGTACAAAGGAAGTGGATTAAATGAAGCCACCTCTCTAGGTAACTCAGGAAACTAACTCCAGTTAAACAGCACATGAAAGAGCATTGTCCCACAACTTCCAGTGATTTCCCCAGGGAAAGATTTGGAATAAAAGCAATACAAAACATACTTACTGCACAATTGGGAGGTAACATGAGGTAAGAATCAAATGTAACAGTTTAATTTACGTTAAGTCATATCAATTTTCTCCAACTGTTTCAGAAAGTCAATGCAACTATCTGACAGAATAGGATTGTTGCAAAGTAAATTATACCTTTCATGTTCTTTGGACAGTCAAATACCAGAGGGTTTTCTGTCAATTATATGGTACCACAGGTGTACATCCCAAATCTGTCCATCTATCTAACAAAAAGAAAACAATATACATCTGAAAAACACATTTCAGAGCTATCTCTAAGTCATACATAATATATAGGTCAGTCTGACTGCAGAAATAGCTGCTCAAAAGGTTGGTGTTCATTACTGCACTACAAAAGTTTCCACAAATCAAAACAGGACTGCACTAATTGGCTGATTGATTCAATACCAAGTTAAAGTAGTTAATTATTCTGGAAAAGAGTTATTTTTAATGCACCTGAAGTCTTCCAAAACTATTAAATTTTATATGCCTGCACCAACCTCGCATTACTCTGACTTTCATTAACTACCTCTGCAGGCACTTAGAGAACACCAAAACTGTTGGCACATTTTTGTTTTTATTTATAACAGAGGTTGTGACCATGGGCATTGTAACTTTTTTCTAACAAAGGAAAAACAACAAATCCATTAGCAATCTCCTTTACCGCTGTTAAAATTTAGCATACTGTAATTCCTGCCACAACAGCAACAGCTTTGATTCCAACACTCCAGCATCACTAACCAATTAATGCCAACCTCCTCTTCCCAAATTTCTGCATTTCTGGCTAACTTCTCTATCTGACACATGGAGTACAGCACATTCAGTGATGTGAGGAAGGGATGGATTCCCCTTGATGAGATTCACAGATACATCCCTAGGTATTATAGAGACAATATTCAAACTACTCAGCTGGCATTGTGCGAAACATCATGAGATTATCTACCAACACATTTCCAATCTACCTGTGCACTTGCAGCTGTGATAAATGCAGAGCTGCATGAAGCAGCAGCAAGAACACTGTGAGAAAGTTCATCTTAGTTGTGAAATTGGTCATCAAGGACAGAATGGAAAGCCTGGCTGACAGAGGACAAAGTTTTTGTTCTTAAAGCTCCTCCCAAGTCTAAAATGGGAAACTGAGAGACACAATTCTGACAGGCTACAGGCTTCAGTAGGAACTCTGCTAGCAGCCATCAGGATCAAGATGGGCATTCCCATTTTGAATGCAGAGCAAGGTACTGGGTATTTCAATGCATGAAATCCCACCAAAAGTCCTGCACACTGGACACAAAAACCCCACACTGCTCACCCTCAGGCAGAGGTGCTCAGGTAGGGGACAGAAAAGCACTACTGGAGCTGTTCCAATCAAGTACAGTAATTTCACGAATATAAGCCGCAGCACCCCCACCCTGCCGTGCGGGGAGAAAAAAAAAAAAAAAAAAAAAAAAAAAGTGCGGCTTATATTCGGACAAAATCCCATGGTCTTCCCGGCTACCTGGAAGTGCGGCTTATATTCAGGTGCAGCTTATAGTCGTGAAATTACTGTAGTTTTAAAAGTCATAAAGTGCAAGGCTGGTGAACTCACACATGCCACAGACACCTGGCAGAGCTGCACAGCTCCCAGTGCCAGTAAGGTCAGGCCAGAATTTTATCAGAGTGCAGCTCAGCAGGGGCCACAGACAGGCAGGACCATGGGGAGCTGGAGAGCAGCATCCCACAGCATCCCCCAAAACAGCCCTGAAGTGGAGCCCTGGGTCATAGTGGGCTGGGGAGGCTGCTCAGGGCCACTCCAAACTGACCATAACTGCAGCAGGATTTTTTTATTAATCACAGTTTGTGGAGTATGCAGAGAAAACTCCAGGCAGAGAACACATATTGGATTTACATTGCTATGGAGAAGAAAAATTTCAAATCAGAAATATCCTGCACACGAAGCAGCCCTGATCCAGATTAAGGCCAAAGACATCTGTGGGTTGTTACAAGAAACTGCTCCAACATTTTAGAATAGTTTTACTGGTTTACTGCCCTTGAGTCACACAAGCCCTGAATCACTGGCAAGTGAGAAATGAACAGGAATTATTGCAGAGAGATTCAGAAGGTACTAGGCAAACATGAAAAATAAAAAGAATTAGAAGAAAAAACACCCTCTCACCGCAGTCATTTAAGTAGGAACACCACAGAGAAAAGCTCTTAAGTGCAAATCTTTCTTATTGCAGTGTTACTTTCAGTGGCACATGAAACAGCAATGATAACAGGCTCAAAAAAAAACTTTGAAAATAAAGTTAAAAGATACATGTAACTTAAAACTAACATCTTTTCCTACACAGAAAGGTTAAATTGTGGGGTTGACATTTGCATTTGTTACGTTGTCAACGTTTCCTGCCTATCAGCCTATGTACAAACAATATCTAAAGATGTCATCTACATATTTATACCAAAGGAGTTTATGAACAAGACCTGTCAGTATATTTTAACACCTTTCCAAAACGTCAGCTTTCATCAGGTATAAACACAACATGTTTAATTTATTAGTTTGGTTTAATATAAAAAGTTGACAATCATATGTCACCATAACTATTGATAAGGTAAATAAGGACTACAGGAAAACGTCAGAAAGTTATTAAAATATTTCTCAGCTTCCTGAATCAAATTGGATTTATTGGCTTTTCTCTGTCAATAAGTGCATCACACATTTTTCTTCATATGGCTATTTTTGAAGTAATGTGTCCAACAATGAAGTTTACAGACAGACTATACATCCTAGAGAATCTGAATTTCACTTTGACTTTTTGGGCCAGGGGAAAGGACTTGGTTAATATTAAAAAAAAAAAAAAAAAACAAGCAACAAATGAACACACAGATTTGTTCACCTATACTTAAACATATGCCAAAGATTTCTTTTTCTAAAATGTACTAAGCCTTATAAAAGGTAAAATATAAGTCAAAAGAAACTTTGAATACAACTCTGGAGTTGAGCAAAGCAATGGATTTGTTTCCACTTTCCACAGGAGGTGCTTGATTCAATTCCCTCAAGAAGATTGCTACTACCAAAGGTCCACCTTCTTTGTTTGTAATGTCAGGAGAACAACCTATTCTCACTTCTCTCTAGATATTTCCCCCAAAAATGTAACAAGAGTGCAGCATAACCACATTTCAAGAATTTCATCCCCCTTACACTACCCAGCCACACACCTCATCAGTGAGTCACTGCAGCCAGAATGCAGCAGCGTGCTCTGTAGGGAAAAGAAAGCCTTCATCTGAATGCAAGGATAAACTCCATGTATAGATTAGCTAAACACTCCTGCCCAAGCCACACTCAGGCCAGAAGTGTTCACACTTCTGTTCATGAGTTCACACAGAGGCACAGGAGTGTTTAAAGGCAGGAGTGCCGGAGAATGGGCAGCTCTCCTTGCTGGAAGAGGCTTTTCCTTCCTTCACCAAGTCTGATTCTACACCTCTGAATTAGATACAGTGCAGAATTTACTATTGTTCAACCAAGCTCATACTAAATTTGATATTATGAACATCACAAATCATGGCATGGCCCAGCCCGGCCTCTTAACTAATCTGTAAGACATACCTAGCAGGGATAACAACAGTGTTTTCTTAGAACTCACCAGACATGCTAAATGTGCCCTCAAAGACCTGATCTGGATTTCCTGTTGCTAATTTTTGTGGGATTTTAATGATTCATGTCAGTTCTGCATCAAAATCACAAATACAGGGAGTCCAGCTGGGGATCAAGGTGTGGAATATCAGAACTAATGCTTTGTTGCTATCAGAAATTTAGTGCTAAAGATCTTGAAAGTGGATTGCACAAAATGGAAAAACAGGCTTCGTTTTTCTGTTCAAATGACAACTAGGTGAAACAACTGACACATGATCCACCATAAGTGACTGAAAAGACAATTTCCAAAAAAGAAAAATATTCCAAACATAGCTTGTTAGCCATAGGATTATCCAGTTCCATCCCTGGGAGTGTTCAAGGCTTTGAGAAACCTGGTCTAGTGGAAGATGTCCCTCCCATGGGGAAAGTGTGTTGGAACTACATCATCTTGAAGGGCCCTTCCAATCCAAACCACTCTGTGATCCTATCATATTTCAGGCTACAGAAGCACCTGTCCTGGTTTCTTTTGTCTGATACAGGGTACAAGAAAGGGAATGGAAATTTCCACAGGGTCCAAATTTTTCACAAAGGAAGGAAGGACCTCAAAAGGAAGTCTTGCTCCAAAAGAATACATTTATCTACATCAGGAACATGTTGGAGCTCTTCCACTATTTTTTCTGTAGGGTACATGATTTCAGGTTTCATTGCAGAATAGATTTGGCCCGGTTCTAAGATCAAACATCTTCCCTTCAACATGGTTCAAAGCTGCCTGAAAGACCAGTATTTTGTTCAGACCCTCATGTCTGTTCAGTGCACACCTGAAACGGAGTTTCCAGTTCATTTTCCTGAAAAAGCAATTCTATTCAGAGTCATATGCAGTAAAAGAGGAAAATTGGGGGATTTTGTCCAAGCAAACACCACCATTGTAGACGAAGTCCCAGATGGGAGAAAAATCCTGAGCTAAGACATTTTTTAAAACATGCAAGTGGCTTGGAAACTGGTCATACATTATGAGAGAAGGGAACTGAGCAGTGCTGACCTTAGCAACAGAGCACTTTTTAGGTACAAATTAAAAGTAAAAATTTCTAACATTTGCCCCAGAAAGGGAAAAAAAATAGGAAAAGGGAAAATGAGGAGAGAAAGGAGCAAATTTTCCTTATGTTCATTCTAAAATACATGCATTTTAAACCAAGCTCTCTACAGGGCACAAGTGCTGAGCCACCGATCTGCATTGCTGAATGCCAGACTTTTAGCTCATGAATGGAAAAAAGGGATTTAATAACATGTTTGAAAGTGACTCCAAGTATGGGTCAGGAGAAAGATGCAGCCCAGGTGCCTTCAACTGAAATAAAGATCTAACAGGAGGACAACATGACAGAAGGTAAGAAAAAGACAAAAGGAGCACTAAGGGCTTAAAAAGGCTGGGAAAGCAATTCAGGTTAGCAACCCCTAACTTAATCCTGACCTTTCTGTAACTTTTTACCTTGATTTAGTTGACTGAACTAACTTTGTGGGAAGCTTACACAACTGAACCAGAGAATCTGATTTCTCCTGAAGACTGGGCAGAAAGAAGAGGGAATCACGTGGTCACTTGAGGGTCTAAATGACATTGAATTATAAAACTATACAAAACAGTCAGTACAAATCAAACATTTCCTTTTGAATAAAAAAATCCTACCACGTGGTTTAGACCCTGCCTTAGCATTATTAGTTTTACTCCCAACCACATTAATTCTAGATAAATGTTTCTCCTTCTTTAAGGATGCTAGAAATATTAACAGAAACACGTAACATGAAAACCTGTAGTTTCAAAGACGGCTGCTAATGGAACAACCTGTAATGCTGACACTAACCTGTATTTCTTAAACAAATAAAAATAATCACAAGAAACACATTAACATAACAACCCAGTTCTTTGCATAGTTCTGTTTAGTTAATACTCATTACAGTGCCAAAGAGCTGTAGTCATGAGTGAGAAATCCCTTTGTGCTAGTCACTCCACAAACAGGGATCCCTGTGACAAAATATCTGCAGTTACATGTCCAAAATACCAACCACCATAATGGAAAGTAACTTTTCAGAGTCTGAAATAAGAGAATTTGCTTTGATATTAATGCAGTTATTCTCTCCAAAATGAAATATTGACTATCACCTTTTTTTCCTAGTTGGTGACATGACCTAGCAGAAGTTACAGCTTGATTTAATAATGGCTCAAACCTTTATTCAGGAATCAGAAAAAAGGAGGTGTTAAATTCATAATGCAGGAGCATTTTCTAACTAAGGCCTAAGCCAAGACCCACCAGACACAATACAAGCCTTTTCTTGGACTTGCCAGAATTCACATTTGAATCTTTAGTGAACAGGTACAAAGCCTGCAATTGCAATTCAGTGTTTTCCACACTGACCAGGAGGGTAAGTTGGCAAACACTACCCTTATTCATTCTAGTCTTAACTTCTCAGAAAATGAAAAAAAAAACCAAACATGTTGGAAAGTTGTGGGGGTTCTGAAAGTAAGCACAAATGCCACTCAATGGGAAACATGCAGAGCCCACACACACACTCCCATTTTCTTTCTCTTTACAGATCCAGGCACCAAATATTTAGTTAGCAAAACCCTTTTTTCATTACACACATCTGAAATGGTTAAATGTTACTATAGAGGGAAAAATTATTCTGTTCTACTGCTGATCCCTGAAGCCACCTGCTATATTCCTTTTTAGTATCTGTAATCTTTATATTTCTACTCTAATTTTCATTGATCACCTCTTTTAGGAGTGAAACCTCTGTAGTATTTATTAAATATTGGAAAAGGCCTATTTTCCTCGCCCTGGCACCCTAAACCCAGTTTATAAAAAGCAAATGAAAAGGAAGGGAGGTGCTGTATTTGATCCACTTATTATAAATGTATACAAGCATTAAATTGTCAAATGTACAACTTTAGATCCTCTAGCCTTTGCAGGGATTTCCTCTCTGAGTAAGAACAGCAAGTTTAACTAGACTTTGTGACCAAGAACCACTTTTTGTTGAGGTTTATACAGCAGCTTTAACGGACTACTAAATGATTGCAGAGTAAAAATAAAAAGCAACCAAACAAAATAACAAAGATATTCACACTTTTTCCATATGTTTCACATATTAAAGAACATTACTAGGAGAAGGCAAAATCCCTCTAGTACACTTCCAGCTCTATTTTTTAACTTTATATTCCTTCTTCACTATGTTTTAAGCCAGAAACAAGATGACACCTCCAATAGCATAAAAGTCCACCTTTTTTACCTCTGATAGCTAGTTGTACAGAATCATAAAGTTCCTTCTGAGTTTATTACTGGTATGTTAAAAAGAACCAGCTTAGAGCACAAAATGGGAAGGTTTTTTTTCTGAGACCAAAGAGGTGTGGCTTAGTTTTTAAATGCCATTTTAAAGCTTTTGCAGCTAGAAAATATTCAAGAAATGAAATATTTTTCACTACAAATTGAAGCCTACCTACACTGATGACATCTGCCTAAATAAATGCTTTTTGTTCTTGGGTTAGAATTTGGGGTAGAAGTGGAAAAAAATTTACCATTTTGGTTAGTAAGAAAAATCAGTATGAAACAAGGAAGACTTACTTGATTAAATTATTTTTCTTAAGAACCCCTGACACTTTTGAGTTCATCTAACATATTAACTTTTCACAAAGGCCACTCAATCAATTAGAGTAGACTTCTTGAGGAAAGAGCCAGAAATGCAATTTAATCAAAATGTATTTCTATTGCACTAAATTTCAAAGTTCCATTTTTGGAAACCTAAGAGCATTAAAACAACCCTATGCAAAACATCATACCTGGCAACTCTGATTTCTTGTAAAACACACAGAAGTTAACATGTAACATCACTAAATCAGTGCTACAGAAAGCATCAGAAAGAAAGAGCAAATACATCCATCACTGCTTCTTCATCTCTCTCATTAACAAATCTACAATGTATTTGCATTTACAAGAATTTGCAACTGGCACAGAAAAAATTGCACTATGCCAGTAACATCAAAAATGTCTCCTGCTATTCTTTGGCAAAGGTTTTCAGCAGAAACAAGGTAACTAAAATATTATTAATATTAGCAGAATATAATGAATGCTAGTATTTGTAATGTTTGACAGCTGTTTGACAACCAGACATGCAATGTATTCCGTTATGCAAAGGGTTTTTTTACACTCCAATATTTGCTTATGATGCAACAAGAATTTTAACAAGTATTTAACATCTAATGACCATATAAAATTTTCCCCTTGAATTTTGATTGAGAAAATATCAAGATAAAGAACAAACCTCTTGAAGTTGGGTAGAAATACTTTTTTTTAACCACAGTGCTTATATTTCAAGTTTCTCTTCATGGAAGCAACAAAACCAAGCTGGCAAAAAAAGCTATTAACCACTCATTTGCCAACTAATTTTTGACATGGGACAGTTAATCAGTCACAAATAAAAAGTTCACGATTTACCAGATGGCAACTTCACTATAAAGGGAAGCTATTTTTGACCATGGCAATTAGTCTTCTCATGTTTCAAACACTACATTCTATTTTCACATTAATTTTTAAATCTATGTGGCTTTAACTTAAAATAAACTGTACATCAAAAGAATGGAAAATAAACAGCCAGGAACACAATTTGACGAATTGGATTTATTTAGTTTATTTAGCTAAACAGGGTCCATTGGATCTCTTTAACAGGCTGACAGTTGCACTGGGCTGGTTAATAAAACATTCAACACAGTATCTTCAGCCAATATAGAAATGCAAATCCCACCAGAAATATTTTATTCATGAAACAGTAATTTCAGTTACTACCAAAGCAAAAAAAAAAAAAAAAGAAAAAAAAAGAAACTGGGGGAAAAGAAAAGGGGAGAGGAGTGACGCTTGCTTTGCAAACAAACAGCGCCACCCAGCGTCACTCCAGCGGCAGCACACCTGGAACCGCTGGAATTAATCCTGCCAAAAGCAACCTTCTCTCTGTTTTTTATTAGTTACATGAATCTCCCTATTCAGCACTGAAATGCAAAATAGCCTCGCTCTAGCTGGGAAAACAAAACAAAATGCAAAAAAAACCCAACCAAAAAAAAAAAAAAAACCCAACATAATAACACGTTAAGGAACTCTAGAATGCAGTTCTAGCCTGAAAAGCAAACACATTAAAATGATGGGGGTTTTGCTCAGTTTGCTGATTTTTTGTTTTTTTATTTTTTTTGCAATCTTCATGTTTCTAGCTCGTGATAGAAACAAAATCAAACTTCTACTTAAATGAGTGCAGGTGAGCAAAACAATAAAGTGTTTTCCCCATTCGTCATTGCCTCCTACATCCATGTTCAACTACAGGACCTTTATACTGCTGCTATAAAAAGCAGGACAGCAACAGCTGCTTCTTTTTGCACTACAGGTACGGGAATATCACTTGAGTAGGACAAGAAATCACTGAGGGAGTAGGAAACAATAAAAGCTTCCTTCCCCCTTCTGACCCCCTTCCCCTAAAACCTTTTCTATTTGAAGTCCCTTCACTCATCAGCTGGTTAAAAGTAATTTTGCATGAACATGGTTTCTTCCATTCTCTTTTAGAAAGAAGAGCAAACAAACTTAATTTTACTATTTTGAGAAGTAGAAGTTTTAACATAAGAACAAACTCCATGGTAAACAGAAATTTCAGTTCTCTGCTTGAGAGGGCTGAAATCTGAACATCTCCACAAACTATCAGGTGAGTAAGATTGCTAAGTGAAAAAGGCAGATCTGGTATCATACTGAATTTCTATTACATGTCATAAAACACATTTTACAGAAAGACTTCATTCTGCCACAGACCACTTTTCAGCTTAATTTAGTACAGAAACATTTTGTGTGTGAAGGGAGAAAGGAAAGAGGCATGAATGCTTACAGTGCTCTGTGTGAGTGATACACCTTCCATTCACAGCCCCCAGCCACAAACACGAGTTATCAGACTCACCAAATCACTTCCTGAAAACACCTTTATTTGTAATCAGTCAGCCAAGTCTAAGCTACACAAAGGGGTGTTCCTTAAAATCATGTGCATCACCTCCACCACAGCTTGCTGAAGGACCAACAGAGACACCACAAAAGTCACCAGTCTCAGTCCCACATGAACAGATGAGACAGACACAGAATTTCCTGTGAGGCTCAAGGGGGAGGGAGTTGGTTGAGAGAACAATCTAGTCAAGGCATCAGCTTTACTGATAAAAAATTTGCTGCTTGGTTGCCCTCACCCGGCATGTCATCTCTTCACACATTGAGTTACAAGATGCAGAACACACTGGTCAAACACAGGATGATTCTTTGCAAGAAATACCTACAGAGTTACAAAGCCCAGGAGGTAAGGTGTGTTTCACTGGTCTGGCCTCTCAGGAATCTCAGCTAACCCTTTAGGCAAATTACAAATTAAGCATGTTAACGCCTATCTTTCACACTTTCCTCCACAGAAAAGCATCTCATCACTAGTAAATCCCAATATGAAATAAATTTATTTCCATCTTCAAACTTCCACACAAAAAAAATAAAAAGAAATTTAAGACATAAGTAATTTAGGGCAAATTTTCTACAGGAGTTCTAAGTTATACCACTTTCTAATATTTCACCTGTTTAGGCCTTGAATGTTACAAAAAAAAAAAAAGAGAGAACATTTTTTCCTGTATCACTTTTTCTCCATTTAAAATAGCAGTATTATAAATCAAGTAATTGCAAAAGGTCAAATGCCTCCACCTTTTTCCAGCACAAATGCACCAGGGTGGGGACACGAGTGAAAACAAGCTGAAGATAATGTGGAGTTAGCCTCTATAGAAATGAAACCAGCCTAATGCTCAGCCACAGTCAGGCAGACAAATATCATATCAGAAGTTGTTAGAAAAGTCACAGAGGAAAACAAACAGCACCTCTGTAAGGAGCAGTTTCAGTAGAATGGAGAGGAGTGATTATTTATCTCAAGAAGGTGACAGTATCTATAAAAATGGCAGTGAAGGAACTTTTGTTCACAATATGCTTTTTCAAAACTACATTGTCAAAGTACAGGGCCAGATAATTCAAATTCTTTCTTCTGAAACTAAGTTCAATCTTGTGTGCACTAAAACAAATCCTCCACAGCCCATTCAAAAGAGCTGTACTATAGTGAAAACTAATCTGATTTCAGAAGTTTTAAATGTGTCAATAGATCAGGTTTCACTAAGGGCACCTGTACCTGCCCAGACAAGGTCTTTGTGCACACGTGTTGCTTTGCTGTGACAAATTCCCTGTTTTTAAGAACACTCTTGGGATATAACAGTTAAGATATACACACAGCAGTCCCACATACAGCTCGCAATTTTGTAAGTACAAAGCAAAATTGCAATATTTGCTTTATAAATCAAAATACCCCAGCAGCAACAGTTGAGTCCCTAAGTTTTAGATCAAACTGGAGACCTAGGGAAGAAGGGCCATAAAGATGCAGCCAGCAAACTTGTCTTTTGACAAATGGTGTTCATTATGCTTACAGCCACATGATCATTTGTCTGGGTAGATGACTGGACCTGAAATGGGAGTAGTGGTACTTGCAAAAAACAACCAGAACATAACAGACAAGCTGTATGAGTTGCTCAGCTGAGCTTCTGGACTCGGGTGGTATTTGAGAGTCATACAAGAGAGCTAACTTTATCCAATGAAATTCCATTGGTTATCTCCCTGAATGTTTGTAAAGCTTAACAGCAGCTGAAATTTTAATAATGATCTTAAACAGAACCTGCAGGAGGTATATATTGTAAATACATATCTCACTATTAATTGAAGCTATTGTTAAATGCCAAAAATGTTTAAACGTTTACTCAAGTTGTATCTGCAATTTTGCCTCAACCCCCCCCATTTTCTTTTAAAGGTTACTCTGAAAGTCAGAATTACCAAAATCAGTACCAGTTCTGAGGATTGAAAGGGAATGGGCTCTGTCTCCTGAAGTGATAACAAATGCTACCTGCAAGATTTACCCCTGTGCTGCTGACAGAATAGGAACAGTTCCTATGTTGCCTCCTACATTTGCTGGCTATTTCTTCTTTCTCAATATGCTCATCTCATTTTCAACACTGACTTTGCAATATTCATTTTTGTAACATTAATATTACTGTATAATGTGGTCTTACAAGATTTTTTATATTTCGTCCTCTATTTTAATGCCTTATGTCAGCAGTAAGCTTTTCAGGAAAATAAATGCCTGCCTTTGGTTTTTTTCTATTTTATGGCACCCTGACATTGAGCCAGTACATGGAACCCTGGGGATGGATACAAATGCTAGGAAATAACCATGTATTTGCTAGGTTAATAGAGTCACATTTTCACTTGGACTGGGATAGATTTAGCTCAAAGTATTGTTTATAAAATCTGGAAGCCTTTTATCACGACATATCTGCACTACCTAAAAATAACTGGCTACTTTTAGGTAAGAATTAGCATAAAATGCTTTATTTGTATGAATAAACAACACCTGTAGTCCATATACTTAAAACATCTTTTTCTGCCATTCAAGCAGACATCATGGACATTCTACATCTGAAACAGCCAGGAAAAAAAAAATATTTACAAGCTTAAACCGATAATGGTGCATCAGTAGATGCAGGAGAAAGACCTTCTGATAGGAAGATTGTTTCAAGCTTCGGGAACTCTTTCATATGCGGTCCCAAGCCGTGGAGCAGCCCAGAAAGCACAAGAATGTGATGTGCAACTCCACCCGGGGCCACAAGATAGAGCCAGCAGCACATTCCTGAGCCCTGCAGCCCAGCTGGTCCCACCACACCTTCCCGGACCTAACAGGGACCAACCCCCCAAAGAAATGGGATGTGCTATTGCAATGAGATCATAAACCCAAGATTTACATCTGCAAGGGAAAAAAGGCAGGATAACGCTTATCAAACAGGTTCATTCTGTTTCAGTGTGTTCATTGCAAGTCTGAAAGTTGGCTTTTTGAGATGTTTGCAGCTTTTCTGCAGAGAAGCAGCACTTCATGCCTGCCCTGTTCTGATATTTCTCCCCAGGGAAGACTGCAGAGCACTGAGGTGAGCACCAGAAGCCACTCCTGACTAAAGCTGAGGTGCAGTGCTATGCTTCCTGAGTACTTTTAAAGACAAAACTGAGCTTTTCTTTTTTTCATTATCACTGTTCCTCTTCAAGAGAGAGGGCTAAGACAGGGCAAGGTGTTTTTTCTCCTTGGATATGATTTACTGAAATTAGTGTGTTACCTACTGTGAATGTGCATGGGGTAGATGCCTTTGTCTTCACACAGCCCTGGACTGCAGAGCACTGACACCTAACTGCAGGTCTCAAACCAGCAAGGGCTAGCAATGAGAGGAAATAAATCCCTTATTTGCAACTTTTTCCCATTTGATTCCAAAGTTAGAGATGAAAACCCATGTTCGGAGTAACTTTTCTAGGCACAGCTTAACAGAGCTTAAATCTTTTTTTCAGAATATACTTCAACATAGTAAAGTGTATGGGGAAAAAATCCCTACATATTCACAAAGATGCCATAGCACCTAGTAAATAATATTACAGTGATTGCATTTTGTCATTATTACACACACTGCTCAAGATAAACTCACCAGTTACATATTAAATGTCAAAAATAAACTTTAATGTTGTCCATTCTGCCAATAAAGAATGGACAGGTGAACAGTCCACAAACCCCATGTTTTCTTCTCCTAGCTTTAAACATGTTGCTATGCTGCTGTTTTCCATAACTGTTTGGGTGAGGGCAAATTTTCAGATGCTATATAATAATGCATTCAAATAATCACAAGATCAATTCTCATGTTATCAATCAATATAAAACTGAACTACTAGTGTTCTGCATTCACTTTACATTTGAAATACAGAACTTATTGAAAAAGACTGTGTACTGAGGTATGTAATTTTTGCAATTAATTTTGTTGTATACTTCCCATCAAGTTGCTATTTGCCTGGATAATAATCCAAAAAAAGTCTTAAATCCTTACATACAAAATTAGAAATATATTAGTACTTAGAAACTGGAACTGTGTAAAGCATTTAGTTCTAACACCACTACTTGCTATAAGTGAGATTTTTTTCAAGCACAGTTGTTTTCTTCCAGAACTTTGTTCCATCCTTCACATCATTTTCTTTCCTTGATCTTCTGCTAAAGATCCTTGGGTTTGGAACTGCTGTTTCTACCCACTATTCCAATCTGTTACTTCTTCTTTCTCATGTTTTTGCTTCTTCACTCTGAGCACAAACTTAGATTGTTGTGATCATGTAACTCCCAGTGCTATGATGCATTTTCTTCCACTCATTTCTCCTCTTCCATACAGTGCTCTGTTCTGAACTCTCTCATTTTCACTTGCCTGGGAATATGAAAGCATGAATTCCACGATCTACCCACATATAGAAATAGGTCAGGAACAAATACATGCCGACAGCAAATTCTCCCACATCTGAGAAGATAAACAGCATTCACAATTGGTCCAGAAATTGCTCTCTCTGGGAAGTCACAGTTTGGCCACATGCAATTCCTACAGGGAACAGATGAGACTCCCTCAAAATTTTGATGCAAGTCTTTTTGTCATAACATTCCTCAAACTTTACAAACTGCAACCATCTTCTCATACATTTTTGTACAACTGCTCAACTTGGCAGAAGCACAGAGGAGTGACAGTCAGCTGGATTTCTTGGCTGCAGGTATAAACATTGACTCCCCTCCCCTGAAGGATTAAACTGCTGCCAGCAACCTGAGGAAATTCACAGCTCCCCAGTGAATGGAAAATACTGCCACTAGTTATTTCTTTCTCCCTACCCTGGAGGAACTGAGCTGCTGCCAATTAACACAGCATTTTCCTACATTTTGCAATCCCTTTGAACTTTTTCAGGATTTTACAGGAAACAGTTTTGTCTCTATGTAAATCTATTCAGTGCAAATCCCAGTCACAAAAAAAGGACTGATAACTGTAGCAGAAGCCCCTAGACAAGGGAATCTTGTTAGTCTGCATTTATTACTCAAGAAAATGTAGTATTTATAACCAATTTGTACAAAAGCCAAGAGGAATGTAAGTGCAATGAAAAAGAAAATACAGTGACTAACAAATAAAGTGCACATGAGATAAACTACATTCAACAATTCCATGGATTGGAGATTATACTGCTTTTCATGTTACTACCCACATTACTACAAGCTGTCTTTCCTCAAGAAATAGGATTAAAAGCTGACTATTTTGCATACATCATGAACACTCATAATGTTTAATGACAGAGAAACAACAGAGTTCCAGAGTAAAGGGACAGGAGGCTAGCAACTGGAATGTTGGTATGGGACTGCTGCTAAAAGAAAAGCTTCTCTTCCCCAGTTTGGTTTTCATCTATCCACATACATAGCAAATACATGCAGAACTCATCTCACACTAACCAAAAACATCCTCTTGTTTGCCTGAATAACTGCATTGTTTTATTTTAAAAATTCTTAGAGATGCCTTCTTTATGTAATATGTTAAAAACTCACGAAATCAGCTTCAAGTTTTCCCATTTCTTGTTTGTAGCTTCTCATTCGACTGCTGTACATCCCTCGGCTTTGAGGTGGGATCTCTCGAACTTCAAGTTCCATCTGCTCAAGCTGACAAGTAAAAGCAAAGAGGAGGTATATAAATCAGAAGTTAATTAAAGCAAGAACAGATTTACCTAAGTTCAAGGAATATGCCTTCTTTATAAGGAAAAATGTTTCTTATTCTGCAATATACAAACAATTTATCAAAATCTTTGCACAGTCTTAAGTCAAGAAACAAGTGACAACATTAGTATTACTAACACTCAGAGGGAATTACTAGAGGAAAACATTTCTAGATTTCAATTCCAACTGTGATGAATATTATTACAAAAAAATAGAAAAACTGTGGATAATTCCTGCAAATGAGCATAGTTCAAAAGAAAACCTACCTCCACCTAGCTGTGCAGTTTTGGAAAGCATTGGCTGAAAATAGTATTTAACTTACATATATATTTAAAGTTTTATTTACCACTAGCCTGTATGTTTAATAAAGTAATTCTTATGTTTAATAAACTAATTATTTTTTCTTTAAACATGGCTAACTCAGCAGAATTACATAACCTGGCTACCTAAATCTACATCCCAAATCTATATGTAAGCATATTAAATAGCTGAATTTCAGGGTTCAATGACAATGCCATTCAAGGACTTGCATTTAGTCATATGGATTAAAAATTACAGACATATTCTATCTTTCAAAAGCTTTTTTTATTTATTCTTGCCATATGGAATTCTAAGCAGCCTGAAATACTAGAATATGGCACAAGGGTACAGCAAATCAAACGTTGTAACTGAGGACTGCTAATTATCTGCCCACTGGGTCTTGGAGCCTGCTCTAAATGGTGCTGTCTGTTCAGGAATTCTATTTTGAACAGCAGAAGAATCCCACACCTGCCTTTTAAAATCTTTCCAATTTACTTAAAAAAAAAGATAAAAGAATACCTCTCCTTGGTTGCTGTAGGCACGTGAAACAATATTTACTCACCTCCTACTGAACTTGGTTGAGCAATATGGCATAGAAGAAATGCTTTTCAATTAGAGTCCCAGGCTACTGGCTGTAGGTCTTCACAAGGGACTGCTAGAAATTATTCCTATGTAATCACTTGCTTATACTTTGAAATTTCATCCTCATATCCTAAGAAAAGCATCTGAATTTAATCAATGGATGCCAGATACTCAAAAGTCACTTTGCCTGATCTATTCTGATTATACAAAATGATATTCAGTAATAAACTATAAAGCAGACTTTAATTAAATAGTCACTAATGAATTGAAACACACAAAGCAATTTCTAATTCTACCCAGGCTTAACTTTCCAAAGGGGTATTATAAATTAGACCAATAGCTGGAATTAATAGCTTATTTCTTATCAATTTCATCTTAATACATTTGATCTCAAATGTTCTATAAACAATTCAACATTTCTCTCATATATTTTTCAAAAACAAGCAAAAGCAGAGCAGCTCTTCATCTTTCCATTCAAAAAATGCAACAAAGTAGTGTGGCTGATGTTGTCCACTCCAAAATAAGTCTCCTCATCCTACAGGAACTTCTCCATAGGAATCTGCTCTGGACTCTGCTGCTAGCATTTTAAGAAACTTGTATGCACCATATTTTACTGGAACTAAAATAGAGATCTAAACAAAAACACACAAGACAAGAATAACCCAGCATTTGCAACACAAAAATTTTGTGATGCGTCCTTCATCAAAGATAAAAGCAAATAACAGAGAGAGAGTTTTGTCTTCTTGAAAGTAGAATTTCATTCAAAAATTCACAATTCTTCTAGGACATGTTAGATTTTATACTCAAAGAACTTCCCCAAAGTTTGCTCAACAATCATCTTTCTTAAAAAACTGGTAAAAACAATAATCAGATACTCCACATTGGATGTAGAACAACAGGATTTCTCTCCAGAGATTTCTTACTCCTCAGCTCCAGCTTGAAAAGGCAGCCTGGGAGTCTGAAAGTTTTCATGTCAGTTCTGCACATACATCAAATCAATTACACCCCTGATTTTACCCAAACAAAGCAGACAGTGTTTTAAAACCATCACTGCTTAGTGAATACAAATAAATTATCATTATAATAATATTTATAATACTTGGGAGTGTTATTTCCTGGCCAAGTAGGAAATAAAACAAAATCAGCTAATCCCAGCTTTGACTATGCAAGACAATGAAGCAAAGCAATGTATGAAAACTACCAGCAGCAAGGAATTAGATTTATTTTTATTTTCTACTGTAGCCTCTAGTTTAAAGGAGGATCTTTAAATCAGTTCTGTTATTAGTAGGTTTGTTCAAATAATGTCTAAACCCAAGCCTTGACATTAATCACAAGCATGTTGAGTAATTGCTTAAAGCCAATAATTGAATCTAAAGATCTAAAACAAAAGTGTGAAAGAAAAGCCAATACATTAAATGAAGATCATCATTAGGATAAAAATACAGATACTGGATTCATTTTTTAATCTTGTAATAAATAGAAACTTAGATGATCTTTTTCTGACATTAGGAGAGAAGTAAGTAGCTATTAATTCAATTTCTGCTCCTTCCAATCTAGTACAAATTTGAATGACCACCCACACTGGAGC
Source organism: Sialia sialis (assembly GCA_009812075.1). Classification (NCBI taxonomy): domain Eukaryota; kingdom Metazoa; phylum Chordata; class Aves; order Passeriformes; family Turdidae; genus Sialia; species Sialia sialis. The sequence continues at coordinate 143,857 of VRYO01002114.1, read as the reverse complement.
TTCTCTGTACTGCTCTGTCTTTCACCATGTCAACTTGTCGTGACAACAAGCTGAAAAACATTTCTAGATTTCTACTTTTTGCAGCTGTTTGAATATAAAAGTGCCCAAAAGGCCTTAATGTATCTTCAGAATATGATCATAAGATGAGACAATAATTTCACCATGTTTCTCACTTGGAATACCAAATCAGGGAGGTTAGGTGCCTTGTCATCCTTACAAGGCAAAACTTCATGAACTCATCCCAAGATCCAGCTTTTCTGGATGCTATTTCAATGCTCTGGTCTAAAAGACTAATTCTATTTTTAAACCAAAAGCACAGTTGAGAGACTTTTTTCTTCCTATTCCACTTCAAAAAATTACAGAAATTTCAAGACTGTAGGCGCACCCCTTTGACTAAAATTTTGATCAAAACCCGGAAGTGCGCCTTATAATTCGGTGTGCCTTATATATGGACAAAGTTTGGAAATTTATGCGCCTGCGAGCCATGGCAGCCACAGAGCCAAGCTGCGCGCCGCGGGAGCCGCAAGAGCCGCACCAGCCAGCCCCGGGGGTGGGCGGGAGTGCCGGGGCCCGTGGCACATGGAGGGCACCTGTGGCTGCGTTTAAAGGCTACACCAATCTGTGAAAAATGCTTGCAAATTGAGCACTGCCAGCAAACACTGCGACCGCGTGATTCCGTTACTATAGTAATTTCACAATTATAAGCCGCACCTGATTATAAGCCACACATCCAGGTAGAGCACGGGATTTGTCCATATATAAGCTGCACCTGAATATAAACCGCATTCTTTTTTTTTTTTTTTTTAAAGCGAGGATCCGTGTGCGACAAAGTAACGAGTTAGTAACAGAATCGTAACGAGTTAGTAACAGCACGGGGTTTGGTTTCAGGTGATCAAGTTGCAAACAGTTTTCATAGACCAGCAAAGCCTTTAAAGGCAGCCCCAGGCACCCTCCCTGGCCAGCTCTCACTTCCAGGTTGGCATTTATCTGGGATTTGTCCATAGATAAGCCGCACCTGATGATTAGCCGCACTACTGGGGTAGGCTGGATTCTTCCATGAAGAAAGGTGCGGCTTATAATCGTGAAATTACTGTAATTCATTACTTTGTTGCGCATGGATCCTTGCTGCAAAAAAAAAAGTGCGCCTTATAGTTCGGTGCGCCTTATATATGGACAAAGTTCGGAAATTTGCCGGCAACCCAGAAGTGCGCCTTATAATCCAGTGTGCCTTTTAGTTGTGAAATTACTGTAATTGTGTTGTTTAGTTAATAGCCAAATAATTGATCCAAGTTCTCTCCATTATAAGAAATTCTGAGGTAGAAAAGCTAATTTCTTTTCCTATCCCAACATTCAGATTACATTTCTGACAGATAAAAGAAGCCCATTTGCAAGCAATAAACAAAAGCAACTTCAGGTAGATATTGGTCATGTGGGAAAAAGACAATCTCAGCTGCCACCAATAGCTTTACTCAGTTACTCCACATGTACAGAACTTTACCCTTATATTACTCCCAGATGGAAGACACAACAGGCTGTAATGGGAACAAAATAAATAAAATTCACAGTTGCTGAGCACATGTTGCTTGTCACATACTGGGTTTTTCTGTCAGTGTGAACCACAAACTAATGCTTGATTAACACCTGCACTCTTCTGGGATCAGTGATCCACACTGCCATGGCCCCTTGTCCTCTCCTTTATGTCTCACTTGCTAAAATGGAAAAAAAGATCTACTGCTCTACAAGACACTCTGATAGATGAAATTAAGTAGGTGCTTGTGTCTTACAAGTCAAAAACAAAGTTGTGGTGTGTAAATATATTATTTCATTCCCAAAGTAAAAGACTTACTCCTAAAACCTAATCCTTAGGTTTAGAGACCTAAACTCTAAGTCTGTAACTTTTTATTGACTTACAGCAATAGTGCAAACCTTGCATCACTTAACACAGGACTAAAAAAATACACTCTTCTTGTATTTTGTATCCTCAAATAAGAATTATTTCAAGACTATTATTTCATTTTCTAATATATCACCATTAAGTATTTTTAGGGCATGAGTGTTAAATGCTATTATCAATGATGCTATTACTTTTGTTAGGAATTTGCAGCTGACATATGAAAAGACAGAACATACCAGTTCCCTCGCTTCTTCAAGCTGTTTCTCAACATTTGCAACCATCTGCTTCTTCTCATCTGAAACAGAATTGTGAAAATACCAATATAATTGTGCTCTTACCATGAAAGAAAAATATACCATTTCGAAAGATTGTATGTATCAGCTAAAACAGACTCAAGATTTATTCTGTGTGACATCCTCACACATGGTGATCCACACACTAGAAATTAAAAAAAAAAAAAAAAGACAAAAAAAGACTGGAGAATCCTTGAAGTCTTCTGCCTTGTTATGCCGCATTTGCTAGTTAGGAAAGCACTTACAGCTGCTTCAGCAGTAGGAATTATGCTTCAGCAGGCACTTGCTGGTGTGCACAAATGCATGAGAAGGCACATACATACACTAAATAGAAAAAAGTAAGCATCCAAATTAAAATTAATTCTGGTTCTGAAGAAAAATTACGTTTCTATTCCCCTACTCCTATGCTGGGTCTAGAATTGTTTCTTTTGCTTCAACAGACATAAAATGAAAGGACACAGGAACTACAATAAAACTGTCTTCTAGTAGCATTAAAATGGAAATTAGTAATAAAATATGAAAAATTTAAAATTCAAGTACATTTTAAGCCATACATAGCAGTCACCATCTGCAAGGTTCCCCAGCAAGGCTCTATCCCAGCTACAGAGACTGACTTTTGATCTGCCTCCAACCATCCATTCACAGGCAGAGAATCCATTCTGAACTGAGACTCAGTTTCACATCATCACAAACATTGCTTCACAACTTGATTTGTTACAGCATGAAAGGGAACAGAGAAATAATCAGACACAGGATAATAAAATGTCCCCACACTGCTTCATTATTGTGGGTATTCAAGGGTTTCAATCCTACCATCACATCTTCAGCCTCCAGACGCCACCCATTGTGCCAATGAAGTTTTCAACAAAACTCTGAATATACAAATGGTTTGTTTGAAACCAGGAGTATCATGAGACATCTGTACCACTGGTTTGCCAGATGGAGCAGATAAAATGTGAATGTCACCAAAGTGTCTCCAGTCACAGCTCCCCAGAGGTCATGATGGATAAGTCCACGTTGGTACAGACTTAATCACTTACTCTAAACTTCAGAGCTTTGTTTTAAAGTCTGAATCCCCTTGCTTCTCTTCCACATGATCTCTTTGTATCCTGGAACTGACACATTAAAGACCAAAAGGGACTATCTGATGATCTCCTTTGATTCTCTGCATTCCACAAGCCACTGAATTTCATGAGGGGACCTTTTAATAAAGGAACATAAGTCAGCTTCTTACAGGCTGAAATGCCTATCCACCTATCTTCTCATTCACATAAAATACTCTACACTCTCATTCAAGGACACAGGAACATCACAATCTGTCCTTCCTCAGTTACATATACTGCAGCTCTGCCTGCAGAGAGGACCAGGATTGGGACCATCTTTCCTGCAGATCTGGAATTCACACTGCCACGTCTGGTGGATTCTACCCCAGCAGAAGACGCAGGAAATATTTTCTGTGTAGCACTTTTAGTTTTCTGCAAGCAATGTCTTCCTTTAATTCCCCACCAAGTTCTCATGATGGCACCCAGACCAGAAAATTTATCCAGCAATTTATCCTCCTAACATAAAAAAAATGAAAGAATTCTGCCCCCTTACCCCCTCACTTACATTTCTATTCTCATATCCCAAAACATCTCTGTTCTTTCCTTCATTCGGAAGTTAGCAGGATGACAATGGACGAAAATAAAAAACAATGGAAGGTATGAAATACATAACACCATTTTATTGAAGCTGAAATAAAATTTAAAATATAACAGCAGAAAATAAATGTACTATAGCATTTTCAGTACTTTCCTGAGTTGTACTGGATCACAATTTTCAGACACATTTAGTAACCTGAAATTCAAGGATATGAAGTTGGGGGTTTTTGGAAAGTATTTCATGCTGAGCAAATTCTGCTTGTATTTGTGATACAAGAACTACTCAGCACTCCACTGACCAGTGAAGTCTTGCCAACCAACAGAGATATTTAGCTACAGACTCTTTGTAGGGAAAACTCATTAGTACAGAAGGTGTGGCTAAAACTGCTCACACAGAATTAGGAGGAAAGGGCATTGAAATAATCTGCAATGGTTTAATTAATTAAATTTTAACCCAACTCAAGATTTCAACACTGGCCCAGGTACG
>VRYO01002114.1:92804-138412 GCA_009812075.1 Sialia sialis | reverse complement strand
GCAGAGTTAAAAAAAAAAAAAAAAAAAAAAAAAAGTGCGGCTTATATTCGGGTGCGGCTTATATGTGGACAAATCCCGTGGTCTTCCCAGCTACCCGGAAGTGCGGCTTATATTCAGGTGCGGTTTATAATCGTGAAACTACTGTATTTCACAGCCAGAATCCCCATAGGAAGGGGGACACAATACTCACAGGATGACCTGCTCAGAGACTGAAAGTGAGATCCAAGGGAGTTCCTCCGAGTAAGAGAAGTTTGCCACTAATCAAGTAGATCAGGACAAACAAGTTACAGCCTAATTAAAGATGCTCATATTACTAACTGTATTAGTCCACTGTGACTTAGCAGTTTTCAACCTGCCTACTCAATCACTTCCTTAAATACGCTTCCACAGGAAATGAAGAAAAGGGTATTTTATAACTCTTCATTTTGATTGAGAATTCAAATATCCTTCAGAGAAAATAAAAAGCAATGCTCCATCAAATATATCTAAATATAATTTTCCCTACATTGCTAGACAGAATGTCCCAAACAAAATACTCCACGTATCTATTTGTATAATTAAAGTGGCGAAGATGAACTATAGATAAAGACTGGAAACAAAAGAGGGTTTTCCTCTGTGTAGGATTGCAAAGAAATCTGTTCTCTGTTTCTACACAACTCAACAACACGCTCCGGTTGTAACACTTTCTTAAAAGAAACAAGCTTTCACTACATTTCCCCCAGCTCTTTCAGCTTTGCCCTGGCACTAGACACTTTCTTTGTCTCCCACAGTACAGCTGTTACAGAAAGGTGGGAATCTGTCTGCAAGGTTGAAAAGACAACACAGCACTGGTTTCATCTCAAAGTCACAGGGGAGATTAAAAAACCTGATTGAATAGTCCCACTCTTGTGGAAATGCTTCTTTTCATTAGAACATGCTGAGGAAGGGAGTGAGTAACAAAGGGCTTCAGTTCACTTGCAGATGTTGATGTGCTCACTCAGGTGGTTACATGGTCACCACTGCCAGAAGCTACTGTCCAACAGCAGAGATAAATGGAATACATGCATTTCTGTCCTTGGGTTATAAAACTGGGTTCAAGAGGCATAACATAATGAACCAGATCTGAAACCGAGACAGTAAACTTCAGTACAGGAGTACAACAGAAAATTAAAGGTGAGGCTTTCTTCAGGTAAACCTGTCAGCAACTGAAATGCAGCACTTCGATTGCCCAGCAGAAAATGCAGGTACCAAGAATCAGAAGAATGGCAGCACTCCAGTCCAAAGCCATCACAACCCAGAAGCTACCGTGCTGGGAACAGGCTAAGTTTGACCATTTGTGCTGACAAAGCACAATCAAAAATTGCTTTTGATCAAGCAATCAAAATTAATATGAATTTTTGGTCAAATCGCAAGACAGATGTTTCTCTGAAACACCACGGAGCGTTAATAAAACACATCAGTCAATGATCTTCATTCTTCAAAGATCTGCAGCAGCATCACAGAAAATCTATTTAAAAGGCATTTCACTATTTGTAACTTTCTTTAATCCTCCAGGTGATGTCTGCCTCAACAATAGAAGACACTTCTTCCCAAGACGTTTTATTGTCCCTGCTGTGTATCAGAGAGCCTTTGTTACAGTTCTTGCTGAACTATTTATGCATTTGTGACAACGGGATTGTCTGATGAGCCATCATCCTCCTAGAACACAAGACAGCATCATGTCCTGACAACACAGAATGCAGGAATGTTGCAAAACCAATTAACCAGCATTTCTCCATTACAGCAGGTCCATCTCGGGCAGCAGAGGGCAACAACCAGTCACTAGACTTCAGGAGATCTCTCTTTATTATGCAGAGTGGCACAAGTCCTTACACCTTTCATCCTGCTTCTTCCAGCGGGGAGGAAGAAGGCCATCAGCAATCTCTCTCAAATCACTGCTGCTGAAACTGTCACCTCATGTTTCCCTCCCACCTCATAATCCTCTTTTTGAGGCTCTCCCAGCCATCGCCACAAGAACTAACTGGAACTTCTGGTGATGAAGAAGCAAAGATCTTGCAAATATTCCTATTAAGAAACAAGGGAAAAACGTGTATTTAAAATATTTCTGGTAAAGTGTTCAGCATAATCAGAGATTTTTTTTCCCCAGGTGGTCAAATGCCACTGTTAGCTAAGACTGCAGTTTGTTTTGAAGTCATGGAAAATGTTTTCCATGATGAAAGACAGAACAGCCCTGAAAACAAAAGCAATACCTAAGCAATAAATGTACAGTGCAAGAAACAGCTTTAAAGCAAGTCAGTTCAAACTATGTATGTCCAACCTCAAATATAACATGGGGGTGGGGAAAAATGAACTTTTGACTTATCTTGACTCCATTTAGCCCAGGACCACATTACTGGTCCTGCAGGGAACGTGCATTCTGTCTCCTCTGAGAGGATGGCAAGTTCTATTAAAAAAATAACCTAATGGTCTCACAAAAGAGTGATTATTTCAAAGCCTGCTGCTTCTAGGCTATGTCACTGTTGAAGCAAATACTCTTTAAATATCTTTTATTTAAGCTCCAAAATCTCCCTAGGTGAATAATGGATTCAAGGAGAGGATTATGGAGATCCACTACTGTTATGTAGAATATTCTTCCTACCATTGAACAGACTTTGATGACTCTCAAAATCTATACAATTAGGAACTCAAATCTCTATTCTTTACAATTAGGAAATTAAATCTCTCTTTTCCTATAAATCAGTCTAGCACTATTGATTTTTAGAGGATGAGCCTCTATTTATGATGTCTTCCTGTTCCTACCAGAGGTCCTTACATTTACTGTTCAAAAGTTAAGAAGCCTTTGTGAAAAATTCCCTGCATCCTCTCAGTGAATGGTTCCAGTGATCATTTACAGGTTAAATATAATTTCTGAGCAGATTAAGTTACACCAGTTCTAAAATTCAATCACAGGAACTCTGATTCTCTCTCTTCTTCATTTTGTAAGTTTCCATTAGAAAACAGACATATATTTTCATGTCAGCTGCAGTTTCTGACTGAATTAGCTCCCTGCGTCCTTGCTGTTAAGACCAAAAGCAAAACATCTTTGTTAAGCCAAGGAAAAGGCATAGTTTCCTTTAATCATGGAAGTCAGCCCTGTTCTTTTAGAAGACTTTCTGACTTCCTAAGATTAAAATTGGACATAATCTTCCAGAATAAAAAAGATTTTGTAATTCAAAATCCCCTGAGATTACATATTTTAGTTGACCGCCTACCTCAAATCCTGTTCTAGTCACTATTTCATCACTTCATGATGCATTTCCCACTCTAAAAGTAGGATGTTATTCTTTGGTCCTGGATGCATGATACCTTTTCCTTCAGTCATATGAAAAGTACACCATTAGTATGTGTTTATTTCCTTCTTATACACTCCTGTGGCTAAGGGTCCCAAACTTTTGGGTAATATGCATAAGAAGCAGAGGCAGAAGTATTAAATGAGCTAGAAACAAAAGAGGCATTAAGCTGAGCTACAAGAAGAACAGATGAGAAATCCACGAGTGTCAGCTTCCCTGCATCTCACACTCAGAGCCCTGTGTTGGGGCTATTCCTGTGTGCTGGAAGATTCAGTTGGCCTGATTAATGAGATGATAATTTTCATTTTTCTAATCTTACAGACAGTATTGACTCTGCTGCAGGGATACAGCATCAATTAGACCATGAACGCTGCAGGCTACTGACAAACACATCAAAGTAAATGAACACTGATTTCTTTGAATCTGTTCCTGCATGTGAGTCACCACAGTCAATTATCCAAATCAAACGTATTAACAGTAGGCAGCAAAAATACTGATTCAGATTAAGTCATGCACAAAATCCGTCTGTGCCACAGGAAAAAGACTTGATTTCCATTAGTGATGTTGTGACATGATCACCATAAAGAGGATTCGGCAGCAACGCTGGTACAGGGAACATCTCCCACCAGCTCTGCCCAGCCCTTCAAGTGCATTGGCGTAACTTCGCATGGCCCCAGAGCCGGGCAGAGGGAAGAGCTGATCCTTACAGGTGGCCAGCAATGAAACATTCTGTCCGAGTCTTCGCAACACATCTCAAGAGACAACTCGCTGCCGGGACAGACCCGGGCAGGGAGGTAACTGTGCTGCGTGAGGAGCGAGGACACATTGGGGTGAGGGAACGCTGAGACCTCACTAAAACACGCCGGCACCTCCCGCCACCGCCCTGCGCGCCCAGGGAGCTGCAGCGGCTCCGACAGACCAGCCGGCCGGGCCTGCGGAGCGAGGCCCGCGGGGGGCGGAGAGCAGCCGCTCACCTCCTACCAGCTTCGGCACCTTCCCGATGCGGCCCGTGATCTCTGCCGTGAGCACGGCGAAGTCCTGCTCGTAGCTCTCGAAGTCGGAAGACATCGCTGCGATGGCGCTGCCGGTGCCGGGGGCGCTGCTCCGGACAGCGGCGCTTCCGTGTTCTGCCACTCCAAAACGCGTCCCCCACTCCGCCCCCGGGCGCCTCGCCACACGTTCCGGCGAACCTCAGGTGCTTTAGCCAGCACGGCCCAACCCCTCTCGGCCGTCCCCACAACCCCTGGACGACCTTGGGGTGCGGGATCGCGCCGCACCACAGACACTGAGGAGAGGCGGCAGCGATGGGTCACTCCCGCCCCACAGCCTCTCACGCCCCGCCTCGTAACCTGCAGGGGGAGCGGAACGCGGCTGCAGCGCTACCGGCGGGCCGCTGTTTCCCGGGGGTCGCGTATTGCGAGCGGACCGCGGGCGGGCGGTGGCAGCGCGGGCGCCGCTGTCGCCCCGCTCCTCCCCTTCCCTCCCCTTCCCACTCCCCTCCCTCCCCCTTCCCTCCCCTCCTCTTCCCGCTCCCTTCCCTTTTCCCTTCCCGCCCTCGGCAGCCGGCGGGAGCCATGCACGGCGGCGGCGGGGCGGCAGCGGTCGGACGGCGGTAGCGGCGATGGTGGGGCCGGGCGCGCTGCAGCGGGCGCGGCGCCTGTGCCACTGGGGCCCGGCGGTGGCGCTGGCCGTGGTGGCCGTGTGCTCCGCCACCGCCATGGCCGACGCCGCGCTCTGGTACTGGCCCCTGGACACGGCCGGGGGAAGCGTCAACTTCGTGATGCTGCTCAACTGGACCGTCATGATCCTCTACAACTACTTCAGCGCCATGTTCGTGGGCCCCGGGTACGTCCCGCTGGGGTGGACGCCGGTAAGCGCTGCCTTGTGACCGCCTCGTCCCGGGGCCTCGCGGGGGACCGGCGGGCAGCCCTGGGGCCGGGCCGACCGTCACGCAGTAGAAATCATGGATCTTTCGATGCCACCGTTTCCCCTCTGTCCCCAGAGAACGCTGCACGCTCCCAGGCCACTACTTCCTCCTTATCTTGTTCCGAAATCTGTCCTTTGCCTCTCCCCACTTTGCTCCTGCAGCTTCCAGAGTTTCCAGTACAACCCAGCTTACTCCTGACACCGAAATCGGACGAACAGAAACTTTAAAACACAGTTTTGGTATTAGAAAGCAACACGCTGGACGCTTCAATTGTCCGTCCTCTAACCGAGTGTGCCGAGCGTTGGGTAAACACAGTTTTTATTACCCATGCTGATTACACATTCATTCGCTATCGCCACTTACTTAATATATATGTATGTGGTGCCTTACTTTACAGTTTCGAAGTCCTTATGAGGCCTTTTGGTGTCTCCTTTGGTAGTCTTCAGTGGCCAGCGTTGTAATATTTCAGGTGGCCGTTCCCTGACCCCAGCTCTTGAGTAAGCACAGCACTGTTAATTTCCGCGACTCCTGCTTTGACAGTCTTGCAGAGCTGAGCCGGCTTCCTGCTTGGCTAAGTTACATCCTTTATCTGCTTCTCCAAGGCTCGGTTTTGTTCTGCTGCCCTTCTCCATCCCCTCCCTGTGCTGTCAGGGGACTGGGAAGGCTGCTTGGCAGGCAGCAGTTGCTGTGTTTTGTTTTATTAGGGGTTTCTCAAAGCAAAGCAGCAGGAAACGAGCACCGTTAGCTTGGAATGAGAACCTCAAGGTTATCTCCATGCTCCTGCAGACACCTGATTTGGAGATTTTGCTGCTAGCAGTAACAATTAGATGTAATTACTTTAGAAAATTTCTCCTTTTATTTTATGCAAGACAGAAAATTATAGGTTTGCCTTACGCTTAACACAGTGCAAGATAGAAATTTGCATTTCCTGTGCTTCAGTAATCTCTTGCAAGAGTTGTAGTCCAGAATGATACAGGTTCAAGGCAGCTGCCCAGAGTTTGTGTTCCAGTGGTGTGATACAAAGTTCAGTGCTGGTCACCTTTCTAATCCTGGAATATTACTCAAGACAGTCTAGGCAGAAGAGGATCCTAATAATTATCTTAGCAGGACAACTGGGTACTCCACTTCCTAAGTGCAAGATTTTATCTACAAGTGTCTCTGTCTCTCATCTTGCTGTAGTTGGGGGTGGTGTGTGTGTAAAAGAGATTGTGAGAGAGTTGAACATTAGTGGTTACCAGTGCTTTATCTTAGTAGTAAGCTTAGAGTGATTTATGGTATAAAATTGAGACAAAACGTTCTCAGGATTTTTTAAAATTTTATTAGAACAGGCACATGCTGACTTTTACTCTTAGAACATCACTATGAAACCCTGCTTGTACAGTTACTCTTCCTGACAGAAGAACTGTTTATTTCTTTTAGCAGCCAGCACTTTCAGCAGTGGGAGATGGCTGTGTTGATAGCTAAGAGATTAGCTAGGCGATTATTTAATTTTGTCTTTTCCTCTCCCTGACGCCTACCATTAAATAGGGCTGGACTAGGAAACACACCCTGTCAGAAGAAGTCAAAAGTGCTTAGGAAAATGCCAAGATAAACATTGCCAGCAGAGTTGTGTATACATCTGACACTCCTGTTCTTCTGTTTAAAGGAAAAATCTCAGGATTGCATGTATCTCCAATACTGTAAAGTGTGTCAGTCTTACAAGGCACCTCGTTCACATCACTGTCGGAAGTGTAACAGGTACTGTTTCTCTTTACAATTGTTTAAAGTCCGTATCAGAGCAGCTTCAGATCTAATGATGGGCCATTACCATAGTTTGTGCTTCCAGCACTCATATTGTGCTTTTTAAAAACAGCTTCCATATGAACACTAAAACCCTTTCAAGTATTTCCTCTTTCTAGTTCTATGATAGCTATATAGTTTTGCTGTGTTTTAGTTTAGAAAAATTACTGTCTTAACATTTTCTTTATAGTTTGAAATCAGTTAACTTCTTGATGGTACTAACAAAACAATGCAAGTCCTGCTTCAGAGATGCGAGTCTCTGTAAACACCTAAAACTATTTTGAAATTCTTTTTAAATTCTGAGTCCAAACATTGATCTGCTGAGAGAGTAGAAATATCTGTTCTGTCGTCTTTCCAAATGGGAATTAAATGTTGATTTGAGTGGAAATTTTTGGACTGTTTTTCTGCTCTTCCCCAAAGTGGGTTATTGAGGGGAGTTGGCACGTTAAGTGAAGTAATAAACCTTTCAGGTCAACTCAAGAACTTTTGCACCTTGTTATCTTCCAACACACTCGTCCTGATACAAAGGATACTTAATTATAAATAGCTGCACTAGGTCATCCTCTGAAGGACTCTTAACAGAATGTAGTGAAAGGATATTGCAACATACACATTCATTTGTTATTTCTATAAACCCAAGATGTGCAGTCAGTGTTTGTGTAGGAAACAGAAACTGAAACTCCAGAGCAGTGCTGTAATTCGGCTACACCATCCCCAGATTTAAAATTAACGACTCTTTTCCTTGAGTGACAATCTTTACACTGAGGACTGATCACTTAGGTGATCGACTTTTACACCTGTCAAGGTAATTTGGGATGTGAACAAATCTTTACTCGGGTGGGGTTTTTTTGCATCTCATATCTACACCAAAATTACTGGCTTTATATTGAATACAGGAGTGTCTCTAGGGTGTTCACACTTGGTAAATATATTTTCCTTGAAAAAGATTTTCAATGGTGTAAGGTCAATACATAGCATTTGAGAAAGCTTTCAGAGGGTTTACCTCTGAAAAGAGTCACTATCACACTTCTGTCTGTATATCTTTCTTTAAATACTCTTTCCACAAGTAGTTGACAGGGAATTTGATATTTCCTTTATTTTCCTGATATTCTGATTTTTAAAAACTGGTATTGACAGTCATGCTTAATTATTGTAATCACAGTTCTTACGAGTCCCATTCTATGGCTCTGTCTCCAATCTCTGTACTATGGTGTTTATTAGCAACTAGTAGTTTGAGTAAAGGGGAGGACAGGTAACTAGGGAGGGTAGGGCCTGGAAGCATTTTTTAATTTACTTTTTTGAATTCTGCAACATGGAAATATAATTCTGAATAGCAACTAAAAAGAAACTATACTGTGTTGATCTGTCAGAAATTGATGGGTTCAAATGAAAGAATGGAGGTTGAGAAGTAGAAAATCAGCCGTCCTTTGAGTTCTTTGAGAAACAACATGCATGTCCTTTATATTAATCAATATTTATTATTCACAGGTGTGTGATGAAGATGGATCACCACTGTCCTTGGATCAACAACTGTTGTGGATACCAGAATCATGCATCTTTCACTCTGTTTCTCCTCTTAGCTCCACTGGGATGTATTCACGCTTCTTTCATATTTATTATGACAATGTACACTCAACTTTACAATAGAGTAAGAAAACAAAACTAAATGCTTAAGATGTTATTTAAGTCAGGTTCATAATTTATCTCTGGCAGTTCAAGAGTATTTGGTTTTCTGAGAAGAAGCACATGGAATTCCTTGTTACTCTTTCCACATGCACTCCTAGTTCTGCTGTATACCTGTAAGATGTATGTGTGTGAATGGAGAGGGATTCAGAGAAAGTTGTTTCTATTTTCATTCCTTTTTTTTACTTTTTTTCCCTGTTGCTTCTCATAATCACAGGGAGTTTCCTATTGCTTTATATTGACTGAAGACAGTTTCTAAGCAGTACTTTATGTAGAGAGAGGCAGGCTGTGTTTTGGCTGGCACAGAGAACAGCTGCTATTTTTTCCTAGTTTTCTTTTACTGGCCACTTTTCTAGAATTGTGCCTATTTCTTCAAGGAAAAAAATGCACATTATATTTTGGGACTAAAAATAAATATGTTAACTGTAGGGTTTTTAACTGGAAAACTTGAACAGTGAGCAAAGCTTGTTCTGGAATACACTCCTTATCTCAGATCCATGATTAAGATTCTAAGCTTTGATTTCAACTTTTGTGGTTGCAGTGAAGAGCTTGATAACATCAGATGAGTGTAACAGAGGAAGTTGTATTTCTAGCAGCTGAGCTGTGTTTGCAGAGGGATAATGTTAAGAACTGCTGTCTGCAAAGCTTTTAGAGAAAAACCTGAGACTATTCTTTGCAATCATTGTCCGTCTGACACTGATGAATGTGTTTTTGTTAACAAACCAGAGACCTGTTTTCTTTGCTGATATTTGGGCCTGTGGAGCTTGCAAGATGGTGATTGTGGTTTCATTTTCCATCTAGCAACAAATTTCTGAAGATAAAAGAAAAGTCTTTTGACTATTTTTTTTTTAGCTACTCTCCTGGGCATTATAAACCTGTGAGATGAGAGACTTAGAGCCAGATTTCTTATGGCTAACTTGTTTTGTTTCAGTTGGAAAGTTCTAGAGCTGAATGGAATTTTTCTCTTTGCAGATATCTTTTGGCTGGAGTTCTGTGAAGATTGACATGAGTGCAGCCAAAAGAGACCCTCGTCCCATTATTCCCTTTGGACTGTCTGCATTTGCTGCATCTTTATTTGCCTTAGGACTGGCTTTAGGAACAACTATTGCTGTTGGTATGCTGTTTATTATCCAGGTGAGTCTGTGGCTCTGTTACAAGGGAGTTGAAAGCTGTAAGTTTTGCATGCTTGTGGAGCAGAAACAGAATTCAGGATTGAGATAAGAACAGTTGTTCAGAGCTTATGTTGTATAATTTTTCTGAGGATTTATGTAGCTTTGTCCCAGTTTTTCTGTTACCATAGTTTTGGGGTTTTTTCATTATTTTCCATGTCAGGACTTGAATGTGAAAACCTAATGGACTAAGAAAAAATGAGATGGATTTTATAAACTCCCTGAAACAGGCATAATACTTACCCTGTCCCTGCAAATAGATGTAAATATGCCTGATATATTTCTTAAAATGTTGGAGATCTTTAGAAGGAAACAAAAAGACACATTTTAAATATAAAGTGCAATACTCTATGATACTGTCTTCAGTGTATAATTCTGTAGCCTGTATCTCTGCTTCTAACAGATGTTTCAGTTAAGTCTATAAAAGTTGCTTTGTTCTTTAAAGCAAATTTAGTTTGTTAAATGAAGCTTTCTTTGTATAGATGATGTATTCCTGCAGAAAATAAATTCTAATTTCACCTCAACACTTCTATTTCAGATGAAAGTAATTTTGACAAATAAAACTTCAATCGAATCCTGGATTGAAGAAAAGGTATGCGTTTATTACAGTATTCTTGTACTGTTACAAAGACTATTTTCCGTATTTATAATTTTTTTGTTTCACCTCTGGGTTAGAACCAAAGATGCTATTTCAATTAATCACTGACCTAACACGTATAATTCACTGAAAGAAATGAGAAATCATGTAAATGCATAGATTTTTCTTTTGTTTTGGAGGAGTTTGTTGAACATAGAAAAGACTTGGCTTATCTACTTGAAATATGTGGATGTTTTCATTTGAAACTTGAGTTTTGTCACTACACCTGCCTATACCTTTAATTGTCCCCCTCAGACTCATTCAAAGTGGCATGTTTTGACTCGTGTTCTTCCCCATTTCTTGTAAGGTTGTAAAGGAGGATTTTCCTTTATTTGGGAAGATTTTCCTTGATTTTAAAGAAGTACTAGAAAATACCTAGTCTTCTGTCTTTTAAATTTCTCTTGGTTTTCCTCATCTTCATAGAGGTTTTCACAGGATTTTTCAGGAGAAATATAGTCAAGCTACAGAAACTGTTTCAAGGAAGCAAAACTGATTAGTATTTAGAAATTAGTTTGGTTCTGCCTGTTTTTTTTGTGTAAGTCCACAACCATTTCATTAATGTCTTGTTGTCTTTTATTTTGTATGTCTTGAATGAGAATCTTGACTGTGTATAAATACTTAAAGTATTGTAGTGTCAACTCTTTTCACAGGATGTGGCTGGATCCAAATCCTGTTAGACTTTTGAATAATGGGATAATGGAAAGAAAGTGAAAGAAATCCCTGCTATCACTAGATTGTAGGATTTGGAATATGTTAAAATTTTTACTGTGAAACACAGGCTGTTATTATGTCCCTTTTGAGAGCTGAGCACAGACTGTAATACATAAATATTTAATAAAATAGCATTATTGCAACAGAGAGCACTGCTCCACTAGATGTCATCAGAACTGTGGGAATGTAAAGCTTGTGACTATGTAATGTGGGTGAATCAGATCATGCCTTTGTGTGCATTCTTAGAGGAGGAATTGGCACTACCAGTGTTGAGTCATGTTTGTTGTTATTATTAATCAAAGGATTCTGAGCTGTTACTGAGAAATAGTCTGGCATTGGACCCTGAAAAAAAGCAGTGAAGTAAGTGAAGGAGTGTGGAAGGAATTGTCAGTGGACTCTGTGGTTAAAGAGTAAATGGGAGGTGACAGGGATGGGGACACCCAAACCTTACATTGTTCTGAATGCCATGATTAGTTTAGGTAGTTTTTAAAGCCTGGTTGATATAACAGGAATTCAATGCTCTTGCCTGAAAATACATTCCTTTAGGTCCCATGTATCCATATAGGGCTTGTGACCTTCTTAATGTTTGCTGCTTGACTGCAGTTTGAAGGGGTTTTTTATGTACCACATTCCTTAATTCTTTTCTAGGCCAAAGACAGAATCCAGTACTACCAAACGGGTGAGACCTTTATCTTCCCCTATGATATGGGAAGTAAATGGAAGAACTTCAGGCAAGTGTTTACATGGTCTGGGATTCCTGAAGGAGATGGCCTGGACTGGCCAGTTAGAGATGGATGTCACCAGTACAGTCTGACGGTAACTGGTCTTCAATGATATCTCAAGTTGACTCTCCCCACTATCCAACTGTCTGCTTTCCTTTGCAATAACAGACCAGCTTTTTAAATAACTAAAATAGATGGGCTGAAGTGCATGTGCAGGAGTTGTCTTAAATGTTCTCCCTTTTTTAATGCACTGAAAAAGTTATGCTTTTGTGAGTGCTTCAACCTGCTAATGGTATTTCCTGTGTTTGTTGAATGATTTCAATGCCTGGCTTTATTTTGTGTTGAATGCTATCTAAATTTCTATTTATAATCATTTATAGATAGAGCAGCTGAAACAGAAAGCAGACAAGCGAGTAAGAAGTGTAAGTATTTGTGAAGTTTGATCTAAAATTACTTTGAAATAGCAGTATAAATAAATGTAATTAATAGACAAAAACAGTGTATAGAAATCTCCACCTAATTAATCTTGGCATTAGCCTTTGCATTTGCTTCTTAGTTTCCAGATGGGAAGAAAGATGATAATAAAAAGGACTGGCTTCATTGTTAAGCAGTAATTTAGAATTTAGAGTCCTTTGACAGTCATTGTTTAAATCTGTGATATGCTTGAATCGATTTTTTAGTGTGAAATTTGTCAGTAAGCTGTAACTCGTTCATATACCGAATTGCTGAGCTCTGTTCCAATCTGTAGGTGCGGTATCGAGCCATAGAAGATTACAGTGGTGTCTGCTGCCCTGTGACTAAAGGTGTCAAAACATTCTTCACAACACCGTGCACTGAAGAACCTAGAATTGCACTGAGTAAAGGGGATCTGATTTTAGCCACCAGAGGCTTAAAGTTAGTGGCTCCACACCTTTATGTTTGGTTAAAAGTCTGGTTAAAATACTGAGTTGAGTTCTGGCATCTAATTACCTATTATGCTTCCTTCCCCAGGCACTGGATGTATGGTGAGAAGATTCTCATCTCAGATGCTGATGGTATGGAGCAGTTAATTTCACTTTTTCTGTTGAAAATTGCGGATCAGTTTTATAGCTATCTAGATATGTGGCCAATATTATATGTTCACTTCTCAAAATGTAGAATGATAACATTACTGGCACTAGCTTCTCTCCGCAGTTTTTATTCTTTACATCTATTAGACTTCCCAGTTTTGATAAACATTAAATGACTGACAGCACACTCATTTAGTAGCTTAGTGAAAGTTGAGTGGGAGAATGGACATTTTATATTCTAAAATTAGACTTTTAGACTATAAAGAAGTTAAGGATTAGTAATTTTTTTTTTATATTCAATGGTGATTTGTCTTAAACACATCCAGGTTTCCTACCTATACACCCCATATAAGTGTAGAGATTAATCTTTGTGTATCTTGAAAACTAGGAGACATTATGTCCTTGATTTGGAATAATTTTTTGAGACTTTAATATGCATTTATAAAACTAACTGAGTGGTGAAGATATTAAAGGCTCCTTCTGATCTGCAGAGGGTCAGCATCACAGCCACCTGCATTGAAGTTTTTACATTTTTTACTTCAGACCTCTTGCTTTAAACTGAACTAAAGTTTTACCTGCCAGAGGGTGTGTTGGAGTCTGTTGTTTCTTCCAAACAATCGTTAATTCACTACATGTGCATTTCATACTTGCACAAGTTAGGCTGCCAGCAGTCACTACACTGACAGGGTCTGTGCTTTTCATGGGAGATCTGAAACATTCATGGGCTGGAAGTGCCCTGGCAGCTCACTCCAATAAACTTCAAACATCAGACACAAATGAGCGTGGCAATAGTTTGTATTGCGTTGCTTATTGTGAAGATTAGCAGGACGTATCTCCTCTATTGAATGTAGGGTTTTTTAAATCAGCTAAAATATGTCGATGGAGAACTTGGTGAACACTGAGAGGCTGGATCAGACTAGACTTCCAAAATAGGATGTTTTGTTAAAAATGTATAACAAAATGCTATAAATAAGCAGGAACAAAGAGTTACATTACAGCAAGATGACAAAATGAATGATTAGTAGTGTTCTTTGGAAAAAAGAACTCAATGATAGTATTAAGATGAGTCAACACTTCCAGGAAACACCTTCCCAGATGCTGAAGTAAACCTTGCATCCTCCTCAGCATTGACAGAGACTGCTGAAATACATCTACAAGTAAAAGCAGTTACTGCATCTCAAGGAAGAAGGAAGATTGACTGTAAAGGCTTGAGAGGAGAACAGAGAAAAATGAGAATAGTTAGAATAGTAGAAAATGTTAGAAAAAAATTAGAAAATAGACTTATTAGGAAAAGCCAAAAGATTTGGGATTGTTTACCTGGAGAGGAGTAGGAAATGGGAGACAGCTTGGGTATGAACAACTAGTCATCAGCTGTCTGAAAGTCTGTGGTAGACAAGGTGGTTACCTGCCGTCTGTTCCCCTGGTGTGTAGAAAAATGAGCTGTAAACCTGATTTATAGACAGAAATATTCAGATAAGGTATGAATTTTGTCAAGGAAGGTAGAACATCCAGAACTTTGGAGATGTCTGAAAACATTTTAGGTAGTTGGGGAAAATCTGTGCATTCCCAGGCAATGATTTTAGAAGTGACTTAGGTGTTCTGTCTTGTTTTTCCTCAGTAGTGGGCCATGTTTTGTTCTAAGTTAATGCAACTTTTCATGTCTTAAGGTGGAATAAGAGAACGAGGCTGGTTCCCTAGGAAGTGTGTGGAGAAATACCAGTATGACTCTGAAACGGATCAACCAGTGGATGGAGAGAAGAAAAGCAAATAGCCTTCTAATTTTTTTAAATATTAAGTGGAATTTTTACTTCAGACCACAATCCTTTACTTGAAATTTTCTGTATATTACTTTAGACTTATGCAATGAATACGTTAGGATGAGGTTTTCTTTTCCTCACAGCTGAAAGGGTTCTATATGCCTGTGCCATGGTTTGCATACTTTTTAAACAATAAATAATTGAAGAAGCCATTCAGTGGATTGCCTTCAAGATGCATCTTTTTCATCACAAGTCAGGATTGTTTTTTTCTGTTTAAACTGCATTCTGTGCATTAAGATTTTAATTCTTTTCCTCAGCCGCATCCGATTGTTATGCGTGCTGCTTATCTTTTGTATTTCTCTGAAGCTGCCCTTGAAAATAAACACCTGATTCAAATTCCAGATAAAATTTGTTACCTGTGACTTTTAATGATGTGAATTGTCCGCCTCAAATAAATGATACATTCATAACTCACTCGTGGGTTCAATTTTTCTTAGACCTAGAAGAACTAGTTTGTAGGCATGGGAGTGCGAACTGACTGGGAAGTAAAGATTTAACCTTGTAAGTTGCTTTTCAAGGTTAAAAAGGCTTCATTTGTTGCAATAGGAATATTTTGTTCTTTCGATAGCAAAAATTACATCCAGCAGTGTGTTCCCTCTGAAATCTGAGCCGGTACCCAAGACATCTTGATCCATTTTAAAGAAAGCTGGATGCAAGAACAAAAACTTGTGTGGGTCCAGTTGCTATTAATGATTAGCAGCCTTCTCAAAGCATATTCATTTAGCCTCTAGTATGGATTATTGGAAGGAAAAGCTTAAATTGGAGTAACTTGTACCAGCTCAAGACTCTTTAAATTACTCCAAAATCCAGCAGCTGCTTTTATTCTCTCATAGTATAGAGTTAGATGTCAGCTAGGTTGAGAGGTTTTGAAAATCAGTTCATGTGGCAGAAGTGGCACACAAGAGACCGATATAAGACCAATTTACACTTAAATTTCTATATATATTTTATTGTTGAGGTAGTGCCATTCACCCTCCAACCATATCTGTGCAGGGAAGCATCACTGTTTATTGCATCAACAGAAGTACTTTCCAGCCACTGCAGCAGGTGGCATCACAGGATTGAGCCTTGAGTTTCTGCAGGTCTCAGTTGCACTGGCTTTACTCTCCCCAACTAAATAGCTCATTTTTTGTTTCCAAAACCAATTCTAGGATACAGGGATACATTTCTTCTTTCCTGTTTTGGTTTTTTTTTTCTCTCTCCAGACTCATCTGGGAAAAAGATTAAGCCACCACTGACTTACATGTCACAGTGCTTTAAGGAAAGCATAGGAAAGATAAGCAGCATCATTATATACAGTTTCAGAGACTTTATAGCCTCATATTTCTGGCAAGCACAGGAAGTGACACAAAAGATACCTGAAGATGCCAAGGTGTTTGGGCCCAGATAGAAACAGAATTGGGTAAAAACAGTAGTTTTTACTAGTCAAAGCTAGAGCTGCCTAACAGCAAGGGCGGGGATCTTTTGACAAATCTTGCTTTCATTTTGGGATAGCTGACCAAGAGCATTAAAGGGGAAAAGGAAAAGCCACTAGCTGTCTGAACCAGACAGGGAAGACAATTCTTGTCTGCAAAGAGAATTGGCCTAGGAAAGCTACAGATACACCTTCCCATGTTGCATCTTTGTTAGCACTGTCTTTTGAACTGCTAGAGCTGACTACTGCAGGGACAGGAAGGAACTCTCAGCAGACACAGCACAGACTGATGGAAGATGTAAGAAAGTTTTCATCTTGCTTAAATAATTTTCTAAAGCAGCAGCTTAATATAAGAAAATCTCACATCTTATTCCATGTGGTAAATTCATTGTTTCAGCTCAGCCTAAGCTGAAGACAAGGAAAAGAAAGTTGAGCAAAGGAGCAACTACAGGAGCAAATCTGGACTCCGCTGTATTATTGCCTCATGGCTGGAGCTGTGGCTGACCAGTGACAGCATAGGGAACAAGCTCGTGTTCTGCAGCAGCTGTGTTCTAGCTGCAGCTATACAGAGCCAGGCACCTGACAACATGGTTGCAGCAGAGCCACAAGTAATTCACACAAGCTTCAGTTTGATTTTATAGTCTCAATTTATTGCATCCTATATCCTTAGGATTGACAGCTCAAGATTTACACTCAGGCTCAGATTCGTAAGTGTAGTGGCTTTAATGCTGTCGTTTCATTTGAAAATGTGCAAAAACTGATCCAGTGCCTCCTAAAGAATGAACTGTGTTTGCTGTAGACAAATGTATTTTGCAAACCAGTTGATGCCAGATTACTCATTTTCATTATAAACAACTTTTACTGTGTGGTCCGGGACTACGAACAGGAAATTCACTTCTGTATTTATGTATTCTGAATTCATGTTAGCATGAATTCATACTGAGTTCAGTCTGATTGCAGATCAATCCACAACAGATCACAGTGGAGTTCATAGTTTCAGCAGGAAAACAGGATTTGCTTTTGACAGTGAGAAGTGCATTCAGCTGTCTTTTATAGGCTGAGGTTCTTGCATGGCTTTGCATTTCAGTCACAGTCCAAGAAAGATTAAGGTTCTGGCTTTGCCTAGACAGTTGATGCTCAGTCCCACAGCACGTTAACACTGCTAGTTGTCAGTTGTACTACAGCCATCTTCATCCATAAGTCTTTTTTCTCAGGTACTAGAAACAAATAAATTTTAAGTTCCTGTTCCCTTCCACTCAAGACACTCCCTGTCTTCACCACGGGCCATGTAGTGTCACAGATTTAACTACTCCATGCAGTTTAAATTAAACTGGCCATTTATTCCTGAGTAGCTGAATAGAGGGCATCAATCTCCTTCTGGAAGTATTTAGCAACGTCTCCTCGCTTTGCCTTCAGCGTTGGTGTCAAGAGTCCATTTTCTACAGAGAACAACTCTGTGTGGATGTACAGGTCTTTAACCTATTAAAAGAAAACCATTTAGTGCATGATGCATCATTAGAAGACAAACAACAGTTCTTCCCAGGAGATCCAGTAACTAAACTTTTTTTTTCGGCTGACATTGCAAGAATTGTGGAATTCCAGAGCAGCCCTCCACTCCATCTCTTTGCAATGGCTACTGCTGCTCCTGGTCTCTTGATATAGAGAGGCAGCCAAGATTTCACTGACTGCTTCAATCAGGTGTCTGGGGCAGCTGCCTCAGGGCCCCTCCTGGCACAGGCAGCAGGAATGATGACTTCCCAGCAACTGTGTTAGAAATACAGGTGCTAGTGACAAGCAGGATTAGAAAGTACTCACTTGTTCAAAGGACTTAAGGCCAGCCTCTCTCCCCAGTCTGATCATATCATCTAAAATAGCTTTCTTCACTGCCTAGAAGAAACATAGCAGAAGCAGAGTGGGTAAAGCTGTCATTCTGTAGTTAAAGCTCAAAACCACAACCATTTGCCCATGCAGGAAGGACTGAGAATGACAAGAAAACATATTTCAGCATTCAAGATTTCTTATATTAAGGCCCCTCTTCTCACTGGAAAAGAAGCAGCAATAGCCCTTGAAACAAGAGACACCTATACTCAGTTCCAGCTTTTGCTGTAAGGCTGCTTGCATGACTCAACCAGCATTAAACGGTTCAAATTACTGAAAAGAGGTGGACAGAACGAAATCAGAGCAATGTAGGATTGGACTTAGAATTAAATTTTGTCTCTAACTCACTAAACACAAAGCCACTTACAGGGTTTTTGCAGAGCTCTTCAAAGGAACCTTTTACTCCCAGTTTTGCTGCAAATTCTGGAAGCATCTCAGCATCAGGAACCACAATACCTACTAGGAAAGACTGAAAACAAGTGGAAATAGTCAGACTGAGACCAAGATAAGGCACACTAAAAGTCTCTGAGAGCTTGCTTGTGGGCAGTGTTTCTATGGTAAGTCATATGTACATCTCCATGCATTTTCAGAGTTTCAAAGATAGCTGTGAGGATTCCAAGTCACTGAGAGTTGTGACAGCAGTAATTGAAGTATGGACGCAGTTTATGTGTGCTGAATGATTGCTGAATGATCCAGCAATTACTTTTGGCTAGGTTAGGTTGAAGACTGGCCTCTGCTAGCATAGGTAGCATCTCCATGGCAAAGGAATGGAGATGTGTTTGTGCTGTGCAGAAAGACTGAGAGAATTGGGGTTGTTCAGCCTAAAGAAGACTCCATGAAGACTTTTTTGTGGCCTTTCAAAACTAAAAGGGTGCTTGCAAGAAAGATGGGGACAAATTTTTAGGGCTTGAGGCAGTAAGACAAGAGATAATGGTTTTAAACTATAAGATAGTCAATTTGTATTAAATAAAAGGATTTTTTTTGAAAGTGTGAGGATGGTAAAAAATGGCAGAGGTTTTCCAGAGACGTGGCAAATGCCCCATCCCTAGAAACATTCAAAGTCAGGCTGAATAGAGTTCTGAACAACCTAATGTAGTTGAAGATGTCCCTGCTTATTGCAGGGGAGACTATTCTATGAATCTAAACTGCACAGAGCTGACCTGACATACAAATCCCACACAAGTGTGTAATTAGCATTTACCCAAAAATGCCGATTTGTCACTTTGGAAATCTGTAGGTCTGAGAACATCTTCCTATCAACATGGCTCTCTTAGGAGCAGATTTTGTTCAAGGACTCTTGTACATGCATACATTTGTGTCCTGATCATCCAAAACTTGTTATGGGAGAAAATCTTGCAGGATACTCACTCCTAACATCACTTACCCTCAGACTTTCACCATGTACAAACACCTGGGCTACAGCAGCACTTTCAATATAGACATTTTCTATCTTCTCTGGAGCAATGTATTCTCCTTGTGCAAGTTTAAATATATTCTTCTTCCTGTCAATGATCTTTAGTGTTCCATTCTAGAAGTTAAAAGTGGAGGTCATTAGTCTCAAGTCATTGTCTTGTTTATATGAGAGAAGATTAACAGGCTTTGTTTTGCTGTATGAAAGGTACATCTGGAACTAGTCTAGATAGGTCTCTAGAGAGGTTTTTCTAATTCCTCTGGTTAGCTCAGGACATAATTAGACAGCTCCTTTATTCTCCTATGACAGAAACCAAGACACTTTTGCTAAATCACTTCTACAGTGAAAAATAGTCTTAACTATGGGTCTAGCAGGTGTTATTTGGTATCTTGTAACCGAATTGGCATTTGGAGTTTTGCCTTGAGTTATCTAGAGAATCTACTGTGTAGAGATTTTATCCTAGAATTCCATCTTTAGAGATCACTGTGAAGTAACAGGAATTCATATGCAAGAGGTGGTTTGTATTAAGCAACTACTCACTGGCAACCATTTCCCTATGTCTCCAGTGTGGAGCCAGCCATCTTTATCAATTGCTTCTGCTGTCTTCTCAGGGTCTTTCAGATAACCCCTGAACACATTTGGTCCTTTAATGCAGACCTATAGCAAGTAGAGAACACTGTTATCACCAAGTCTTATGTTTCAGTATTTCCTGACATGCACAGGAGATGGTACCTACCTCGCCTTCATTGTTAGAAGAGAAGTAACTCATTTCTTCCACGTCATCTAGTTTTATGATGTTACAAGCCAGAGGGGCTCCAACATGGCCTAAGAGGAAAAAAAAAAAAAACACAACAAAAAAAGACTGCAGTGATTGTAGATACTTACTGGGTTTGTTCACTGCTTTAACAAGAATTCCTTTAAAGTCCTTGTTTCAATGGGTCTGGCATCAAATGTTCAAGTCGGTTGTTACAATGCCATTTTCAGACAGTTAATGTAGGACAAATAGCAGGTAAATCTCGATGCTTAGAGCTTTATTGGTGTAATCAACCATACCAGCCACAAAAACTACTCATGCCTCCTCAGGAGCACTTCTCATGGATACTGGTATTCATTTGCATTTCATCTTCATTGTGCTCTGCAGTTACTTTGTTCACAAAGATGGTGACTTGAATCTGAATTTAGAATATCCAGTACTGCTAAAATAAAAGCTAAATCTTCCAGGTCCTTCATGAAAATAATCAAGTATGTCTAATATTTTTCAGTAAAATGTCATTTAGGAGACAAAAGCTTTCTTAAGCCCAGTCAGGAAGTCCCTATTCAGTTTGCTCAGTTCTCTCTATGCCTTTCCTAATTCTGGGACAAACTCTAAACTGACCTATGACACTTTACACTGGGGTTCTTCACCAGGCTCAATCAAGAATTGCAGTACCTATTAAGCAGATAGGTGACTGTTGCTACTAAGAATCACTTTGAGACCCATGATTTAATTTTCATTAAACTAAAAGCATTACAGCACCTAGGCTTGAGTGCCCCTTTTTGTGGACAGTTCTGGGAGACTTCACAAGTCTCAGCTCCCATACCTGTTGTCCAGTCTCCAGGCATTGAGAAAGTGGATCCAGCTGAGCATTCAGTCTGGCCATAACCTTCAAAGATCTGTGCGAGAAAGGATGAGTATTCCTTGAACATCAAGTCCTTGGTGTGAAAGGCCTCAGTTTCAACTGTGCCCATGCTCAAGTCTTCTTAGGAAGGAAGCCAAAACAACGTTTGCCTTTAAGATATCTTGATCTTATTGGTGTAACCAGATGTTAAAGTTCACCTATCCAAACTTGGCTTCGGTTACCTCGTTTTCAAAAGTGCTACATTGGGAGCTCATTGACTGTCAGAATAAGCCACAAAACTCAGAGGAAGCTGCCTGACTTTGAGCGCTGCATGTTCCTATTTCTGCTGCTCTATTCCTCTTCTCAGAGCCTACAGCATAGTTTTTTGGTAGTGTAGTTTGAAGTGGGCCCTGCAGAATTTTTTTTTCCTGTACAGTTAACTCAGATGAAGCAGTCTGTAAATGCTCAAGACTGACAGCATTTTCCCCAGGAGCAAGCTGAGCTGGACCCCAGCTATATCACCGGTCACTCATTTGTGCACAGTCAAACAGAGCTTACTTTAAAAGAAAACTCAGCTTACCTGGCAGCCTAATACTGCTCTAAGAAATGTCAGGACAGAGGGAGATATAGGGGCTGCACCTGTCACCATGATACGCACTTTTCCACCCATGGCTTCCTACAAGTGAAAAAGAAGCTGTCAGATCCTCCAGTATTACATTGCTTAGCTCCCTTACACTTGGAATAACTTACCTGAGCTTTTTTGAAGACTAGCTTGTCCCAAATGCTGTCATTTCGAATGATGCCCTGTTTTATTTCAGCCATCTTCATAAACACAGCTAACTTTAACATGAAATTTTTTACTGGCGTGTTTGCACCACTCTGGATCTGCAAGGAAAAGTGCCAGTGACTCCTGGGTTCAACTCACATCTGTACATCTCATTCTTGTCTGTTAAGAGGCACCAAATCTTACTTTGATGTTCTAGGGTCTGTTTTCACTAGGAGGTGACCCAAAAGGCAATACTAATTCATGTTACTGCTGAAACACTACAGCCATAGCTTTGAGGAAAGTGATCCTGTTAGCTTTGTGATTGGATTCGTTTGCATTACAAAAGTAAACAAAGTTTTTGTCTCTTAACAGCAACAAATTTAGCCCAGTCATGACTGAAAACACTGTTCTCACACTCCCAGAACTCTTTCAATCTCCTCAGAAAGGGTTCTAAAGAATTCTTCCTGCTAAGGGGTGGTGATGTTATGACATATTCAATACTATTTTGTATTTATATGCTTGTTTGGATATATGAATACAAAGAAAACTTACCTAAAATTGCTCACATACCTTGTCATACATTCGATTGAGCAGTCTTGGTACAACTGGAAATAATGTTGGCTTCAAGGTTTTCATGTCATCTGTTAGCAGCTTGATGTCTCCTTGGAAGAAGCCTACTTTTGCTCCACAGCTGTATACCACAGCCTAAAAATTGACCAGACTAACTTTAGTCAAGAATTCCTAGCTTCACTAGCCATTATTATTAGTCTAAGGAAAGCAGCATGATTTCCAGCGCCCAGTAATTACAAAATAAGGAAAGTTATTGTGTTAATAGGTTTTGAGGACATACAGATTGCTAACATGTCTTTTACTATAATTTGATTTATAAAAGCTTAGATATATATATCTCTGCACATACCTGTACAACTCTCTCA
This sequence comes from Sialia sialis, assembly GCA_009812075.1. Classification (NCBI taxonomy): domain Eukaryota; kingdom Metazoa; phylum Chordata; class Aves; order Passeriformes; family Turdidae; genus Sialia; species Sialia sialis. The sequence goes on along the minus strand of VRYO01002114.1, from coordinate 115,608 downwards.
AACATGTGAGCCAAAGGAAGATAGGAAATGACGACATCTGAACTTGTACACTCAATTGTGTTCTAGAGGGAAAGGAAGTAGAAGTTGGTTAGAATTTCCTGTACCTGCTTGAGTTGCTTTTAAGTAGAAAGTAAATAAAATTTGGATCAATTTGAGTACTTTGAGACAGACACTTCCAATGACTGAAGCAACTCAGGCTCATCCATCCCCTCCTCAAGATTTGCAGCTGTCACTCAGCTACACTAAATCAAAATTAGTTTTATGTTTTGGCAAGACTTTCAAATAGATGGTTTAGTACTCTTAGTATTTAATTCTCATTCTAGAATAACTTCTACACAGAAGTTTTTGTTCAATTCAAACCAAGTTTCTTGCAGTAGTATTGTCTCATTGAAAAAGGGGCATTTAGGAAAGCATCAATTTCTGGGAGTGAATGGTTTATAGAAAATGCCCACATTAAAGCTGGTTTCATGACTGAGGGACATATCCTGGAGAGTAGCTTACCTCTGTGCATCTAAGGAAGGCAGCAGCATTTGAAACAACATTCTGATGTGTCAGCATGGCTCCTTTAGGGTTACCTTTGGGGAGATCAAACAAGGTGAGCTGTGGCTCTGACTGCTTCTGCTGGCAGTTTCCCATGTCTTGTTTGGTACAGTTTTGAACTCTCTCTGTGCTAGGCTCAATCCCAGCAATTATTGTTGCAGGAAATCACAGATATGCCTCATCTTGAGTGCTTTAAGCTATGGATATTACATGAAGTAGATAGCTACTGAAACAGCAGAGCAATTGGGAGTAGCATAGAGAATGCTGAAGCAAGATTTTTGTTTTAGCCCCTATGGATCAAAATGCACAGTTGAACAACCAATCTCTTGAACATTAAGGCTGCATTTTTCGTAGGGTAAGACAACATGAATTTGGCTTTTCTTGCCCCCAGTTCTAAGAAGCTTTATTGTAGTGCACTTGACTTGTAGTGACAGTATCCCAAAAAAAATCCCAAAAGGGGTTTGACATTGGAGTAATTTTCTGGTTTACTTCCATATTCTTAGGATTTTTTTATTTTTGTGCAGGGAAGCTGCATGAGGAGGCTCTTTCATTGGGGAAGCATCACTATAAATTCTTACCTGTGGTTCCACTTGTAAAACACACAACAGAGAGATCTTCAGGTTTAGGAGGCTAGAGAGAAAAAGCCACATGAAGTCAGTATGAGGATTGTGATGGTTATCTGTAATTACATATAATTCCTAACTGTGATGAATCAGGAATTCTGGTTTAAAAGAAAAATCTGCCAGCCTCCTCTACTAGCAGCATAGCAAGAGGTCTTTCCACAGACTAGTTTTACAAGTCTATAGCTGTTTCATAGAGATACTTACAACTGGCTCTCTGATGTTGTTTCGTCCCAACTCCTGTGTTAGAAAAAAAAGACACAGCTTAACAGATGTGCACAATAGGTGAATAGGTGATTGCATTTCAAATGCAACAACTGTTTTACCACTTTGCCTCTTGATAGGCTGTCTCATTCAAACAGAAACCTCTTCCTGAATGCAATACACATAACTCTGAAAAACTGTCTGCTGCAAGCGTGGAAAGGACACATTCAAATGTGCAGAAAGTGATCAGAACTGCTTAAGGAGCTTGGAAGTCCTGAGTGGAGAGGTTTCCTTTTATTTGACATAGACCACATCTCCTTACATGTATCCAAGATTAAGCCCAGTATTGGGATGTCTAAGGAGCCAGTAATTTGCACTTACAGCTCCAATTAGACTCAACTGCCATCTTAGAAGCCTGATAAATCCTGTTACAACAGTATCAGGAATTGAGCTAAGCAAGCCTTGGCTGTCCACCTTTAGCTAGAGATATCAAGTCTCAAAATGACTGCTCATCAAGCTGCCAGGTACAGGCACAACTGGGTAATGCTTACAATAAAGTGTCATTGTTGCCACAGAAGATCAGGATGTTTAGCTAGCAAGGTACTCCAGAAGCTTTAGCCACCTACCTCAATCTCCTGCAGTGACAGAATTTCAATTCCCACTTTAGCTCCTCTGTCCTGGAGCTCTTTATCAAAGAGATCCATGAGAATAATGATCTTCAGACATGGGGTCTTTTTTTCCTCACAGTTCTTAAGCAAGACCTCTGCCTTTGCAGGCGTGTCACAGATCACCACGCTTATTTCAGCTACAGAAAAGAAATTATCAGAAGTCTCTTTAGAAGACATGAGGCCAGTGACAGCTCAGCAGCACAAACTTTTAGAACATAACATTGGTTTGGTGCCATTTGCTTTTGTTCATATGGATTGAGTGGTGTCTTACAGTGCTAAGAAGGTTCCTCCTACCGTACTCAACCGATCGGGCAAATCTGATATTCTGGCAACATAAAGTGAGGACAAATGTGAGGAGATGAAGAGAAATATCTTTGCTCACAGTTAAGATGGGCATTGAGACTTTAGGTATTGCTGTGATATTGTTAGGTTTAGCCATCTTCCTTAAATCTAAAAAAATTAAGGCCCAATTGAAAGAGGTAGCTAAAATTCTTGAGTTAATACTTCAGCTTCCCTGCAGATGCAGGTGCAAAAGCCTTTTCCTTTAAGCCAGCAGAGGAACTGGATTTGCCTCACCCTGCCAGTTCCCAGTTAAACTGGTAAATCAGAGCTGTGTAATCCCAAGATAAGACCTGTTTCCAAGATTCACCACCATAACTGTTGAAGTGGTTTTGCTTGGTGAATCCTATTTATGGGATGGATCCCAGATAACTCTAACAATAGTGGATATTTATTTCCCCTACATCTCTCTTAAGACTGGGGGAAGAAGTCTGAAAATTTATTTAACTTCCTTGTCAGTTTATTCCATAACAGTCTGCTAGATGTTGTTTCTGTACAACATGCAATAACCAGATAGATTAAACAGATTTAGGCATATCTTTACCCTTCCCTCCTCTCCTCTTTTCATCCTACAGCTTTAAATCAGACACTCACATCTAGTCTTAATTGACGTGCAAGTTTGTCTGCATTGTCTGATTGTTTGGCAGTGTGGGAGTTCAAGATTGCAAAAGCTCAAATAACAAATAGTTGAGCACTCTGCAGAATGATCCAAAGGATCTAGCTGATCGTTCAGAGGCCTTGCAGTCAAGACACTAGGAGACATAGGAAGCCCACTGGATTCTTCTAGGCTGAATAATGAACCATGTGCCCAACAAAGAAGCTTTACTAAGAAATTAGGTGTCTATAAGAGCAGTTAGGTTAAAGCTACTCTGATTTTTCAAATTCCCTTGAACTTAGCCCTCTCAAAACAAAGTTTCCTAGAAAAATCCTTATGAAAGAGTGGAAGTCAATATTTACCTTTGTTAACAATATATACAATGGCCTCTGGTCCCAAAGTGTCATAGAGTGGAACAGCAACCATTGAGTAGGTGTAGCAAGCATACTCTGAAATGATCCACTGGAAAAAGAAAACAGCACAGCTAAGGAAAACTAGGATCCCTCAAGACAGGATTGCCTAGAGACTTCATACAGCTTGAGTAGACCATGCACATGGCAGTGGGGGCTGTGGAAGGAGCATGTCCATGAGAATAAGAGTTGGGAGAGGTCCTTGTATTATATGCTTGGAATGGTATGTGCTCAGTCAGTAAGAAGGGAATCGGGAAGGAAAAAGTTGGGATTGTTTCTCATGCAGCCTGAAGTTATTTAAATACTGACTCTGCTCTCACCCCAAGGTGTCAGAATAGTGTAAAAAAGAATACACAATGTTGCTTACCTCTGGCCTATTCTGAGCAAAAATGCCAATATATTGGTCTGATGATGGTTTGCATCCTTTTTGCAGAAGCCCTGATCCCAGATATTTAGTTCTGTCTGAAACCTGCAAGATAGTTATTCCCCCATTTTAGTGTTACAATGGAGTATTCCAAATTAATTAATCTGTCATTTACAATACTCACCTGTTTATATGTCAGCCACTGATAAGGTTGCTTGGGTTTCCTGTAGCCTAGACATTCACCATTTCCTAATGAAAGAGTTCAGAAAAGCAATTTCAGAGCTCAGTACTGAAGTTGCACAACTCTACAATAGAAACATTTGAAGTGGGAAATGTTTTCTGTCAGACATTCAGGTAACTCCCTGGAGAGCAGGTCAGTGTCCATAGTTAAGCACTTTGCACAAACCAAGATTGAAAGACTGTTAGCTTTATCCCTACAAGCAATACTTCTAAGATCTGGTAGCATTTTTTCCATTGCACAACCCATGTGAGGTTGAAACAGCTTGCAAACCATTACATATTTCCATGCATAGGACTTGTGAAGTAACATGCACAAATTCACATCTGTTGTAAACAGGCAGCAATTTTGCAGGAAAGCTCACACCATAAGAAAAAAAAGAGGTGTTTCCCCCCTCCCAGTTCCTCTGATGCTTTGTATCTGCTGACCCTTGACTGAACTCTACAATCTTCATCTTCCAGTTTTTGTTCCTGCCCAGTCTGCCAGTAAGACCAATAAGATCAGTGCTAAATTGGGACAGGGAGAAATGGTCACTTGTGTCTCCACCCCACAGAAGGTTAGAAGGGCTTTTGCTAGCCTCCATTATTACCACAGCCAAGACACAAAGAAAAGGATCTTGGAAAAAATTTATGTTTACTGGTGATAGACAAGTACTACCAGATGCAAAGCTTACCAGAAATACTCACTCCTCTCTGGAAAACTTCATACAGGGTTTTAGCATCTTCAAAGTAATAAGAAAGCAGGTTATTATCTGGCAACAGTGCACCTCTTCTGGCTCCACCCTAGGAAGAGAGCATGGCATGAAACAGTGCAGAACAGATGAAATGTCATTTGTTCCTCAGCCATTCTCTCATCAATCCCCTGTAAAGCATTCCAATAGCATTGCATTGTTAGGGAAGTATTTTCCCTTCCTGAGTTTGATCTGCTGAGTCACATGCAGAGGAATTTTCTAGATGGCCCAAAGTAATGTTCAGTTACAGGTTATTGAGAGGCCCTGACTGACTGCTACCACTTGCTTATTACATGAAGTCCAGTACCAGTTTCAAAGATAATGCAGTGCACTGAAAATGCAGGAAAGTCAGTGACAGCCAAACCCATCTGGTAAAAAGTCCATCTAGCCCTAGTTGGAAGGAGCTGCTGTTTCTCATCTTAGCATCTTAAGACTTCCCATCTCCCCACCATGCTCTGGAGTTGTACACCTGGGAGAGAAGGCTGTGCACGTCGGACAGGAGAGTTTCCACTGACATCCAGAATCAGAATGGATCAGTATTCAGATTAAACTCTAAAACAGACCAGAAAAAGCATTACCTCAATTCCTACTGACTGCTTGTTCAAGTCAACAGGAGGTAAAAGGGGTTTTGGCCTGCTTATCACCCACAGGAAGATGACAGCTCCAAATGCAATGAGACTGATCAATGCTGGTGTTGGGAGCGGTGAGAACAGTACTTGAAGTATCCAGATCATTGTGCTGGATCAGTGGAGCCAGAGTTTAACCTGAAACAAACAGGAGGTTTAGTAGACTTGAGGTAGAAGCTTTAATTACCTATGAGCTGTGATTACTTAAGTAGCTTGTTAAACAATACTGCAAATCATTTCAGCAGTTTGCCCCTGGAGAGTACTGGTACAATAGTGAAGCACACTTATGCAATGTTTTAAGCCTCTTAAGAGATCTTAAGTCACCTGTCCCCATAAATCTTAATCTATGCTGCATCCACCTCCACAAAAAGCTGGAGCCTGATGAAGTCAGACAAGGAAGAGATTCTTTCCATCCTTAAGCAAAATAATCTGCCTGGGCAAAACCAGTGTATAATTTCCCAAATCTATCTCCTCAAGTATAACCAAAAAATGCCTATGGTTCAGTGATGTGAATTGTGCAAGTAAGAAAATTCCTCAGTATTGTAAGTGTTTGATATGAAATTGTTTTGCTGAAATAGGAAGGGTATTGATAAATTACGTTTGATACACCTACATGCATGTCTGCAGGACCAACATTATATTCATTCTCAGCTGCCTTTACTGATCATGCTAGACAAATATTTCAGAGAGTGACAGTCAGCCAAAGAAACCAGCACAAATCAAAACTGTGAAAGTTGCTTTCCACTAGGAAGTGGTGACCTGGAAGTCAATGCATGCAATGGAAGTCTAGCTGGGAAATACAGAAAAAATTCTGCTGCTTGCATCCCCCAGGGTATCTTCTGTCAAGGGCAGGGAAGGAAAATCTGAGAATGCAGACTTTCCTATAACGCACAGAGACCTGAGCTTTCTTCCTTAGAAACAAGTACTTTTATCTCCAAAATGTTCTGATGAGTTTTGAGATTGAATTGCCAAGAGAAAAGACTGCTTTTTGTCTAAATCAACACTGATCTCAGCAACTTTTGCCAGTGTCTAAATATCTGTGTAGGACACCCCACCTCACCCTTTGCAAGATGAATTACATCACTTTTTCAAAGTGCTTTATACAGAATGAAAGGAAACTCATCAGTAGATAACATGTCTGCTATCAATTGAATCCCTGTACAAGAATACCAGAAGTCCTGATGCAATGAGTTCCAGTTACCCTTTAACTATAATTCCGATGAAGTTGAAGGTATTTCACAAACTGTTAGTAAGTTCAGCCAGGACCTGAAGTCAGAATTTGTGTCTCTGAGCCCAGACCGATAATTTAGATTACCTGTATCTGTTTTACAGTTTCGTAGTTCCCAGTGGAATTCCAGTTAATCAGCAATCCTGCTGTGTTCTGTGGTAAGAAAAGGCATGCTTTGCCTGCTCAGCATCTGGATAAGAAAGGGGTATTTCAGAGGCTTTTCAGCAAGACCAAGCTGCCAGATGCACATCAACCACATATCCAAGAAATACCAGCTCCCTAGTCCTCCTTTCTACTCTAAGCCTTTAGTTGCCATGTGCCCTTCAAACTTCCGGCCTTGGCTTCATGTACTGAGAGTCCAAAAAGTCCAAAAAAGACAGCCAGAAAGGCAGGAACTGCCCTTGTGACTCTAGTAATGGGCAATTCCAGTCACTGTGTGCACAAACCTGTTTGCAGCACAGCATATCACCCACCTCTCACCCATCCTTTGGGCCTTTATCAATTGAGCCGGCATAAAAAAAAAAAAAATAAAGAAAACCAAACCAAAAAAAGGAAAAATAAAGCAGAACCCAAATCCAGGTCTGCTGATCAAGTTTACATTCAGGGCAAAGCTACTCAGCAGTTTAGGTTTAGCACTGTAGCACTGCTTGGTTTGGAAGACTAAAGACTATTAATAAAGTGAATTTGATAATCAGCTGCTCATTATACAATATATATGTGGCCCATTAATGGAGCAGTTAACAAGCAGCTTTCTGCAGTGATTAAACTGCATCTGATTTGTGGTTTATACTTCCTCTTTGGCTAACATGAGCAAGACACTTTTTTATAGCATGAGCACTGAGCAGCTAGATAGAGGCATCTCCATTCTGCATCATGAAAGGTTGGCTATATGAATTTTTTCCTTTAGTTCAGAGCCCGCTACTAAATCCAGGTGACAGAGCAAATGACATTTGCACCATTTGTGTGCTGCAAGCTTTTTAGACTGACATATCTATTCTCACATCTTTTTGCTTTTACTTTCCAACAATATTTCCACAAATGGGCTTTAGTCTCTTCTATCAAAGCACATGCCTAATTCAAGCTGTGGCAAGAGATTGTCAGCAAATTTGTCTCAATTCCCAGAATTAGGACAGTTGTTTCCTATGCCTAGAGCTTTTACTGTAACTATTTGTCAGTCAAAGTAGCTGCCAATTTATCACCTCTGGTATGATCCAAATGTCACTTAATCCTGGTGCCCTCAAAGCAGAAAAGGAATCCATACTCGATAGATCTTGCTGTCTGCAGAACAGAACAGCTGCAGCCTGGATCTGTGCTATGGAACAGCTAGAACCAGAGTTTAACCCACAAATCCAAGTGCCCCATGCACACATAACACCTATATCAACTTGGTGAAAATTCAGTGCAGAGCAAGACATAAACAGAGCACTTTGGACAGACACCAGCCTCCATTGCAGGGTAAGTCTGAGCACCAGTTGCCTTTTTAAACATCAGAGGGGTCAGAGGTGCAGTGTCTGAGACCCCTGAGTTCTGAAGGCTCAACTCCCAGGAATACAAAACACACAGGATGTCTCAAACCACCTGTTAAACCTCTTGTGCAATAAAATGCTGGACAGTTGAAAGTGTACTTAGGTTGTCTGCCCTGATCAATGGTCAGGGATAAGATGCACTAAGGTCCAGAGTCAAAGGCTTAGTTTTTTATCAGAAGAGATTACAGATATACCATTTACAGCCTTGAGTTCAGGGGTACAGTCTCATTTCTACTGTACCTCCCCGTTTACAGCTATTCTTTCATTACCTTGCAGGAATTAAAGTTATTCTCTATGCTCTCAGCATGAGGAGAGTCTCTCCACTGATCTTTGTACTTTTGAGTACATAAATATGAAGAAAAATCACTGTCATCTCCATTCAAGAGTTCATGGACAACAAAGCAACCTCAAATACTTGCACAATTTTGGAAGCAACAGTCTGCATTGCCTGGGAGAATGTCTTCTGGAGTTATGTACTTTGTGTCAAGTTTGCCTAAGCTTCTGACTTCATCGTGACATCTTTTTTCTTTTTACATCAGGTTTACTAACGTAACACTGACTGTTTACAAGCAGGAGAAGTGGAGTACAGTCACCTACACTAGTTGTCACTGAACCAGCAGTGGCTGACTGTCTCCTTTTGCTTACACAGTTCAACTCTTGTCTGGTGTCATCCAGCAGGTGTGAGCCACTGTGCCACTTCTTAGCCCTTAGACACTGTATAGTACACATTCCTCCTTGATGCAGCTGAAGTCTTGTGTTCCACAGGGTTTAGGAACACCTAACTTTGTGCAAAGTTAAAGCACAAAAGCTCAGCAGTGACTTCTGAGCAGAGCCACGCAAAAAAAAAAGGCAAATGCTCAGTAACTGCATTAAGCCCAGGACATACTTAGGTGAGGCTTTGCTCTTAGAGTACCTCTTCAGAGAGTCAGAGCCAAACAGTTCAAGCACCCTTTGATCTTAGCTGAGAAACTCTCTGCTAGAGGGTGGGAAAGGACGAGGCCTCAGTAACATACATTCAGGAAGTAGAGTGCTGTGGTTTCTGAGCTTTGCTGATAAAACCTATTGAATTCAAGCTTTCAGGATATTTAAATAGAAAGGCCATATTTTAAAATAAGTAATTTTACTGTGTTGGATATTACTGTCTCTCCATCAGGAGACAGACAATACCATGACATTACTTAGTACTAAAAGTTATTTTCTCAACTTATTTGAAAAGCCAAGTTTCATGTAGTCTTTATAACAGATTTTGTCCTTGAAACTACCTACTCAGAAACCCACTCAACTGGCCCTTTGAAATTTTTAAGAATGTAAAATAGAATCAGTATAGCAGGTTCTGTTACTATTTATCCTATTGGATAATACAGGTTAACTTCATGCAAAACATTCATGCACCAATACTGTATTAATAGGAAGTTTTCTCTGGTGATAGGGCATGTTATTAAGAGCAAGGACTAAAGCTTGATTTGAAAATTCCCACAGAACTCCTAAGAAAACTAGAATATTATCATTAGTTACCTCAGCCATACAGAGAAAAGGTAGCACTTAAAGTTTCTAGATATTAATGTCTATTATTCATATTATCACAGCACTTCTATTGTGAAGAACAAAGAACAAACACATACCTGAACTTAACTCAGCCCAAGGTCCACATTTAACTGATAGCACAGTACTAGAGATTTCCTAGGAGTCTCCTGAAAAACTCATTATCTTGAACCCTGCATCTAATCACTGCACTTGCACATTGGATTTAGTAAAGCCCATGTGAGTAACAAGCAGCAAACTCATGAGCAATAAAACAAATATTGCAGAACTTCATTACTTACATAGAAAATAAGTCAGAGCATGTACAGGGATGAGAACTAGTGAGTAAAGGCACATACCATTTTGAATATAGGGTAGGAAATCAACCTCTTCTTAAGCAAAAGGGAGATTTAATAGCACAGCCCAAAATCAACACCACTTAGGTAACACTCATGTTAGAAACTACAGCCAGTTTCCTGTCTCCAGTTTAAATAAATCAGCAAGCAGAAAAGCACATTGGGAAGGTAGCTGTAAAGGGGAGGAACTTGCATGGGGGAACTGGAGTGATTAAAAATAATAAAAAAAAAAAACAACCCACCCACATAAGAGGAAGTCATTGAGCTTTTTTGTTTGTTAATGAAAACAGCTTAAAGTAGATCTAAATGAAAAGTAAACCAAAACAATTTTTAAATTGCATTTGTACTTTATTCTTTCTAATCTATTTGCTATTATCTTGTCTATGTAAAAAACTGTATTCTCAACAATAGCAATTTTCTCTCTATAGCTGCATATATGTTAAGGTAAGCAGAGCTTTGTAGCCTGTAATACCAACAAAATATTTCTCATTATTTCTCATATACTGCTGTAATGGACATGCTGGTGGGATGGATTTCTGCTGATGGTTTTGTTTTACTTGGGTTTGGTGTTAGGTTTCTTCTTGTTGTTGGGTTTTCCTTTTTTTTTTTTCCCCCAAAAGCTACCTAGTTCTTTCTGTTCTGTTATAGACATACATAGGTGCAATTATTTGTACAAGGTAACAGTGAATCATGTTTTCAGCTTCAGTTTTGCTTCCTGTTATGACAGGGATTCTTTTTATTATTTCCCAGTTTCATTTCTTTGTTTAAAAGTTTATAGGTGTTGCAGTTTCCCTTTTTCTCTTCAATGCTTGTCTAATAGAGCTGGAATTTTGCAGTAAGTTTGGAAGGATGGGAAGACAGTAACTTCACCTATCTCTCTTCTTTATTGCCCTAACCTCAGATTTTAGAATTGTTTCCTTCACTTAGGAGTTTCCCCATCTGACAGTTTTCCAATGCTGCATGATTTCAGAATAATCTTATTCGCTAGACAAACCATAAAGCTGAGATGGAATTAACACAGCATGTACTTGCATCCAAAATACAACCTGTACTGGACCTTGGCTTGCTAAAACACGTAGCCCCTACTAATTGCAATTATGATTTTATTGCTGCTGTAAACTTTTTACTATTCAGGCAGATCTAATTTACAAGTAGTTCTGGCATTATTTAGCCATGTAGGTATCTTTTAGGGAAACTGAGGGTTGATTCACTGATTTTCCTGTAAACTGGCCATGAAAAAGAAATAGCTTTTGCCATAAGAAACTCCTCTGCCCTTGGCTTTTCTCTCCCAGACCTGTTCCTGTGGCATTTCAGAGAGGCTATGAGTTTTAATAATGCCTGTCAGGGGGCATTTGTGCTGATAGAGAGGAGACAATGCCAGGCTCCCAGCCCAGCCAGGTCCCCTATCATCCACCCTGTGTGCCTCTCTTACCATTACCCCCTTCAGATATCTGGCCTTGGGCTGTTATTTTTCCAGTAACAAGAGAAAAAGCAGTGAGTTTGTGCTGTCATTGGTCAGCTGTTGGGTAGCAGTGCTGTGTATCTCAGGAATCACTTTGCTGCAGGGTGGGAGAATGTGGCCACAGCACATTCCTACCTGGCCTGCCAGGAGCCCAGGGTGAGATGCAGAGCTCCATGAGCTGGTCAGGCTACACTCTATTGCCTGGGCTCAGTGGGTGCCACAGCTCCAGCATAAATGGGATTAAAGGATGCACTCCTTAGTGATCATTTCTGTTCAGTGCTCGTAAATTAGAATACAGCTGACACTCTTCTCCTGATACACATAACAAGTGATATGCAAATGTTGAGGCTTTTAATTTTTCACAAATAATCTGAATAAACTACAGATTTTTGAAAGGCACAGATCTTTTTTCTGCTAGTGATTTTTCTGTCAAAAAAACAAAGCAGAATTAGGAATCTCAGCTTTTGCCTCTCTTTGTGCATGTGTATAAAATTTACACCTCCATCCCTCATACCCATTAGTGATTTAAGATGAGCAGTAGGTAGCTTATGTGTAGGAGGAGTTCAGATTCTTTCCTTTCTGTTGTCAAAGAAGTTTTGCATAGAGGATGAATCAAGTGAGCTTTTGTAACAAACCTTAAGGTCATGGCAAAACATTCACTTTTGTTTTCCAAAGATGTCAAAATAACCTTTCTACATATAGCAAATTGTTGATAGCAAAGGATATAAATAAATGAAAGGAAACCATTGGCTCCATGGCCATTTTATGTTTTCCCTTCAAAACTTGGATTTAAATTTTGTGAGTCTGTGGGAGGTGTGAGCTCACTTTATTTGAATATTTGTTTTCTTAATGCTAGAAACATAATAATGCTTTATTGCTCTGTTCTGCTTTTCAAGGGTTGTGTCCAGTTTTGTAAAGCAGACTAACTGCACTGGAACAGAAATTATCTCAGAGCACAGGTGGGTTTCTCAGGAAAGGAGGTGTGGGTAGGAGATGGGATTAGGACTTGGAAGAGCAGCATGCTTTTTGCCAGTTCTCTTGCTTGCAGCTTGATTTCAGGTTGATCTTTGTCTCCACCATCCTCTCTGTACACAAGGAAGAGCTTGGAGAAGGCTCCACCTCTATAGCTACCACAAGCAGTTGTACCAAGGCAATGCAACAGTCTGGTCTGCCATACCCTATGATATGGCCCTTTAAACCATCACAAAAGGCATTCTTGCCAGCTTCTACGTTCTCAGTTAGGGATTAAGCTAGATTCTGTTGTATTAAATGTTACCAATAAGCTTGTGTATTTAAATGATCCAGAATATTGCAACCTTTTACTGCTTGTGATGCTGTGGAAACAAATATTCTTATATATTTGGAAACTGGTTTAAACATTAGTCTGAATGGGAGCCTGGCACTGCTACTTTGTGCCTATCTTCAAATAAGCATAACTAAAAAACTGATAAGAAAATGGCTTCAGCCTGCACTGAAGACAGGTTTCTACCTCCAGCCAGTCTATAGCAACGGGGAGTGTTCATGTGGCTGCTCTCAATCAAGCTGTGATTTCCCTGTGTGCCACCCGTGAGCCCAGACTTGCTTCTTTAATAACATGCAGCCAGTTATGCAGCTGTTGCCTTTAACAGCACACAGGGTGATAAGAAGGGGGCATTGGATCCAGGTATTGCAGTAAATTGAAGTTATTATCCCACTTGCAGTACTTCTCTGCAGGAGCAGGAAGCCCAGTATTTGGGAAACGTGGGCTCTGACTGGGAGGGATCTGCTTACCTTCCTTCAGTGCTGGAGGAGGGTGGAGGGGCTGGTACAGCTTGCTTCCTTTGCTGCTTTACAACTCCCAAGGGGTGTTCTAGGGTTGGTTCTTCCCCAGCTCCAGTGCTGCTTCCCCAGCTCCCGTGGCAGGACTAAGCCCCGAATCATCAGAGTGTGGCTTTAATAAACAGGCGACACTGCACCCAGGTAACCTTTGAACCTGCCTTGCAACAGGTTCAAAGGTAAAAAAAAAAAATTATTCCTGATCAAATATAAAGAGCAATTTTGGCTGGTTAGAAATGTTAAACATACAAGTCTTGCATAACAGAGTTAGAAGAGAGCAGTGCATTGTGAAAACCAACCCCAGCCCTGTGAAAGCTGCAGCCCTGGGTTTTTCATAGGCTCTCAGTTACTCCAAGTGTGCAGGGGCACTGAATAAGTCTTGCCTCACTGAGAAAAGGTGCCTCTCAGATTGCACTTTGAGCAGGCAAACATAATGCAATGTTTTTCACCAGATGCTTTGTGTAGAGTGCTGTCCTTAACACATGCAGCCGTTGAGGGACAGGTGTCCTGTGCAGCTCCAGGGGTCCGTGAAGCAGCCACAGCCACGTTGGAGTCAGGGCTCTCAGGGCAGCTGGGATGCACAGGGGGCTGGTTATCTCACCATGGGGCACCTTCCCTTTTGACACTGTGCAAAGGTTAGTGCACTTGCTCAACTGCCAAGAAGACCAAGCCTGTTTTGTGAGAGATTTCTTGTGTTGATTTAAACAATGGTGGTTTTGGGCTTTTTTGCTTCCTCTATCTCTGAAATGGGAATAAGAGAGCACTTGTGCTTAATACTGCTTGAGAAAGACAGTTGCGAGGTGAGGTATGCAGGCTGGGCTAGCAGGTGGAGCTTTGGATGTGGATGTGATCTTTGGAAGACATTTTCTACACATGATCCAAGAGATAGAGCTAAATAGCAAAGTCCTTTCGGCACTCACTTATTAGAGAGCATCCAAAGGAGGTAACAAAGGTGAAGGGCCTTGAGGGGAAGCCATTTGAGGAGCTGCTGAGGGCACTTGGTTTGCTCAGCCTGGAGAAGAGGAGACTGAGGAGGAGAGCTTTTTTGTGATGGGGAGAGGAGAGGCAGGCAGCTCTTCCCAGTGCTGACCAGTGACAGGACCCAAGGGAATGGAAGTTGTGTCAGGAGAGGTTTAGTTTGGGTATTAGAAAAAAATTCTTCACCCAGAGGGTGGTTGGGGCACTGGACCAGCTCCCCAGCGAAGTGGTCACAGCACCAGCCTGACAGAGCTCAAAAAGTGTTTGGGCAATGCTGTCAGGTACATGGGTGACTCTTGGGAATGGTTCTGCTCAGGGTAAGGAGTTGAACTCATTGATCCTCGTGGGTCCCTTCTAACTCAGAATATTCTGTGATTCTGTGACTGGTCAAGATACTAAAGCATTTATTGATCTAGGTCTGGCTTGTCTGGTGCTGGAATTTGACTCATGTATGATATCTGAAGAGTAAATTAATACTAACACTTCTCACTTAAGGCCTTAAATATTCCTAATTGGTGTAAGGGAACCTGGCTGTGTCAGTGGATATGAATAAAAGTAGAAGTACCATGACAACACAGCACCCTAGACCTTCTGGTTGCAAGCTCCTCTTAGTTTTTAGAAAATGCCAGTTTAAGAAGGATGAAAGAAAATTAATGGGAAGATTTTCCAAACTTGGTGCAAAGAGGTGATACTAATGTTGAAGTCTCTTGGCTTTTGTCTGTGGTGCATCTTGCATGTGGGAAACAAAGCAATTGATTCAAGATTTTTACAAGGTATGCAACAGATACTAATAATTAGCAGTTGGGCTGGTCCCCGTTCAGTTCAGCCTAAGTGGATATTGCATCATCATCTCCAAAGAGCTGGAGTGGCTGACACCATCTGTGGTTTTGGCTCCTAGATGTGTTTTATGAACCAGTGGGGGCGGGGCAGAGAGGCAGGGAAGTGTAGCAGAGTCACTTGAGAAGGGAACAAAGCCCTTTACCTGAGCTAGCTGTATGTGTAAAGCTGTAACCACTTTCCCTTCTCCACCCTTTCTCTGGTACATAAAGTACATGGCATTTTACCTCGTTTGAGCAGCAAATTAATCCAAGCTGTGGTGTTTTGTCACCTTTCACCTACACAGTTTCTTCCCAATGAATTAAAACTGTTGGTGAGTTCCCTGTTAAAAACCTGTTAAAAACCTGACCCACTTGGAACAGTGAGTGTGTCATCCTTGAGTCTAGCAGGGGAGGCGCAGGTCAGATGTCCTGCTGAACTGCTAAAAGAGGCTAACCTTTTTTCAGCTTGTTTTGAAAGCAGGTGTGAGAAAACACATTCACAAGTCCTGGAAGACAATGGCCTATGTTCTGTACTGCAGGCTGGTCTCTGTACATCATCCGTGTTCCTTGTTTGCAAATGAGTGATACTGTAGTTTGTGATCTCTGTGACCAAAGCACTCAACCAGTGACATAAAATAACCTGGATCAGTTGTGCAAACACCACCTATGTCCTAGTTCTGAAACTGAGGAGCTGAAGGCAGACCCACAAACGCTGGAGGATTTTTTCGTAACATTGGAAAAAAAATGTTTAGGTAATGAAAATAAGAATTATTCCCCTCAAGACTTAATTATTAAGGAAATGGATGACAAATACCATGATGAATTATTTGTAGGTTAGCAGGAGTTCCATGAATTTTATCAGACTAGTAATTTTTTTAAGTCTTAGCAGGTTATGGCTCAATATTTATTCAAACTACTACTTTTTGACAGAATTGCATGCATGAAGTTATCAAGATGGTAAGAATATGATTTTTCTTTTGCTATTTTTTACAGGTGACAGAAAGCACAATGGTTTCCCTTCTTTGTTTAGATAATTTTCTGTGCTGATCTAAAGTATCACTATTCAGATTAATACATCTTTCAAATGTAATCATTTGCACCTTGTGCAATTCACTTGACACTTTAATAATGAAGAAAGGGACAAAAAGGGAGACAAAGAAATTAAAAAGAGTGGGTCTCCCAGCCTTGTTAGAGCTCCATTACTGAATGCAGGATTCAGAGATGTATTTTAGATACCTGCCAATGTACATACAACTGTAGGATATCCCTGAATGCTGCCTAAAAGTTATTCTTACTGAGATTGTGCAACCAGTCTGAGCTGTGAAAGAGTAGAGCTAAAGGTCATTACCACACAAAGCTGGAGTTTAATCACTTCTAGGTATCATATAAGAAGCCTTTTTTTATTGGTCTTGTAAAATCTACTCCAATGCAATAGGCTGTTGAATGCTAAACACAAAATAAACTCTAACCCTTCGGCCTAAATAGTTGCCCATACATAATAAAATTTGGTGCCAGGATATTATAAGTAATATTTGCTGTGTAAAATATTTGTGTGAAAGGCATGGATGTACCAATGAACTGTTTTACCCATGAAGGAGGTTGCACGTGAATTTGTGGTGCCCAAGAACAGCTGCACGCTACTTTCATTGCAGGGTGGGGCTGCTGCATAAAATTGAAAAATCTGAGTGAATTTGCTGCTTCCATGTTACCATTGACAATCTTGCATTCTCCTCTCTTCATGCAAAGTTGAGTGATGTGTGTGCCTGTAAACATCCGTGGTTTAAAACCAGACAAAACAGAATGTTGAGATAACTGTAGGTGTTAAATACAAGTATGAACTGGTTCTCTCTACCTTGCCAGGAGAGAAAGCATCTGATTTCTATCTTGATCTGCTGACTCTAAGCATAACAACTGACAGATAATTCTACTGATTTGACTGGAAACTTTTAAATGTTATTGAGCGTGTTTACATTAGTCTATTTAGGATCAGAATTTGTCCTCAAAAGACTAATTCTTCTGAGCTCTGACTCAGAAGAAATATTGGGCATTGATCTCTTCTGTTCAATCTGATAAGATGCATAGATGATTCAAAAACTGAATCTACTGATTCATTTGCTCAGTAGTTTTCAAAGTCC
This sequence comes from Sialia sialis, assembly GCA_009812075.1. Taxonomy (NCBI): domain Eukaryota; kingdom Metazoa; phylum Chordata; class Aves; order Passeriformes; family Turdidae; genus Sialia; species Sialia sialis. The sequence continues at coordinate 98,435 of VRYO01002114.1, read as the reverse complement.
AGATCTCTTATTCCATTTACACATTTACTTGAACAATTTGCTGTACCTTGCCTTCCCTACTGCCAGGATGAAATGTGGGCAGCATAAAGCAGACATGAAGGCTTATGAACAGAGACTTTGACTATTGACCATTCAAAATGGAAGTAGGAAGTCACTAGTGACTTTAGACTTTGGATTTTCATACTAATAAAAGGAAAAAGCTGATGTTCAAAGTGCGCAATACCTGACGTGTAGTATTTAGATGAGGAAAGTTTAAAGACCACTTGGATTGCTTCTACATGTTATCAGTGCTGTAATTTCATTAGTTGGTTAAATTCTTATTGAAACAACTGAATTCCAAGTTTTGTTTTTAAGATAACAAGCTTTTGATGTTGCAGTGGTAAATACGATGGTTTGCTAAGATGTCTGTTACAGTCCTCTGTGTGTTGTGTCTTGGACCTCATCTGTCCACGTGTGCTCAACAGAGAAGATAAATCTTGGAGTTTAGCTCTTTTTCTGGTATTCTGAGGAGACTTGAGCTCCATCTCTAATTTAGGAACTCTCTAATACAGGAATTTTTTTTTTTCCTGTCAGGCTGAGATAACGCCATTGATGTTGATTACCAGTAATAATAAACGATTAGAGGCTCAGCCTTTAAAATATGGCACATCTTCCACTTAGAGATTGTTACAGAAACAATGCAGAATGCCTGCAATTTCTGAAATCTTTTCCCTTGATCTGTGCTTCAGCTCAAGCCTTGACTGAGTTGACTTTGCCCCAGTTAAAGACCAGGTTAAATAAGAAATTCAAGACATTGTGAGATGAGGTGTCCAATGCTTTCATGATTTAATTTTGTGGTTTTCATTAGATACATAGGTTTAAAAGACCAATGAATTATGATCAGTACTGGCATGGTCTTTAATTTCTATATATGTCTTTCTTTAGAAATCTGCATAAATAGATGACTGGAGTTAAATTTTGGAAAGTTTTTGAGATCACTGTCATGCAAGATCACAAAAAGAAGCATTTCTTTGAACTGAGAATTTAGATTTTAATTAAGCTTCTCTTGTTGAAGTTGCTTATGTAATGATTAAAGCACTTGTATTTTGGTGCCTAAAATAGGTTCAGAAATGCAGAGACTGTGTTTGAGGTAGTTTCAATAGCACATGTGGGTTTTCAGGGTTGCACAGATAAAGAATTTTCAAATTCAATTTTGTACCAAGTGAAGCTACTGACTTTGAAAAAGCCAATTGCATGACTAAAAATACATAGTTATATATTGGATTTCAGAGGAATACATTGAGGAAGAGAGGTAGTGATATTCAAATTCAGGCAATCAGTACTTCCAGTGGCTAAGCTGTAACCCCTGGGTCATGTTTAGTAAGGGTTTGGAGCAAGGTGAGTACATGACCTTGCATACCTGATTCAGTACAGTGTGATTCAGAACCATTGTGGGATGTATGGGGCTGTAAATGCTCCAATGCTCTTCTAAGGCATTTCCTCTGCAGTCACTGCAATAGACTTGCAAAAGGGATGAATCTGACGTTTTTTAGTTGAGCTACAGCAGATACAATTGTCAAAAGGTACTTCAGGAAGTCATGACAAATCACTAATCAGATGTGTCATGGTGAGCTCTTAAGTACAGACATTTTAGTTGAATTTCCATTGTGTTCAGTGTGACTTCTAATGTGTTTTAAAACTAGCTTCCCAGATTTGTTTTGGACAGAAAAGATCTGCAATAAATAAATAACAAGAACAGGGATTTCTCTTGGATTAGGATGACAGCAGAAGTGTGTACTTTTCTGTCTTGGAAGAATTTCTACCTGTGCTGTATAACACAGAATGTTACTTGGTTTAGATGGAGAGATATGAACAGCACTACCACTGAGGCAATCTTGCACTTCACTGCTAGTGGTACTTGCCTCATCCTTAATTACTCTTTTACTGTATCACATATTCCCAGCTGTTTTCCTTCCAGCTGAAGTGTGATAAACAATGTATGATAAGCTGTAAAATCTGACCTGCCCTGGGTTGCAATATGTATTGAGTCCAAGCTCAGAATGCCATTGAAACAATTAAACCAAAATGCTCTGATTAATTAAGATTAGTTAATTAATATCTGGCGACACATATAGAAGTCAGAGCCAGCAGGATACAAAATGGAGTCAGAGGAAAGTATAGAGTCTGGTGACAGCACGTGTCATTGTACCCTTCAGTGCCACTCCTGCCTGCCTGTGCTGCAATAGCTCTTGCTGTGGTGAGCCTTGCCAATGCTTTGGTGAATGTGCCAGACACTTTGGAGCTTGCTGTGGCATCTCAAGCACCTCGGAATGCTTCCTACGCACATGGCAGCCAGGAGCTGGGCTCAACTCTCCGCATTGCTGTCAGCAGCCATTTCCGACCACTCGTCCTTAGGTAACTTCAGCACAGCTTTTGGTGATACTGATTGCGTTTGCAATGCCAGAGGGTCTTCTGATGCCTCCCCCTGTCAGGTTCAGCAGGAGAAGGTCTCATCCCTTTTGTTCAAAGGCTGAGGTGGAGTATCTCTTTTTGTGGTTTGCTTGCTTTGCCCTCACCAAGTCCTGTGATTCTGGGATTCAGGTATTTGAGAACAGTGCTTGGTCCAACATCTCCCCAGTTTCAGTGGGAAGTGCTGAAGAGAAAGCTTTGTCTAATTTTTGACTCAGACTTGCATCTGTCTTCTTTGATAAAACCCAGTTTGGCTGGTGCTTTCCTGTAGATGGTATATTCCATTTTCAGGCTTTTCTGGAGGAGTGCTTTGGCGTAAGACTCTTGCTCTGAGGAGCCAGGAGGATTTTGTTAGGGGCTCTGAACCCTCTGGCATTGTTTCTTCTGCCTCTGAGCTCACAGATTACTGCAGTGCATGCATCTCACTTTCTCCCTCAGTATAAAATTCTGAAATTCTTGTGATGACCCTGTGCTCCTGCCAGTAATTATTAAAATGACACGAGACTTAGTGACAACAAGCTGGGAAATTGGGCATGGGCAGGAGATTGAAAATTGCTGCCTCTCTCTTAAGTCTGTGTAAGTTAACATAGTGTTAACATGGTTTTCCTGTGGCTTTTTGTCTGCTTGTGGTGAGAACTTCCTTTGATACAGATGGCTTTGTGCCTGTGCCAGAACTGGGAGCATATTCCTTCTGCTGTGAAGTTAGTACTTTCTGTTAGGAAATGGGACAGAAGGGGGCTTGTTTGGTAATTACAACAAATGACAGAAGGCTATGCCCTTAACAGCAAATCTAGGCAAGTAGTACCCTTCAGCTGTACTCAAAGATTGAATCAGCTGTTTTTGCAATCAGCTCTATCATTTTCTCACATTAATAGCTCATTTCTGTTCAGACTTTCCCACAAAGTAATTTCACAACTATAAGGCACATTTTTTTTTTGCAGCGAGGATCCGTGCACAACAAAGTAACGGATTAGTAACAGAATTGTGTGATCGCAGGGTTTACTGTCAGGTGCTCAATTTGCAAACAGTTTTCATGGATCGGTGTAGCCTTTAAACGCAGCCCCAGGCGCCCTCCCCATGCCGCGGGCCCCGGCACTCCCGCCCCCGGTGCTGGCTGCCGCGACTGTCGATGTGGCTCGCACTTCAGGGTTGCCAAATTTCCTAACTTTGTCCACATATAAGGTGCATCAGATTATAAGGCACACTTACGGGTTTCAATCAAAATTTTAGTCAAAAGGGTGCATCTTATAGTCATGAAATTACTTTACTTTCTAGAAGACCTCAGAGCTATTAGGAAGAAGTTTTATTTGGTCTCTAGCAGTTTCAGAAAGCTTAACCCTATTTTGCTTTGAGGATATTTCAAACTTTAAAAAGCAAGAGAACAATTTTAGCTGAACAGAACTGCATTATTTTTTTCTGAAATGCTGAACCACAATGTCTTTGCTTAATTTCCAGCCGGGCTTGGATGTTTTGCAATATGATTTGCTGCAGTTGATACCAGCCTTGAGAAATACTTTAACTAGTCAGAAACAGACTGCATTTTAAGCCCCAGTCTTGTACATCCTGGGGTGGCACTGCAGGCACTGGCTCATGCTGCCTTGAGTACCTTCAAGCCTGAGGCAGCACTGCCAGGATTAATTTCTGTACCATGGGATGTTTCTGTGTGTGAGGCTGCCTGGAGCTCCTGAGTATTTCCTCTTCTTTGGCACACAGCCTGCTCCTTTCTCAATCTTTCAAACACAACACCCACCATGGTATAGTTTGCCTCAAAACTGTGCTTTGAGCTTCTCTGGCAGTCTGCCCATAGCTTTAGATGAATTGCTATGACTGCAATCACAGTATTTTGACTCACTCTGTAGCAATCCAAAGAAGGTGCTTCCTGGTGGAGGTATGCAATGCAAACACTAGAAAATATTCCTGCAATACCAAATCTCTGTTTAGAATTGGTAATATCCAACTTCAAATCTTCCTTGAGGAAATGATGGCATTTGAGTTGGGCTCACGTCTATAGCTCATAAAGAAATCTGTCTCTCTGTTAGCAGAAGCATGCAATAAATGCTGTAAATATTATAAATGTCAAAACAGCATCACCAGTGAGAAATAGATCATTAATTATATGAGCTTTAGGCAGCTGATTGTGAACAGCAGAGGAGCAATTGAACAGCATTAAGCTGTTCAGACACTTTGTAAATACTAAAAACTGCTTGAATATAGTAAGCAGTATCTGCTCCATATGCTGTGCATACATTCCACAAAAAAGACTTGTTCTGTGGTAACACCCTCTGTTGTCCTTTTCTGGCTGCTGACATTCCGAGCTTACTCATGTTTCAGCCCATGGTGTGGAGTGCAGGTCATTGCAAGACTTCCTCCTGAGGTGCTGTCACATGGCACACTTCATTTTATACACCCACATACTGGTGTAAAACCTTTGGTGCAAGTAATGTCATTGATTATTCCTTATAAGAGCAATACATCCCAAACCTATCTTATCAACCAAATGTAAGGAAAGGGTCCCATATTCCCATAGAGCAGGAGCTGCTATAGAAGGTGTTTGACTTCACCCTTCCAACACAGCTGGAGGATAACCCAAGGCTCTGGAGATTCTCACAAATGCTAGAAATTATGAGTCTTTCTTTGCTTTCCTTTACTTCTATTTCATTCAAAAGTGGTGCACACTGGTGTTTTTAAATTTTTTTAATTAAGTTTTTGCAAGAAGACACATTAGGAAACACTTCTGTAACACCCAGATGGATTTCATCTCATTTGCATTCTCATCTCCAGATTTTGCAATCTGTGTTTGTTTAAAAAATTAATTATAAAAAGGGAAAAAATCCCTTGTCTGAGGAGGTATATCCAGGCAGTTGAGTTGGTGGCTTCACTTAGCAATGTATTTAATACTCTGTAGTACTACAGTAATTTCACGAATATAAGCCACACCTTTTTCATTGAAGAATCCAGCCTACCCCAGTGGTGCGGCTTATATTCAGGTGCGGCTTATCTATGGACAAATCCCAGCGAAACACCAACCTGGAAGTGAGAGCCGGCCAAGCAGAGTGGCAAGTGGGAGCCGCCGGGAGCATGGGACTGCCCGGAACGGGGGCTGCAAGTGTGCGGCTTGGCCCCTGTGCCACCGGGAGCCGGTGGGAATGGGGGATGGCCAGGAACGGGGGCTGCGCAAGGGTG
>VRYO01002114.1:0-91844 GCA_009812075.1 Sialia sialis | reverse complement strand
GATTCATTCTCTCACATATATCCATGTATCAAAGAGTTGTCATAAAAGTTGAGAATTTAGAATTTTTATTTCTCTTATCTCCATTTCCTTTCTTTTTCATATCTCCACCCCAAAAGCGCAATTGCACCAAGCAAGTGATCACACAGTAGCTGTTAGTCAAGACTGGTAAATGGAACTGGATATTCTAGAGAGGATACTCCTCACATATAAAACCATAAAAATCTCCCAGCATCTTTTAATAAGCTTACTATGAAAGATCAAAACATGCATTGTGACACATGAGAGCAGAAGAGATCAACAATAAAATTGAAATCTTAACTCTGTGGCAACAGGGAGTTGATAACTTCAGTTAAGCACCTTTGCCCTAGAAATGGATAAAGCAAGCAACTTTTAATTTTTTTTTTAATCTTTAGGTAATTTTTGTCTTAAGTCACTCACCTCTTTCAGCAGAGTATCAGTTGTTGTTTCTGTAATCTCCTTAGCACTGCTGTTAGCTTCCTCCTCCTTGCTGTTCCATCTGCTTACTCAACCATCTTTTATACTGTGACAGCTACACCCTCATGTAATAATAACTTGTTTTTATGCAGTGCATTCACCTTAGTGATTTACTCAGCCTACTTGCAACCTTACAAACCTGAAAACACTGCTTTAATGGGATGCTGTCTACCCTCTAGTTGGCTAATCTATTAGTGGTATTTTTTCTGTGATTTCAAGATCACTTCCAGTGTGGCATCAAGGATCCATAGCAAATGGTACATATTTACTATAGATCAATATGGTAAAGAATTTCAGTCTGAAATTTATTTTTCCCATTAAATTGATATGATTCACAAGACGACTTTCTCAATGAATCCACTTTGACAGTAGAATTTCCATATGCTTGTCAGACATCAAAACTTTTCTAATGGAGGTTCAGTGGCCAGACTCTGAGAGAGTTTAAAATTGAAGTAAATTACCTTTTCATCCAGAGCCCTTGTGATTGCTGTTTCTAGTGACCTTAAGACAATGCATTTAAGTGGCTGCCAGCTACATGGACTTTTACTAGAGTTTGGGGAAAATCCCTCTTGGTTCTTCCCCAGTTTGCATGGCAAGAAGCTTGAGCAGTTGCCCGTTGCTGCAGAGGTTGTTATTCTTTTTTAAAAAGTCTCCCAGAGAGATCTTCTGTTGAGTTCAATACCCTTTCAATGAAGCCCAGCTAGAGATTGTCCAAGAGCAACTAATGCATCTGTTGCTGCTCATTTGCTGCTCTCTGTGCTGCCACAGGGCTCGTGCAAGGAGCACGATGAGCTTCTGTGGAAGAGTGGTTACCTTTCATCTTGCAATATTTCTGCTTGCTCAATTACATTTTTTCGTTCCTTACTGACCTCTTCCCAAGTCAAATGATTTTTAATTTTTTTTTAAATCAGAAACTTGAGAGCAAAATTTGTAATCCCCTGGATATAAATCTTAATACAGACATACATCATAGGAAAAAAAATTATTTTTGCTGATTGCCTAATAGTTACTTAGGTAGCACATGATCCTGTTTTGTTAATTCTGTCTGCTGATTTGGATCACTGTCATCTGTTGCATCCTTTAACTCTCCTGCAAGCTCCTCAGTTTCAGTATAGTCCCCTTCAGGGTGAATGTCAGGCCAAAAACATTGACATTTTTTGTTTGAGCTAAGTATTCTGGTATTATAAGGATCAGCCATGTATTGGTAGAGGAAGTTAGACAAATAAATATATATTAGTTAAAGATTTAGGAAAAACACAGAACTACAGCTATTTTTTGGAGCTTAGCAGGTGCTCTGTGAAAATCCTTCTGAAGCTATCATGGTAAGGAATGTGTTGCATAGTACTGTAAAATACACAAACAACTGAAATCTGTGGGAGACCAATAAATCCAAACTGACATACAAGAAAAAAATGAAGACAGTGGGAATTTGGATTATTGAACATGATGAAATAATTCAGAGTTACACTACAGAATAACTTCTGCCTTTTTGTTTTCTGGCACAAAATAAAAGGCCTTCTTCTTGTGGCCATCTTTAGAGCACTTTTTTTTGTCTTCTGACTGAAATATCCTTGTGTTTCAGTACGGTCAGGCAGTAAAGCTGGACACTTTCCTTCTCTGACACTTCTGTCAAAACTGCGTCCCCTCTGCAGGGTGTAGCACAAGTATTTTATAAACATTCTCTGGCAGGACCTCTGCTGCATTAGCTGGAAGCTCACCTAAGGTGCATATTTGGTTTTTTAACTGTAAATAAATGCTTCCTAGTTAGTTATGGCTAATATGCAAGTGTAAACACTTGGTCAAAGGCAGTCAGATTTTAAGGTTATATATGGTTCCCAAAGGCAATAGTGTTTCCAAATCTGTGTGGACTCTGTCTTTACTGTTAACTGTTTAGAGGATGATTTATATTTCTTACTACTCTAGCAGAAAGCCTGTGAAGCTTTACAAACAGGAAATGTTCATCTTATGCTAGAAAGCAGCTGTTAGTGAACACTGAAAATTGCTATTGTAACTAATACTGCAGCCATCCTCTTTGCAATTTATTTTATGGATTTCACTGTGTTACACACTTCCATTGCATAGTGCAAGTGAGAACACGCAGCAAGGATTACTGTGTGCCTAGCACTGGCACAGAGATAAATGCATCTCCATCTAGAGCAGTCAGTACCTTAAAAACACAATTCATCCACATAGGGCAAAACTTTGCATCTAAATACATACGTGATCCAGTTTCTGGAATATCTCTAATCCAGATGTCTGCACTCAGGACCATTTCATAGCCATTTCATAGCGTCTGAGCAGTCTGTAGCCATCTGCTGTGTGCAATCTTGCATGAGCACAGTTTTTGGAAGCTGGCCTCACTGAAGGTTTGTCTCTTAGGTAGTTTCCAAACTCATTGTTTTGTTGTTTTAAAAATGCATATATATTATCTTCTGTCATGTAACTTAGATATCTAATTCTGCATTGCAGCAATAGACAGACCAAGCACAGGCCACTGAGTCCAGCTGGGGAAGTAAAGCACAAATAAATGATCCTTTGATAGACTTCTTGCTGGCTTTGTACTTAGCCCCAGAACTGTGCTGATAGCATGTGCTGCTTTCCCCTTTGCTTGGTGCATCCCCACCCTGCAGAAGGAGGACTTTGCTCTGTTTACTACAGATTCACCATTTTGCTCTTACCTGGGAGGAGGGCACAGGTAAAATGTTCATGTAACACTAAAAATAAACTGTGGACTAAGTCCCTCCCACACATAACCTTTATTACCTTTATCACTCATTACCTTTATGGGTCTCATCTAACTTGAGATATTCCATAATTCTGTGTGACTGCCCATTTCAGAACTTCAGTGGGGCAGTGGCGTACAAAAAAGTGACACAAGTCAGAAAATATATGTAAAAGATTTGAAAGAAGGTGGAAAACCTTCATCTTTTTAGAGCCAAGACAGAGTGAATCAATGGAATAGGAGAAGGCAGAAGCTGCATTTTATTAATTGCCACAATGGTGAGGGTTTGTGGCTGGAAAGGTGATTGATGCCAGGGCTGGGCTGTGAACAGTGTTTGAGGTGTGCCTGAATGCCAGGCTGCTGATTTTCAGTGAAGTAGGAACCCAGTCTGCCCCAGTGCTCCTGGGCTTTTGTGGGACACCCTTCTGCTGCCAGCAATATTCACCTGCTATGCAGAGCTCAGACCATCCCTGCTGAGCAGCCTTAGTTAACACCCACTGTAATGAGGTGGTCTCCCCACCACCCACATTCTCCAGACACTGAAGTAACAGAAATAAAGCCTGTACATGTGTCTTTTCATGGGGAAGGCTCTGGAGGAGCCAGTAATTCCTGAACTGCCATGTGCTAGACTATGATAAACATTGTCACTATTTCTGGATATGAAAAATGGGATATTTGTCCTGACCAGGGTGGGGGGAGAAAGAACTTTTTTCTTGTTATTGTTGTTTTTACCCATCAGGAAAACTGAAAAATTCCAAAATAATGATCAAACTTTTGAATTTTAGCACAGAATTTCCTGGAAAAAAAGAAAAAAACATAAAAAAAAGAAAAGGAGATATTTGTTTCAGAAAGTGAGTTTTCCTCCACAAAAGGAGAGGAAAAATAAGATGAGAGGATGAATGAAGCTGTTTCTGGTTGTCTGTAGTTGTCACTGCTGTCTTATTTGTAGATGTTTCTATGTTGGTTCAGGTTGCTGCTCATCATTACTCAAGGAAATGCTTTTCATAGGGATTTTAATTGCTTGATAATTTGGTTTGATACTCTGGAAATTTTTTTTCTGCACAGCAAAGAGAAGCCTGCAGCTGACAATCCTCTTGCATAAAAAGCAGCTGTTTCTTGTATTACCTCCAGGCACTTTATTTTCAGGACTATTATGGGTAAAACATTGGTGGCAATTTCCAGCTGCCACAAAGTGCTTATTTTTCCCTCACCACAAGATATTTAACTGATCACCAGCCAACTGATATTCAACAAGCAATACATGTTTATCTGCTGAATTACAGCCCATTGGGCTGTTCAAGGATATATCTGTGGTTAAACTCTGAACATAAGTGTCCACTGTGGGGTAATAAATAATTAATGTATTATTAGCACTGACCAGTAGTTCTGTGACAAATTGGAAGGGAAGTGGTTGTATACAGCTCTTCACTTCTCTTTCAGCCTGGCAGTCATTCAGGTGTCAGTGAATTCTGCTAAAAGTTAAACAGCTCCATTAAGTGGGAAACTTGTCTTTGCCCTCTCACAGTTTAAGGTCAGCAGAAATGCAGTTTAACTTAACTTCTCTATTGTGTACTTGTTAGTCAATTGAAAAAAATCAACAAATATACCAATGCATACACTTCTCACAATCCAGCTGAGCTGACCTTAACTTCTAGGCTTTTTCAAGGAATTCACTGGATTAAATACTGGAGTTACTGACTGGTTTCTAGAGAAGGGACCTAGTTTCTGCACAGATAACAGCAGTGTTTTCCTGGTGTACCAGCATGGGCTCCTTCTCACCCTCAGCTCCCCTGGGGAATCTACTTGATATTTGTATTCTTTAGAAGAGAGCTAGGAAAGACTTGAAGGAACTTTTCACACTCCTTTTCTTCAGAGAAAGAGGTTTGATATTGTGTTCCCTGCTTATAGACACTTGCCAAATATGATACTGTAATTAAGCTTCCTCCTTTTCCCAGTCTGTGATTTCCCCAGATTTTCAGAATTCATTTGAGGCATCTTTATGTGATTTTCAGTCCTCAGAGACTAAGAAATACCAAATTCCATGTAAGAGTGATGTTGCCAGGCATGTTTTTATTGCTTCCTACTTGAAGAATGACACTAGCTAGTTATGGATTGGAAATTAATTATTGCCGAATAAAATCATCACAGCTGCATTTGGGACAAAGCTGGAATGTATTTATTGGAAACAAAGTGTACTTTTAGCTGAAAATGATTTGTCAAATAACAAGTCCAGGATTGAGACTGCTGCATTTTGGCTGCATTTTGGTTTAGGTTTGTTGGTTAAGGTTTTTTACTTAAGGTATGTTTTTATAGAACCTTTCAGCATGTCCTCTTGCTGTGTGCCATACCTGTGAAGGAAATGTTAAACCAAGGGGCTATGTCAGTAAAAAAAAAAGTGAAATAGGGAAAGATATCTGAGTGAAAAGCACTTACTGTGAATCTGAAACTGCAATGAAATCCCTTTGTACAGTAAGCATTCAATGAGGTGATTTTCATGGCTGTATACACTTGGAATTAACCAACAGGATGCTTCCCATCCCAGCTTGTAGCTGTAGGGGTGGTTGCAGGACTTGTGAACATGTACCATAGGTACATTTTGAGGTGGTAGCTAAATGTTCTGTCACTAACGAGGCTGAGATCAATATTTCTAAATCAGATGAAGGCAGTTCTGACAAAATGGCCTGCTTACCTCAGACACTTCTCAGAAGAACCTGTTGTTTTGCTTTTTAACTCCAGGACATGATGAGATTGCTGGGTTAGGGAGAGGTGCTGCTGCTTGGGGACAGACGGGCAGCAAAAGCTGAGTGAAGCACAATGAGTTCTAATCTGATCAGCTGTGGCAGCAGCACGGATTACTGGCTTGCTGCCAGTCCTCTGTGCCTCAGGCAGCTCATCAGCCAATATTTGGGCTGTCCCCTGCCTGGCATTCTAGGAAAATGATTTTTGAATGCCTGCTGTCCTTCCCTCCACTAATAAGAAAAGGAAATTCAACAGGGATCTGTCTGTGGTCCATCCTGGGACTTTTCCATTGAATTATAAACCTTGCCAGAAGGCTCTCAGCAGGTCTACAGTAGTTGGTGAAGACTGCCCTGAGGTAGTCCAAAACTGGGAATAATAGTGAGGATATCATGCCTTATCCAAACTCATGATCCCAGTTGCTCTGAAGGAAGAAAACACATTTAGAAAGGTTGCTGAGCAGATGGGAGAGATGTGGCACCAGAACAGGAGCTGTACATCCTAAGCAGACTGGGTTTGGTGCTATGAATGTGTGTGAGGAGGAAACTTGCTCCTTTATCTGACAAATAAAGTTGTGAAGTGGTTGAAAATCTCTCCTAGGTGAAAATACTGAAAAAATTACAGTAATTTCACGATTATAAGCCGCACCTTTTTCACTGAAGAATCCAGCCTACCCCCATAGTGCGGCTTATATTCAGGTGCGGCTTATCTATGGACAAATCCCAGTGAAATGCCAACCCGGAAGTGAGAGCCGGCCGGGGAGGGTTCCTGGGGCTGCCTTTAAAGGCTTCGCTGGTCTATGAAAACTGTTTGCAACTTGAGCACCTGACACCAAACCTAGCTGGCAGTGATTCTGATACTAATTTGTTACTTTGTTACACATGAATCCTCGCTTTAAAAAAAAAAAAAAAGCGTGGCTTATATTCAGGTGCGGCTTATATATGGACGAATCCCGTGGTCTACCCAGCTACCGGGAGGTGTGGCTTATAATCAGGTGCGGCTTATAATTATGAAATTACTGTTTATTCTGGTGAAGGACCACTGGTACAATAACTTCAAAATATTTGAGTTTTTTTTCTTGTCCACTTTTCTTTACATATTGGGAAATAGTCACTTGTAGGATTGAGGATTCAGGTTTATTTGCATCATGCACCCCAAATCTCAGATATGCAATATAAGAGTTGTGCTCCTTTTGTTGCTAAAGATATAAACCAATGGGGATGCTTATAGGTGCAGCCTACCCATCCCCAGTGGGATCAACAACACTGAAGAAACATCTGTTATGTCTGTGAAATTCCTGAGTGCTGTGAATCCTTCAGAAATAAGCCATGTACCCAGACAGAAGGTGGAACTGCACTGCTGCCCTTCACACAAATGAACAGCCCAGGTCTGGCTGTGAGGGGGTGAGGCTCCAATGGAAGGGAAGGACTGACACCCACTGAGGCACAGTGGCACACCTGGCACAGTGTGGGGAAAAAAATGTTGATGTAAGCTTCCTCCCGTGTTATTAACCTTTGAGTTTTATTTTATGTTAGCTGTGGGCACTTGTGATTTGTTACTGTGTGTCACCAGGTACATAATAAATCGTGTATCAGAACCCTTGAATTTATTGTACTGATTTTCTGTGTGCAAGGATTTTCTCTTTCCAATACAGATAAAATAAATGCAAAATTTGCAAGTTTTCTCAATTCACAACTCATTCTCAGAAGTATCAGATCAATCTACCTATTTTTCCTTAATTAATATTCTGTTGTTCCAGTAACAGTCCCCTCTACTGCAATCAGTGCCAGTTGGATACGACCCCCTGCTCATGACATTCTTTACACGCCAGTTTTTCTCAGGTGGTAAAGGCAAGATTAAATCTTCCAGGTGAATAAGTTACTAGTTTTAGAGTGCTTTGAAGTATTCACTATAAGGTGCTGGCACAGAAGTGTTGGGCATGGAGACAGTGAGAAGTGTTCAGAATGTTCTTATCAGTGCTGATGAATCACCATATGAATTTATGATGCTGGGCAAATATTTCATGGTGATAAGACATCTGTTTTAGCATTAGACCTTTGCTTTAGCTTTAGACCTCAGCTTTAGTGCTCTCCAAGCTGTGGGATCTACATGCTTTACTTCCTGTCATGCCTTACTACATCATTTGTACTCTGCAGAATATGCTTAGGGAAAAGCAGAATGAAATTTAAACCTGCAAGATCTCAAAATGCATTTCAGGGCCATGTTACTGACAAGTCTGTGCCATCTACTGTGGATTGTTTTTTTATGATAAAGTTAATTTCATGTACATCCTCAATGTCTGTGTCTGAGGCATGTTGATGTGCATGCTTCCAGAAGAAAATGCTGACGTTATTTTTCTGTTAGGAGCAGGTAAGTGTAAGCAGAACAAAAACAGGGTGGGATTCCTTCCAGTGGATGCTTTGTGTCACAATGTGTAAATTCTCAGAGAGAGATGGTCTGTGGGAGGAAGGTGTTAATGTGGACAAGACCACAAGTGGAGACAATTTATCAGGGGAGGAGGCACGGGGTGCCAAGAAGCAATCCGGGAATCCTGGAGACTGGTTACACCCCAGAGCAGCTGTTTGCATTGCAGGGGGCTTCACACCATGGAATCGCACAATGTTTCTCTTAGAACCTTATGCCCAATAGGTTCTAATTCACCTGTTAGGTTCTAGTACCTATCAGAACCAGAGCATATCTAAGATAACTGTTTTTAAAGAGCTATGTTCTAGTTTTTCCCTGTAACAACAAAGTTAAGAAAAATATATTGGAAAGCAGGGATGGTCTCTGCTTCTCAGTGCAACGTGGCTTCAGATAGAGCTCAGGGCACTGAGTGTGCCTGACTGCCAGGCTGCAAGACTTACTGTTTATTTCTCTGAAGCCACTGAACTTGACCTTTGTTTGGCTGCAGTGATATGCCACACAAAAGGGCCATGGATCCAATGAATCTTTTCCTCTGCACCTGTGAGCTGCCCTTTGCATGGGAATAACTTGAAAAGACTTGATCTTCAGTACAGTGACAGGTTCACTCCTAATACAGACCATATACATGTATGATGTGTTTTGTATGTAGTGAGTCATGATGCTATTCTGAGGTAGAGTTTCTCCTTTTCCCTGACTTGTGCATTTAAACAAAATGTCATGGATTTACAGAATAAAGATATGAAGTTGGTATTTAAATGAGGATTAAGACTGGGGAGTTTCTATACATGGCATCTGGATCTGGGACATTGCCTGTGTTTATGTTGTGTAATGTATTGCCAATTCTGGCAGCACATGCAATGTTTATCTCTGTGCTACAGAGTTGAGATTCCCTACAGAAAGGCTTTCAGCCCTGATGTGCTTCACTCCTCGCAGGGGTTGCACAAGTTAGGCATGTCAGCTCAGACCCAGGCTGGCATCTCTGCAGCAGGATCATGTGCATGTCCCCCAGCAAACACCTACTGAGGCTTCAGTCTAAAGTTTGCATTTGAAACTGTGAGATTCTAGCGCAGGATATGAGGCATTAATTAATTCTGATGTGACAGTCTCAGTACCTGCTCCTTCTTCTTCAGACATAGGGTGGCCGGACAGGAGTCACAGTGCCAACAGCATTGCTTGTTTGGGAATATTAAGGACTGGTTGTCCACAATGGAAGGTGCCAGCTGGATTGTGGCATGCTTGCTCATTTTATGTCAGATTTGACTCTTTCTTTCATTGGCAGTTTTTGTTGGACCTCCTCTGATTGTTATTTGCATCTGCAGTGACTGTCAAATAAAGGCCACCCAGGTTAATGATGTTTACCATTCACAAATGAGAAATGAACCTACATTTAATGAACAAAATATTGTGTAAAGTGTGTCACTGTACTGGCAACATTGTGCTGCAACCTGTGCTGTTATCATCCCGATGCCTGTGTGTGTTCATTTCTCTCCTTGTTCTTGTCATGACCTCTGTGACCCTGTGCCTCAGCATTGCAGTGCCAAACCGTGGGAAGGAAAGCATGCAAAAATTAATGTCTCATTAGAGCTCATCCAAATGGAAGGGAGAACTGGGACAAAACCCAACTGGAATCTTTGTGGAGACAAATGTTGGTTTCTGAACAGATTATCTGCATCGTCTCCAAATAACCTTCCTGTCCCTATGTTTCCATGGCTTACAGATGCAGAGATCAAGGCAAGCATCTTCATGCCCTGACAGCTGGAAAAGTTCCATCATTTTAGTTCATCTGAAATCAAGTCAATCAAACTTCATCTTGTGCTAAAATCTTTAGCAATCATTGCATTGTCTGATACAGGCAACACAAGTAGTGTTTAATAGAGTAAGTAGTGATGAGCCATATTCAGGTCAGGAAAAAAGAAGGTGGATATTTTTATGCCAACTATTTCAGATGGACAACTTTCACTTTCTTAAGGAGCAGTACTTCTGGAACTGAAACATGTTCATGTGTTGCTGCCTTGTCCAGCAGATAGATCTTTCCATAGCCACCTCTGGTAGCTGGTTTTCAGTTGTCTTTTGACTGTTTTTGGGACTAAGCCACTTCTGCAGGGAGATGGTGATCCAGAGTGGAACAGGCAGTCGGGCTGTCCGAGCCACACTCAGTACAGCAACACTGGCAGGAGATTCGTGTGCCACAGGCTCCATCCCACGGCCGGCAGCCTGGGAATTCTCAGCACTACACAGCTGCTGAAATCCTGCGAGGTTGGCTGCTTCTTGCATAACCAGAAAGGAATTAACCTGCCAAGGAAACTGGGTCCAAGGCTTTCTGGACAAATCAGCCGCGATAGGAATGCAGTGAAGAAAAGCAAGGCAAAAGAAACAGGCTTTGAAGGACAAGAATTTGAAGAGGTAAAGCGGCTTGGCAGATGCTGAAACGCGGGGTGTCAGTGGGAGGGGAGCGGAGGGAAGGGAGGTAGCGCAGAGAACGCGGGCGAAGAGCCTGCAGGGCGATTATCCGGCATCGGAATGTGCCGCGGGGCACCGGAGAGACTCCGGACAGACACGGGACAGACACCGGACAGACACGGGATAGACACCCCAAGGCACTGGACAGACACCGGACAGACCCCGCAGAGACACTGCGGGTACCGGACAGACACCGGACAGACACTGCGGGACACTGGACAGACACCGGACAGATACTGCAGGACAGCGGACAGGCACCGGACAGACACGGGGCAGACACCCCGGGGCACTGGACAGACACCCTTCAGACACTGCGGGACACCGGACAGACACCGGACAGACCTCGCACAGACCCCGGGGGTACCGGACAGACACCGGACAGACACTGCGGGTACCGAACAGACACCGGACAGACGCCGGACAGGCACCAGACAGACAACCCTGGGGCACCGGACAGACCCCGGACACTGCGGAGCCGGAGCCGGCCGTGCCCGCAGCGCCCTCTGCCGTGCGCGGGCTGAGAGCGCACCTGGAGGAGCGCAGGGACCCCTGGAAATGGACTGAAATGTGCCTGTTTTACCGCTGGATGACCCTTCTAGCTCTGTATCTTCATTACAACGAGCTTTTACCAAGAACAGGAAGCAGAAAATTCTTCACAGAATTATTCAGGAGGCTCCCTCTACAAACAATAGCAGCAATTGTGTAATGTGCTTATACTTCAGTACGTGCAAACACAGGTACACCCCCGGTGTTCACTAATTGGAAGTGTAACAATTATAGTAATTCTTCCCTCTTTCGTATTTAGGACCTGGAAGTTTCATGGAAAAGTTCTAAGAATGTTTCTGACACTTTCAAGATTTTTCTTCAATATTGTTCTAGTAGGTCATGGAAGTAAAGAGCCTACTGCTCTGCTTGTTGAGGAATTGTTTCATGTCCTGATATTTCTTGCTTTTTATAAATCATGATTTCCCTTTCCAGTGGTTTTGTCTTGCTGTTGTTACTCAGGTACAGACCCAACACGTGGACCCTGCTGTGTCTGCCGCTGGCTGTGTGTTCAAGGAAGTGTAAAGCTCATTAGCTTGTTTTCCAACCTTAGCTGTGCTCAATATGCACCCATACCACGAAACCATCCAGCACTGAGCCTGTCCGGTCAGCAAGACATCCTACTCCTGCAGCGTGCTCTACTTAATCCAACAATCAATACTGACAGCACTGAGAATCAGGAAAGAAATGTCAGGTAATTAACTCTGAGCACCTTCTAATTACTGCTGCATGAAAAGGACCCTTTCCTCCCATCCTTGACGTGTTAGGTTGGGTTTTGTTTGTTCGAAGACTTCACAGAACCGAGACTTTGCAAGACCAGCCTGGGGGGGAGTTTGGGTACCACACTCAGTGGGAGTTTGGGACTAACAGGGAAGGGGGACCCTTGGCATTGAAAAATGCTGAGTTTGCACATCTATATTCTCATTAGAAACAAGTCCTATTGCCATCACAGCTTTTTAAATGGGGGAGTTGGCAGAATACGTAACCCAAGGGTTTTCACTAGTTTAAAATTCCAGCAGAGACTTGGGAGAAGCAAATCTGCTTTGGGATTTTCCAGTATTGGAGGCACAAGGCTCATGGAATATTTTATTTATCTGGTCAAATGGTGCACAAGGATTTTTTGAGGCTTTCCTTTTTCCTCTGTAAAATAACCATTTTTAGTAAAGAAGTCCAGGTCCAAACATCATTGGAGAAAGTTACAAAGTACAGCCGGGCTGCCCTTTATAATAAAACAGCACAAAATCCGATCACGAAGAGTAGGTGGAAGATGATATCTGCAAGAGAAACAGAGGCTAAATGTCAGCACTTCCTTGTCAGCTCCCTTTCACCTTCTCTTCCCACCCTGTTCAGTAAAACTGCATGCCCTAATGTGGCTCTCTCAACATATTAAATACTAACAAATAGATTTTAAAGGTGTGTTTCAAAGCCTTTCCGATCAGAAATGCTTTCAGACACCCCTGTTAAACCAGCAAAACATGATTGCTCCTTCTTGGGAAGAGAGTGTGACAATTAGAGAAAGCATTGTTCAGTATTGGAAGTTATTGCCATGATGTTATTGTCCAGTCTGAGGGATGTAGCAAAAGAAGGAAAACAAAGTATATGACCCTGGGAAATAAAATCTGATTTTGAAGTGTTCACTCTTCTGTCAAATTTAACTGATATTTCAGGTTTTTTCTTTGAGCTGTGGATTTTATGTTGACAAAGACATTCAAAATACATATTTGGGATTGATATTTTCATTGTCATACTTTGCTGTTTACCTGAGAGTGTGTAAAATCTGGATAAACCTTTGCCTGTATAAAAGAGGAGGAAAAAGATTACATCAGGGTGATGTTTAAAATAGGGCAAAGTGCACCAGTGTGCTTTGTAAAAGCAGAACAGAAAACATTTGTCACAATTTGAAATTCTGAATCTTACTTCCTCGTGGATTTACTGTTTGAAGTTATAAAAGGATCCTCATTTCTTCTACCTTCTAACATCGATGGGGGTTGCACTAGTGTAATAATTCTACCCTATGTGTATTTGTAATTTTAAATTAGCCTTCAGATTGGTGCAAATACAGTTGATAAACCAGTATAAGGGGCTCCAGTGAAAACATAGTTTGTTCAAGGACTTGTTTCAAGAGATGAACCAGCTCAGAGAGAAATCTCTGGTGCCTGCAGGATGCAGCAGCTGGAGAAAAGTTGGGGAAGGCTGATGGCAGTGCTATCAGTGAGTCAGGAGGGACAGGCACAAAGCATCCCCACAACACATGAAGGAGGTGGGGACATACTGAAGTACGGACCCACGGTGTAAAGAAAAACTTCTCTGCTGCTCCTGACCTCCGTCCCACTCCCGTGCAACCTGTCTGAACGTGTCTGAGCTGCTGCTGAGGTGACAAGTCAGGTGAGCAGAGCTTTCACTGCCAGCTCCGTGTGTCAGTGGTTTGGCCATTTATCATAAATGCCAAAGGGTGCCTTGACTCTCTTGGCAAGGAAGAGAATTTCACTGAGCTCTTCTGCCAGAGTTGGAGGGGATCAACTTCTATTCTAGACTCCTGCTGCCCTGGAGGAAAGGGGTCTGGCAGAGGGTTTTGGCTCTCTGTGCTTGCTCCTATGCTGCCAGCTTCATGGGTTCCTAAAGGGAGGAGCACCCCAAGAACTCAGCCACTCACTGCGCACGGTGATCTCCGCCACCAAAATGCCGCCTGTTTGTTCCGCACGCTGCTTGCGCTTGTCACAGGTCTCGAGAGAGCAGAGAGAAAACCATGTGTACCAGAATAATTTAAAATTATTTTTAAAATTCACAATTGGGCACAATTCTTATGTATCCAACCAAGGAAGTCGCTGAATATTTTTTAGGGACCTTTTTTTTTCTGTCTGTAATTATTGGGGGTTTTCATGCAGGAGAGATTTAAGGAGAATCTTTACAGTTCACTTTCTGAGGATTTTCATGGGCTGCCTTTCCCACTCTGCCTTAAACAAAACTCTTGTCAAGAAGGGGAAAACTGAGCTCCATCTGTTTAACCCCTGACCTCTGTGAAGGCTTCTATGGTTGTTTATTGCTAATGATAATTGTTGCCCGTTGGGTAGAAACAGGAAGCACCAAATCCTTTCCATATAGATCAGCTCATGTCCAGCACTAATGATGCTGTCACAGCTGACAGGTCTGTATTGGAGGCAGTGCTCTGCAGATTAAAGGTCCTTGTGCATCTCCTGACCTTTGCAGATCCCCAGCTGCAGGCATTTTTATTACAAACTCAGCATGTGGTAATTCTGGTTATGAGTTGCGTGTAAGCACAGACCACCAGCTTGGTTCAGCCTTAATTGCAGGAGACCACCAGCTGCAGTTTTCAGTGGGAAATGGACTTGAGGGATGTCGCCAGCTCCAGCAATTATCCTGCACTGGAGGGTGAGGTGGGAATTCCAGAGTGCCTGAAAGGATGATGTAGGCATTTGACAGTACTGCACACATGAAGTAATGGGTTTGTGTTTTCTTTTAACTCTGGTGTGTGGCTGGAGAAAAAGTTGAAGAAATCTTGGAAAGCAAGCAACAAGATCTAAGAGTTTTTCTGTTGCCTTTGAAATTAGATTTCTAACAATGCGTTTTTGTCAAATTTTGTACAAGTCAGTTCCCGCTACTTAGCACTGAGTCTGTATAATACAAAATGCTGCCTTAATTTGGCTCCTGGACTGAGAACGGGGTTAGAAGGAAAAACTTGGCTCACTAGGAGTGATGATTTCTCTTCTCCAGCATGAAAAATTTGTTGTTGAGATGACAGCATGTTAGCCTTGGAGTATTTTGGGCATTTCATTTTAGGTTAAATAAAATTAAGAAAGAATGGCAGAGCTCTGACTTGGTGAAGGGTGGAGAGAGAAGTCTTTAAAGAAAGACATTTCATGGGCAGCTGCCCACATTAAATTAAGTGCCTGTACAGCACCCTCCCCATACTCTCATCTAAGGATACAGGAATCCATTCTTCTACCTCAGTTCCTGCTCCAGAGACAATTTATGTATTTTATGCAGAGTAGGATGTCTGCAAGAGCAATAACTTACTGCAGCATGGCAGGGAGGACTTTCCTTGGAAAGGGGGACTTGAGACAGGTCCTCTCACTGCCCCCACGGTGCTCTTAGCACCGAGGTACTCGGTAAAACACAAAGAGCTCAACTTTCTCCTTTTTTCCAGGCTTGTGTTTACCTGCAGCTGTTTGTCAGACAGGACTGTAGTCCGGGATATCGACAGGAGCCGAGTTTTTCAATGGCTGCCTTATTCCTCATGTTTAAACAAGTTTCCCAACGCTGCCTGTGGCATGACAGGGGTGGAGGAGCCCAGCTGGCCACTCACAGTGCCGTGCCTCCATCTGCTGAGAGCCTGGCTGGCTGCACACCTGGCATGCCCTGGCAAGGGCAGGCCGTGCTCTGAGCGTGGCACCGTGTGTTTGTGCACAGGGAGGCCTTACCACGGGGCAGGAGAACTTCTCGCTGTCGCAGACGTGTGTCTCACAGTGCAGCCACACCTTAGACAGCTTGGGGATGTTGCGGAAGCGGAAGGCGTTGAACTGGAACGTGGCCCGGTTCGTCTTCCCGTTCTCGTGCACAAGGATGGAGTAGTCCGTGGCACACCTGTGTTGTGTGGGGGGAAGCAGTGTCAGAGCCCCTGTGGCTTCAGTGAGACATCTCCTGAGGTGACTGATGAAAGCATTTGCCCTGCTGTGGGCAGCTTTTCCATTGCTCCCTGATACCCCATAACCAGGTTCCCGGGGATCCTCAGGGCTGGGCTGAGTACAGGGGCTCCCCTGGTCCCACCAGCACCTACCCCTTGGTGATCAAAGGCCAGTGGATCTGGTAGAAATACTCTGAGGAGGGAGTTGCCCAGCAGTTGTTGAGAACAACTTTAAACCTGGGGAGATACAAACCCCAGATTAGCAAGGAATGTCTCAATTGCCAATGTATTACTCATTCCTCCTTCCCTTGCCTACCTGTCACTTAAGCCCTTGGCTTCCACTCCAGCAAATATGTCAGAACCAATTTCTGATGTTTCAACGACAAAGGGGGCTTCCTTTATACTTGAGAACTTGGCATTCTTTGAAAGACAAAGACAAAGGCATCATGCGTTACTCATAACGTGCAAAGCAAGGCATGTTTCCACTTCAGACACCACTGGAGAGATTGACCCCAGAAATCTGGGTTCTTAGAACCTACAGCCTCCGAACTCTACACTGGTACCAGGACTATTGCAAACCCCAGATGATGTTTAAAAATATTTTTGTTAATATTTGTCATATAATGATGATCAGTGACAGAATTGATGCTGTTTGGTTGAAGCATGTATTATATCACAAGCAGGGGTAGGAAGAAAGCTTGCCACTGCTGCATCTGGTGGTGGGGAAAGCTGGTGGGAGTGAGAGAGGGTAGATGAGTGTATAGAATGGGAATGGAGTTGGGATAGGGCCATGTGTTAGAGAAAAGGAATGAAGACAAGCAGAAATCACAAGAAAAAAGCCCAACCTGCTGAACATGGAGCAGTGTGATGCTCAGGTGAAAAACTTGAGTTACAAATATACTGAAATGCCTACCTTAAATCCTACTGTTTCTTGTTGGGTAAGATGGTAACAAAGCTAGCACCAGAATTATAGAAAGAGGATCAGGTTTAGTCCTAGCAATGGTTTACTATTAGTGGTAAATACTCCTTTTACCTGGCCTATAATTTTAACACAGTATGTTCCTAGTTGTGATTTATTCAGCTATGCTATAATAGAGAGGCTGTTTTGGTGCTTTTGACTGTGCTTTTTTTGGAGAAAAGATTCCAGGATTAGGAGCTGGCTGCTCCAGCAGTGCAGTGGAGCTGTGGAGAGGAGAGAGATGCTTCAAAAGATCTGCCTGGTATCAAGGGACAATGTTTTGTGGGCAACAAAATTCCCACATGACCTAAAGATCTGTAGGGTACATGAAATATCTGTCAGGTGAGAGGACCAGGGAGAAAGCTGCAAGAGAAGTGCAGGGAGCTTTGCTGTGTCTATAGAGGCCATGCAAGGCCAGGAGTACGTGCAGATTCATGCTGCCCTTGCATGAAGTTTTGATTTTCCTTATAAAACCTGTCAGCAGGTTAGAAATGTACCTCTCAGCAGAAAAATCTGCCTGAATTGAGGGAATAAAAGAACATTTGGCTGTGTCTGCTCTGTTCACTTTAAGTATATCCCTGTTAATCAGCAGAAAGAAGAACCCCTGCCAACCCCACTGCAATTATCTGTTCCAGGCTAGTAATGTGCTCCATGACACATAAAAGTCAGGAACAGCAGCCCTGCTTGTTCCAGCTCTTTGGCTGAAGACTTTGTGAGGTAAAAGTGAAGGTGTGAGTGGCAAAGAGCACTTACAGAGTAGAAGTTGAGGGACAGTTGGCTTTCAAATGAGCCGGAGCTCCCGTTCTTCACATGGACGGTGGCCACCCTGGGGACAGGACAAAATTCTGCATGAGTGAGGCATGGTGCTGAGCACAGGGTGAGACACACTCCCAGAAGAGGATGTACCTTTGATCAAAGGCAGCCTGGTTCACCAGGTAGTTGGCATTGTATGTGCAGCTAAATGAGTAATTCACAGGCTGGTTCTTCACAATCACTGAGGAGTCATTGGAGACAATGGAGTTATAGAAGTGATACAGGGGATTCTTGAACTGTGGATGGTGAGACAGAGAAATATGGGCAGTACTGAGTCTTTGAGGCATCAGGAATGTACTTTGAAACATGAAGAACTCGGGAGTCAAAACAGGAAACATGGTTTGGTAGCTCTTTATATGCTGTGCTGCCTTACTAAACATAAATTCTGTGTAATACAGGTGCAAGTAAACAGCACAATAATATCACTGAGTCTGGGAGTATTTTTCCTGGAACTGCAAAGCATAGCTGTGTGATTCTTCCTTGGTACTGCAGTTTGCTTCCTTCTTTTTTTGGTACCTAAAGCTTACTTCAAGCTGAAGAGGACAGGACTCTCCCAGGGGAGTCCAGCCATGTCCTGAGTGAAATACTGACCTTCAAAGGCTTACCTCTGACTGTGTCCCACAGTATGATTTGTTTTTAGGTGACAGGTCTGGGATGGTGAATTGGTAATACCCTGAATCGTGGATCCCATTGTAGCAGATGCCTCCAAGTGCCAGCTGATTAACCTCCCATCCATAAGGACACTCTGGAATTCTAGTAATGATGGTTTTAGGATAGCAGTATACCAGAATTACATCTGAAAGGAAAGTGATACACCTAGAGTTATTCAGGGGTAATTTCCTTTCAGACGTGGGTCTGCCCACTCACTTTCCATTTGGCTTAACTTTCTGTGAACAGGGGTGTGTGCTGGAAGATCCCCTAATGAGAGCAGCTTTTGCTACACAAAACTGACCTTCAGGTTGTTAAATTCTGTCCTCTTTGGAAGAGTTTGGCCTTTGCCTTCTAATCAATGCAGAACTTCGTGTAAATTTTTTATCTTTCTGGAATAGCTGATTGAAAAGCAGAGACTGCTGAGAAACTTGAAGCAAAAAAGGACTGCACTGAAAATGTCTCATTAACTTATGCTGCAAAGCTGGCTTCTGTAACACCACTGACTCTGTAAAAATAATATTGGTGAGGTTGTTTGGTCGGCTTTGTAGATCTACACTGTTTTGCACTGGTGTATAGATCTTGGCCACAATAGATGTTCTGCCTTTTCTCTTCTTGGACTGGCTCTGTAGTGCCAGCACAAACTGAATTTTTCCAATTGTCAAGTCAAAAGATTTAAAAATGAACTGAAGAACCTAGGCTTGCTAATAACAATAGGAAATGACCCAAAGTCCCAGCCCTGTTTGCAGCAGTGCTGTGTATTTCCAAACATGGTGATTGCTAATACAGACATGAATGCTGAACATCCTAACAGACTGATTGTTTCATGATAGCAGAATTGGATATTTTTCATAGGCAGAGCTAATTTGAACATCTGATGGAAATTTTAAGGGCAAATATTGACTAACTATTAGTGACCTGAAAATTGAGAAAGATTTCCAATTACTACAGTGAGAAAAAAAAGGTATCCTCCCTGGAATTATTCAGTTATTTCTTTTAAAGCCAATCTCATTTTTTAATGCTAAAAGCCTCATTTTACAGCCTTTCCACGTCTACTAGGGAAAGTCAACTAGAGACCTTAACAACTAATTTTTTTCTGATTAACAAACCTTCAGCACATGCAAGGTGATTCTGCTTGTGTTAATGCTCAGATTTATAACTGGCAACTTTACAGCTATGAAAATTCCTGCAGTTAAAAAAAGCTTCTTGTGTAAATAAAGGTACTGAAATAAATGGCTAGAGGGGCAAATACTTTAGATATGCCACGAAATGACTGACAGTAATCTGACAGCAGTCATGCACTAAGAAGCAAACACTAAATTGAGGCATATTTCAACACGTTTGTAGAGCACATTTTGTAATTGTAGTCAATCTACATTGCAGGTCTATCTGGTAACTTCAGTTTCTAGGCAGCAAGCAGTGTGCAATTAGAGCCTTACCTTCAATGATTTTTGTATTTTTCTTGCTTTAATATAACTGCATGGTTCAGGAGTTCAGCCCAGCACATTCAATCACCACCGACCATCTGGTTGTAGTCCATGGAACTAAAGCCCAGTTTGGTCAACAAAGATCTGCTGCATCTAGCCTGTACTATTACAGAACATTTCGAATTGTTTTTGTTTTCTTTGCTATTTTACGCATTTGTGATTAAATTTTTTGCACAATGGTTATTGCACAGAGTTACCTGTATGCCTAATTCTTTGTGGGGTTAGGACTTGAATGGCACATTCTTTACTGTGCTAGCTCAAAGCAGATCAATAAAAGAAATATAAGGATTAGTTCTACAGAATCCACAGTTTAACTGTCTGAAGGAAAACCTTTTGATTTTGAATGAAAAAACCCTTTGGCACCTTAATTACAGGAGAGGATCTTAGGAGACTTAAGTTATTTTACCTGCTTTATTTGGGATGCAAGGCCCTGCAAGAACACGAGCCAAGATGACCAGCAGATAAATAGCAAGAGTCACCATTTCTTGCAATGATCTGAGGACACAGGAAATAAAATCTGAAAATGTTTTTAAAAGTGGAAATAAAAACAATGCATTGTCTGCAGTCCTGAACTTGTAGTAGCTACCATTAAAATGTCCTTTTTGCAGAGAGAAAAACATAACATTACTGATATTCTGTCACCCAATGTAATTGCAACTACAGGGTAAATCTTTCAAAGATCATTGCTATAACTTTATCACTACTGTGGGCAATTTTACTATTTCAGTTTCATGGTGGCTTTTAATTATTCTAGTTTGATTTCTTGCAAAGAGTGTAAACCTAAAGTGTTAATATAACAAAATGAAACTGAAACAGTGGGATTTGAAAAAAAGAGGGAATATAAATTACTAGGATAAATATGACACAAGAACATATATGATGTGCTTAAACTTTAGTGCTAAAACTATTCTATATTGTGATGGCTTTTCTGATGTATATAATCTTAACTTCATGTAGCTCAGTTTTGATGAATTATGCATTTTCTGCTTTGCTGCTAAATGTTAAGTTTCTAGAAAAACATCCATAGAAACTACTTACATTTCAGGCCTCAAACCTGAAAGCTGTTTCCCACAGGGAAAAACATACAGCCTGTGGGACTGGGACTGCAGTTCTCATATTTTCCCTTTGTAGACATTCTTCAGTATCAGCCCTCATACACTATCACTAAGCAGACTTAGTCAGAAAGTAAGAAATATAATTTATGAAAGAAAAATAAAAATCATTCCAATTCGGTAGTTCTAATAAAACCAATCAATTTCAACATTTTCACTCAGGCTCTATTTAAAAATACATATTTATAAAAGGGTGTTAAAGTAGATATCAGTGACAATTCCTCCTAATTAGAATCCTATGCATTCTACAAGAAGTTAAGAGTTATACCTACGAGACAGGAAGGAGCTAATTATTCCAGATTTTCATTCCAGTCTTATTCCAAAAGCAGCGCTGTCAGCTCTTTCCAAGATGTCCTCTTTCAAATGAACCCAGCTGGTGTTATCTTCGCTTTATATAAGCAATCTTGTAAAAGGAGCCCATCTCTGGTTAAATCTCAACCTGCCAGTATTGTCCAGTGTGAGAGGCGAAAAAAAAGAGTTATAGAAAAGCAGTTCTCTTCCCCTAGATGGGTGTGTATTGCTGCTATTTGATTTTTACAAATCTTTCTACGGTGGTTTTTTACAGACCTTGCAAGCAAGTGGACAGAAACCTGCTGAAGGTACTAAATTTTTTGGTTTGTGAGTTTATTCGGAAAATGTAGAATTTATGGAGAGGTGAAGCTATAATTGCCTGCTAGAATTCAGTAAAAATGTATTTATAGGAATTAGAATCTTGCCCTAAATGGCTTATTTAGAATGTCAAGCTTTTGTGCCATACAAGTGGACAAAAGTGATGGCAACAAATCATATACTGCCTTTGGAGTTGGTTTTTTCACTTATTTTTGTTTTAAAGCTCACAGGCAGATAATGTGAGTTTAGGTAGTCTCTTCCAAAAGCCTAAGCATTATACTATATAATAATAGTACATAATACTAAATGCATGTAATATACATTGAATATTAAATTATACCATTGCAGAGAAAACTGAAATGAATTTAGTCTCTGTATGACCATCAATCAAGAAGTTGCCTACGAAAGTCTTGGCTAGCTGGTGGGATTTTCTGGTGACCCGTTGTTTGTGTCAGCTTTTAGTGAAAAGCTGAGATATAGCGATACAATACTGCTATTTTATATGTCTGCATAAAGAACATAAAAACCAGTATTGCAGTATGAACTGGCCCAGCCTGAGCTTTGGGCACTGCGTGCCTGCCCAGTTCTGTGTGCTGTTGAACCTCCCATGCTCTGACACCTGTTCTGGGTCACTAAACGCAGAGGGTCTCACTGACCTTGCCCTTGGTACCCAGCCCTGAGGGCTCCTCACAGATGCTCTGGTATCTCCTCTTGTGCAGAGCCTCCTTCTGCCCCATCCCCAGCAGAATTTGGTGTGGATCTGTCTTCTTTCCAGCAGCTTTTGCATATAAGGTGGCAATAATTAAACAGTAATAAAGCTGCACTAGTTGTCAGTACTCTGGAGTTTTTGAAGGAGAGAGTGGAATGAAGAGCACAGTGGCCCTGACCTAAACCTGAAATACTCAACAAGGAGTTTTTAGCTGTCCTGTGAGTGAGATTTATAGCAGCACCTTGAGGACAACATTCACTACAAGAAGTGTCTCAAGCCAGAAGACCTGAGCAAAGCAGGGCCATGAGTGCAGCTGCATTGTGAGAGCTGCTCGGTGTGCAGATGAATTGCAATGACATGAAGAAGGTGACTTTTTCTGGCAAACTGTTCCAAAGCCCTAAACAGAGGTTGAAAAACCTATACATGTCAGTGCTTAATTTCAAATATCAAGTGTGAACCAAGACTGAAGCTTTGTAAGGAGCTGTTCTCACTGTTCTTGTGAGCCTGTAAGCCATCACATTCTGATTTAAATGAGATTACTTAAAGATGGATCCATGGATAAAATCCTCTGGCCAGGGTTTGTTGTTATTTTAATTGAATTAAAGAATAATCCGCTGAACAAGAACCAAAGCTTATCAATCATTTGGTGAGATCTCTCTAACTAGAGATTATCCTCATCAGAAATCCTAAAACAAGGAAGATTTAACTCCAGATGTCTATTATATAGTCTCACTCCAAATTCTGCAGGGACTTAGGCCTAATTTTGATTTCCTAAGGCTAAATCTAAATATACATTGTGTCAACAAGCACTCATTTTTGGTTTTCTGTGTGTGAGTTTGTATTCGGTCTGGAAGAAGAAACCAGGATTTCTGGTGAGTCTTTATGATTGAGTCAATATTCAGTTGAAAAGAATATATAGCCCAGAAACAAGGGGAGGCTTGCAGCAGAAAGCTTGTGACTTTGGGCATGAGAAAGGGCTTGTGGCTGTGTACAAGCCAATTCTTCAAACTGAAAGGATCAGATTCAGTCCTGGGGTTGGACTTGACCTACCAGACCTGCCCACCCAGGACTGATTTGGAGCATGAGACATTTGGCTAACCTTGATTAGGCATAGTGTAAATGCCTTGCTAGAAGTTATGTAAGTGGTCCACCTGACCATAACATTAACAAAGCTCTTGAAACGCAGATTGGCTTTTTACTGATAATTTCTAGCAAATACTGTAATTAAATTATCATTGGTATAATACTACAGGTTTCAGTGGAATTACTCCAAAATGGATCCAATCCCATAATTTGTAGGAGAAAATAAATCTCTTACTTTCTTCTCACAGAAAACTTATCTCCATGTACATAATACTCCTTTTAGGCAACAGGTCTAAAACAGAATGGAAACCACGAAGCAAATTTGGTAGTGGTGCCAGCTGGTGTATAACAGTTTGTATTTGCATGAGAAACAAGCATAGATGTATCTAAGCCAACCATCATTTGATACCTGCACTGATCAAAGGTGAAGCCTTGGGGAAGGTTTAGGTTTCTCTCAGTAAGTGCACACACAGAAAAATGAAAGCCATTAACTTGCAAAGCAGACCATTGAGGATTGTTGCAGTTCCCTGAGTCTTTCCAAACCCATTGAATAATCTCAGCAACCTAAGTATTTGTAAAGATTTCGACCAAGAGCAAATGAAGGCCTTATTGTGGATTTCATCTACAAGGGCAGCTTGTGTCTCCAACCTTGTTCCTCACATTGTCATGGAAAGCTGTGTGAGTATCCACTGTCTGGCTCTTACACGAAGCAAATGAGGTTCTGCTGTTTGAACCTGCAAGGGATATGGCAACATCCTATTTTCATTTGCTTTGGACAAAACAATACATCTGAAGAGTCCCTAGGTACATGGAAAGGGTTATGGGATAATGACGATCCATGGAGACCTGCATCTGATTCCAGGGGAAGGCAGACCAGCTGATACTCATCTAGAAGCTGCAATGCATAAGTTTTGTCTGAGATAAGGGGTGAATTTATCCCAGAGGCATAGAGACATCCATGCTGGGTCTGGAAGAATAGCAGCTGTATTTGTATTTGGCCTGATTAGAATGAGCAGACCCTTGGAAGTGCAGCACTGTGTTGGTACAATAAAATTTTCCTGAAGCCTAATTGAGCTGTGCTGTGTAGACTTATTCCCTCAAGTCATAAATACCTTACGGATTTAGGATTGTTTTGCCTTTTGCAGTGTAAATACATTTCCAGTAGTTTATTACTCATGGCACGTGCTTGGTCACTCACTCCAGCACATGACTGAGTCACCATCCCTGGAGCTATGTGCAGATGTGGCACTAAAGGACGTGGTTAGTGGTGGACTTGGCAGTTAGGACAGTTGGACTTGAAGATCTTGAAAGGTTTTTCCAACCTAAATGGTTCTGCAGTTCTGTTCTATAAACATTTTAGCCTTGTGAGAAGATAATAGAACCATGCATGTATGTACAGAGAGCCTGGGACCCAGAGATCTTCTGCACCCCAAGTCCCCAAGTGGCTGATACTCTTCAGTAACTGCACAAGACCTATCAGAAGAAGGGGAAATCAGAGAAAATTGTCATTGTGGAAGAGTCACATAAAAGCCAGAGATGGATGTTCATGCCTCCAGAAGAGACAGTCTTCTGCTCTTGACTTCCGTGTGCATTAGCTATCTGTCTGTGTAACTATGCAGCACTGAATCATAATTGTTCAGCAATCACCTGCAGCCGTGGGCTGGGTGAGACAGTGCTGCTGCTGGCACATGCACTCCTGGGATGTGAGAGGACAGTCTCTCAGGTGAAGAAGCATTCCCTTGGCAATTCTGCTGTTCAAGACACATTTACAACAGCAAATCTTGCTGAACAAAAAATTGTGGCTAAAGTAAATAATTTCATGTTCATTTGAATGCCGGATCCTATAGCTGTTTAACTTTGCCAGCATATTTAATGTTCTTTGGATACTTCTCCAGTGAAGTCCTGCCTGTTTTGCAGTTTGGTACTGCTGGAACAGAACATCAATTTCCAGCTGAATTTCCTTGAAGCCTTTGTGTGGGTAAGTGCTTTATTTGGTGTAATTTTTTAGGGGATGTCTGGAGCTAGCTAGTTATGAAGGATAAGGATTTGGAGGTTAATTTAATAAAGACATGGTGCTTGATTTAATGAATGTATGAGACATGTAAAACAGGTCATTCGAGACCAGAACTGATGATTTACACTGGGCATGTGAGACCTCACTTGTCCTTGGACTGCCTCTAGTTGGAGACGCCTAAACTTGCCATGTACTTAATTAATTTGTCTAAACAAGGCGTGTATTGCGTTAACAGGTGCTGTAAGGTGGCCAAGATGCCTGCACAGATCTCTGTAAGATGCCCAAGATATCCTGTGACACAGGACCTCTGGGACACGCGGGCACTTTTGGAGTGGGAACTGGAAGCCAGGCAGGACAGTCAAGGACACCTTAAATGACACTGGATGTGTGTGTGAGGGCATCTGAGTGGAGACCAGCCAGACACACTGCTCTGGTTGGCTTGACATTCGTTTTTGCTTGCCTTGGGAGCCTGAGCAGCCCAGCACACTCAGCAGCACACATGCCTGAGCCTGCTCCAGCACCCTCCAATTACTCACTGAGTGCCCAAGGACAGCTTCCAGGCTGAAGCTGGAGCACTTCTAGGGAAAGATAGCTTTGATCTCAACAAGCTAGAATTTCATCTAGGTCTCCTGTAATCCTGACCACCAGTCTGCTTCAGCTGCTTTTTGATGAGGGTGTGGCTGTGGCTGCTGGGCTCCACTGAGTCCAGAGCTGCTGTCCCATCTGGTATGTGTCAGAGCAGAACTGCAGGGATTTTCTGTTGAGAACACAGGGATTAAGTATTTTGTAATGCCGGTTATTGTTGAGGAATAGCATTCTGTAATCACCTAAATGTGGCCTAAATGACTTCTGAGGTACATAAGTGCTTTTTTGGATCTCAGTCATGCCATCCTGTATAACACCTTGTAAACCTTTCAGTTCTTGTTATCTCAACAACAGGTCTTGATCTTTTGGCAGTGTGGGTGAGAATCTCACCTCGGTGTGGGGAAAGATTTTAAGAGGAAGGTGAGAAAAAAGAGAAAAAAAGACTCTTTGTGTCATTCATTAGTTTAATCTTCTCAGTTTGGCAGCCAGCTCTGACACAGTGACCATTCTCTTCTTGCTCCAGTAATGCTCTCTTTTCTGGGCATTATCTCACTGGTGCTGGGAAAGTTGCTGAAATATGATGTTTCTCAGTTTGGGTTGGGGTATGTCACCACAACTTTAAAAGAGTCTGCAGCAGATGTCTGAGCTTCTGCCTGATTCCTGGCCATGTGTGTTGGCCATAAATAATGCTGCTCACCAGCCTGCATGCTTTGCTACTGAAAACCTGAGAAAAACAGGACTGCAGTGCAGTGAAACATAAAAAGTATACAAAAGGCAAATTTATCCCCTGGGGTCCCTCAGAGGCAATTCCATTGACTGCTGAGAAACTGACCCTAAATGTATGCTGCTCATTTAAAAAAATATGGTTAAGGAAGTAAAAAACAAAAAGAAAAAGACAAATGAAGGGATAAATTTATGAAGAAATTTCATAAGCAGGAGAAATGCTGGATTGCAGTAAAGGACTTGGTTGCCATGTAGTTTGGAAGTGCCTCATATTCCCAAGCCCAGAAACCTTTCCTCAGACTTGCAATCTGTATTGCCCTGGGAGCCTGGAGTGCTCCTGGCTCCCCTTTAACACCTCTGCCATTACCTGAGGTACAGAGCCCTGCTCCAGCTTCCTTATGCCCCCATGGTCTCATCCAGCTGAATTATAAACCTGCTTTGTGGGATCCAGGCTGGAATGCACACAGGAAAGGCTGGTAAAAATCATGTTCTTGAAATGCTCACCATAATTCCTGTCCTTTGAAGAGTTAAGATCCATTTGTTTTCCCTATGAAATAAACTTTCAGTATCTGTAGTGCTGCCATCTCAAATCAAACACAAACCTTTGCACTTCTATCAGTGGCAGCTGCTGATTAAAATCACAGTTTTGGTTTCCCAAGCTTCTTAATCCTGCTTGTTCATTCTTAGACCTACTTTTCCTAGCACACTGTATCCATTATACCAGTGTTGTCCTCATTTTTTAAAGTTTGTGATTTTTTGGCAGTCTGATAGCATCATCTTTGGAGACAGTCTCTTTTGCTGTGAAAGAGATCTGTTTGTTGTAGAGTTATGTGGCTCTGAGAGCTACATGTATCAAACTTAGCTGCATTAATTAGCTGGTTCTATGCTCGTAAACTGATCATAATAATGCTTATCACAATCTTAGTACCATTATCTGTGTTCTGCAGATAATGGAACTGAGCCATGGCAAAGCCCAGTGTAGGGCTCTTGAGCTGCCTATCCTGTTCTTCTCCTGAAAGAGTCAGCAGCTTGGAGCAGGAGGTGTCCCAGCAAACTCTGGGGTTAGTCTGTGAATGAGGAAAGCTTTCTGGGAAGCTGTGGAATGATTGCCTGCGGTGCCAGGCCATGTCTTCTGGAACAGAGGACTCATATCTCAGAGGCTCTTTAGCCACCTAAGGTAGTAAACTCCCTCTTGCTTGTCAGTTTACCATTCCCGCTGGCCTTTATGGCTTTTTGACAATGGTTTGGTGACTCACAATTGATTACCAGTTGAGTGGATCCGTGGATTTGCCCCTTCTGATGCCATAAACAAAGCTTCTCTTCTCACTTTGTCAAGACACTCTTTAGTATTCAGCCTCCAAAAAATGTCACTTTCTGACACTTCCCATGGATCTCAGAGCAATTTTCAGATCAGTTAAAGGGTATCTTTTCCTTCAAATTGCACCAACACACTGTTGATGATACCCACTGAGATGATTCTTTCCATTCACCATATTTCACAGTAGCAGAGAAATTAATGGGTGGAATGGAGCAGAGTAATTGATTTAAAGGTTTTAGGCACTCATTTGGGTTTTCATTTTGTTGTTGCATTATGACTCACTCAACACCAAATAAAATCCAGATCATACTTTTTAATTGGCTGGAGATAGTATTTCTTGTAGAATTCACTTAAACACCAAATGCAAGAGGTGGCTGTGGTACTGCCCCTGTACAGCTCTTCTGAGATTTTCACAGGCTCCCTCTGATAGTCAGGTTTGAGAAAGCTGACACCTTTGTTTTCTTCTGCTGAGCTGTAGCTGGTGTTGCATTGATCACTCTAAATCAATTTAACCATCCT
Organism: Sialia sialis; assembly: GCA_009812075.1. NCBI lineage: Eukaryota > Metazoa > Chordata > Aves > Passeriformes > Turdidae > Sialia > Sialia sialis. Next base: position 63,244 of record VRYO01002114.1, on the reverse strand, counting down.
GGGCAAAAGTACTATTTGCTAGCTTTTAAAATGACAGTTTCTCTTTTCTGATGCAGCTTACAGAATGTAATTGGAGGAGATACACAGTCTGCAGCAAACCATCATTTCGATCTAAACTGGCTGAGCAGAGCATTGTGGTCACCTGAAAAATGTTTGTAATTATGATATACCAATGGCATTTGTGTAGTATTTCCGACAAGCAATTCCAGAAAGTATGACACTGTGGTTCCCTTTTATGAAAATCCTTCAGGAATACAATGATCTGATTACTTTCCAAGGGATCCATAGAGTTGTTCTCCTCAGTAACCCACTACAGCTCCAAGTACTCCATCCTCCAGGACAGACTGTGCTCAAGACTCCAGATTGATTGTGCTGTAAATGACGCAGGAAGCTCTGCTGTTGTTTGTTTCTTCTGAGATTAGCTAAAATTAGAAGTTGACCTTATGTTCCTGAATTAATTTGAAGGCAAAAATTCAAGTTACTGATTCTGATGATTTCTTTTCTGGAAATATGATCTTGAAAAATCAAACCTCCTTGAGCTGTGAGTCAGTCCTTAAGTGATTTTGAAATGAAAGGTGTCTGGCCCAATTGATATATAGGAGCAATAAACCCTGAGCAATCTCCAAGGTAATGCCTTTGCATGCTAATCTGGGTATGTTCAGATATGTAAGATTTTGAAATATCAAGAAGATGTCAAATCTTTATTTTAAATGCTTGAAAACAGCTCATGAATTCAGTAAATAGACAGACCTTGGTCTGTTGACTGCTTGGATATACCAAAAGCACACAAAGTTACGCGAAATTTAAGAGTTACTGTGCTTTTCTGGATGGTTTTGAATCTTAAAAAATGTTTAAAAGAGCAGGCAATACTGAGTCTTTTACAGCAATAGTTGGGAAGATACATTGTTGATGTTTCAGAAAGTGCATAGGGCCTAAAGTGCTGAACTTGAAACACTGGGACAGGGTCTGTTTTCACAAGCTTTTTCTTAATATCAGTTTTGGTTTTTCTCAGTGAGCTCCAAAACAAAGTGAGCTCCAAATCAATAGCCAGTTCTGAAAATGTAAGTTGATTTGAGAGCATTCGGATACATCTTCCTGGAAACCCTTTGGAAAAAAACAAATGTAGCCAGAATGCCCACACTCTACCTCTAATTCTGGGGATGGGTATGGCATTTTGGCATAGGTGAAATCAGTGGATATGAATGTAGAGAAGATATGGCAACAATGGTATTTTGCACGTTTGCAATACTGTTGATTTCAGGCTGCCTGAGACCTTTATGAAGATTTCAGTGCAGACACCAGCTGGCCAGGAGATGGTGTTAGTGGTGTACTATAAACTGACACGTGCGGCACAGAAAGGCGAGAGACTGTTGAAATCTGGTGAAGACATTTCACCCTCCTCTGAATGGTGCCCCATATTTTGGACCCTTCCTTGCCCTGTTCTGATTATTTTCATTGACTATAATAATTATCATTTAGTGTTTGCATTCAAATATGCCACACAAGCAGTTGCACAAGGGCAAACAATTCTCTTGTATCTTTGTCAATACATTCATTAACTAATAATGCAGATAATTTATTAAAGATAAGTAAAAATATAATAGATGAAAGTCTACATCACTTAGAAATAGGAGATGTGAACTTATTTCACCCAGATCTTTTTTACTTCTCTTCCAAGCCTTAATCTTGTGGCTAGTAACAAGTAGTTTGGAAAGATGTTCTTCTCTAGAACAACAAATGCCATATGTTCCTTTCCTTCTGCACCTCCTGTCAGGAGCCAGCTCAGCTGAGATCCCCAGCTGCAGGGTGACCTCAAGCTTTTCAGTCAGCTTTGTGAATTCCTGTAGCAGCTCGTTTCTTCACTTGCCAGTTTTCATTTCTCTCATGTAGTTGCAACCCTTATGGTCTGTCCAATATGCCACCAAACCCACAGTGTCTGAAGGTGTTCCTAGATAATGTCACCTTCTGGTATTCTCCCCTTCACACCTCCTTCCATGTTTCCTGTCCCACCTCTGTGCAGTTACCCTTTCCACTGAGCTCAGCAAATGCTGCTGCTCCATCAATCTCCCTCCTTTCATGACTTTGCCCATGCTACTTAAATATGTTTATGTGTGAACTTTCAGTTATAAATCTTTCCTTCCAACAGTCCTTTGCTTTGTGCAGGGATTCCATGGGGGTTTCCTGCTGGCTTTTTCACCCCTGCTCCTCTCACCAGCAGTATGGCATTGGCCAGAAATGGCTCTGTAGGCAGGAGCTGGTGCTGGGCAGACAGTGCTGGTCAGCTAACATGATTCCTTGGCAGCAGGCTGTTGCTGTGATCTCTGGTTATACATGCATGGGTTTGCACTTTTAAAAGCTATTTTAATCATGACTATCCAAAGAGAAGGAAATAAAGGCTCTTGTGCTTCCTGCACTACTGAATGTCACAGGTACAGGCTGGACCCTTTAGTCTCAATCTAACCACACTCTCTTGAAGTGAGGTACAGGTACAGCCTGGCCCTTGGAGCTCAGAGCACGAGGAGGATACTGTACCTTGGTATTTCATTTCTCTGCCTTCCTCAAGGAGTTTCTGAAGCTCACTGTGCAAGAGGAACCTGCCCCTGCCTTCCCTGAGCTGTGGACTGCCCTTGCCTCTCATTCTGCGCACAGGAGGGGCAGTTCCTCTGGTTCTCTTATCTCTTATTTGCCTGTCCATGCCGAAGTTGGGGGCATCCTGACTAGTGGGCAGTGTAGCTCAGGTGCAGGGACAAGCCCTGGTATTTGTATCTAAATGCAGTATATAGCCATCTTATCTGCAATGGTTATTAGCTTTTAGATGTAACATACTGGACAGAGTGTCCTGGATGCTTGGGAAAAGAGCCAGTGGGATTAAAGGTCACTGAGATCAATCATGCTGATGATTTATTTAAGTGCTAGACTATTGTGAATCTTCTGCTTGGCCAGTATGCTGCTTTTTTTTTTTTTTTTTGTTACATGATATTCTCTGCAAAACTTCCTGTTTATGCACAGGTTTCTACAGTCTAGGGGGCTTGGCACCTAAATACCTTTTACAATTTGATCTAAGGGATTTAGATGCCTAACTCATATTTTAAAAAATAATTTAGTTAGGAATCTAAATCTAGTCATTTTCAGGATCGCAAAACTGATGGACTTTCCCCCACTATTATTAGCACTGGAAAAGCTTTTTCCTCTATATTTGCCAAATATATCTATTGAATTTTGATTTTCACTCACCAAAGCCTTTTAAAAATTAACTCCTGTCTTTCACCAAGTACCTTTCCCAATGAAGCTACTCTGTCTGCAGTGACACTACTTTCCATCGAGGCTGTTGAGCCCACCATGTATTCCTTGGATTGGTTTTTATCCTGCACTACTGAGGGCAGCTTAGATTTATTGCCCTGAGAATATTGGCTGAGGGGGCCATTTGGAAGAGCAGTGTTCACCCTGAAAAGGGTCTGTTGCCCTAAAATTATTTTAAAATGAGAACTGGTAGGGAGATAATGCTCCATCCCATGAGCAAATTATATCTTTAGGATATTTCCATATAATTAATTATTTCAAATTTTCAATATAATTCTACAGAGAATAAATGTGGAAATACTGCAGTGCTCTTCAGGATTGAAAGCCTGGTATTTGATGAGTTGTGCTTATAAGTCTGAAAGCTCTACTTGTTTGGGAAAGTTTTCTCTGTCACAGAATTCTCTGAAGTAGAAGCCTTTTCTCCCAAGAGTAATATAGACTGAAATTTTTACTTGGGAAAGGCACAATTATTTAGTGTGTTTCTTTCTAAAGATTTTAAGAAATCTTTAAGAAATTAAAAATGCCTGATTGTGCATTTAAAATTGTGTTTGAATACGAAGGACTGGTTAATACAAAGTGAATACAAAACTGGAGATTTGTGTATGAGAATGTAAAGAAGCAGAAAACAAGCAAATGTTGTCAGGTAAACACACATATATGGAATCCTAAGGAAGACAGCAGTAGAATTCAGGAAAAATTTAATCGGTGCTTTGACCATACCTTTGGCTCAGGCTTGGTAAATATGTGACTACTCAAGGTAAGGATGCCAGAAAAAGAACATTTTTAAAAGGTCACTGACTGTTATTTTAAATGGACTCCTAGCTTCATGGCTCTCTTGGATATTATGTTAAGAAATTCCTTGTGTGGAAAGGCATCCTGTTCTGTTGAAATATTTTATTATTTTTACCAGGCTGAGAAATCTTTTGATTGCAATTTAATTTAATATAATTTAATTGCTATTAGTAGGATGCCCTTCAGGAGCTTACTATCCTCACTCTGGCTGGCATTTCTGTTGCTGTAGTGATAATGTTTTCCAAACATTGTTTTGGAAAAAGAAATCTAGGGTTATCATTAATATATAATTATGATAATGAATTACAATAGCTTCAGTTTGCCTTCCTGTAACTCTGTGTGCATAGCTACAATAAGATAAGAGTCTTTAGGTAGCATTTACATTAATTATATTAATTAGAGAGTTGTTAGGGTAGTATTACTACTTTATAGCCCTTGTACCGACTATTTTGATAGTCCATATGCAAGGACACAGCTTCCTCTAATTTTGATGTATAAGGATTATCACAGTTACCTGAGAGGACTGTGAGTGCACCTGTGGCTCTGCAGCAGAGGATCCCAGGTCCAGTCATCCAAAACGAGCTGTTTCAGGGCATGACAGCCTTTATTTTCTTCTGCAGACATGATGAATGTGAAATGTATTTCTGAGAAACTGGAAGAAATTCAGGAAAGAAAAAATAATTTGCATGTACTGGCCAGACATTAAATTGCATAAGATTACAAGTAAGACTGTGCTTGTGCTTTGCAATTTAAATTTTTCTTGTTTTGCTTTTTTACAGTGTATCTTTTAGTGCTCATACTGATTGAACTTGAGAGTGTCAACTGCATCCATTTAGACAGAAATTAGAGTGAGGAGTCCTCTTGGTTTTATATTATATTGATAAGTTCTATTTGTTATTGTGATGGAGGGTACATATGTATATGCAGGATACATTATAATTTTGGAAGATGGAATTAGTCAATTTTTTATTCATTTCCCTCTTATTCATAGTGTTAAAAAGACTGCAGGGTTAGCACCAATATTACCTTGGTAACACTTCAACCACAGTTAAAACAGATTATGTTCCATGAAAGGCCAAGGAAAGGAAATTAGAGCCTGGTTTAGTGAAGGATTTAAGAGTGACACACATATGCATGAAGAACTAGGGTGCCAAAGCAAGCTGGAAGATTCTGGAGTGGTCTGGTAGGCCCCAAGACAGAACTGAATTCTATAGTTGTGTGCAGATCCTGATAGCTCAAAAAATACCATTTTTTAAATAGTACAAAAGTTAGGTTTCCTTTAATCATTGTAGAAGGCTCTGAGAGGCAGAGGTAAAGGAAAAAGGGGCATGGTGATCAGTCTAGGTACTAATTAGGGCCAAGGTCTCTTTTGGAAGTTAATGAGTTTCTAAATAGCTAACGAGCTGCTGATAGGAATCGGAAGAATACTCAGCCTCTGCATCCTGCTTTTATTTCTGCCCTAAAATGAGAGATGCCTTTAGGAGGTACAGACAGTGTTTTGTGGTCACAAGTCTTCTATAGAAATATCTGCTTCTCAGGTGAAAATCCTTTTCTTACACAATGGAAGGGAAAATTTAAATACGCTTTTAGTCTCTTGAGATTTGGAATGAATACATGAGTATTTCTTGAGCCTTACTGCAGTACTCAGAATAGGACTTGAGTGATTTTAGCTGTTCTGGTCTCTCTGACCCTGCCTTTGGCTATGCTTCTGAAAGTGTCTGACATAACTGCTCTTGTTTGCACTTCTCCCTCATTCTGGTATGCCAGAGAGCTTTTGCCATCTTCCTGAGCGCTGCACTAACACAGCTTTAGCATAGCATTCATCTCCTTTTGAAAAACATCCACAGGCAAAAGGAAAACCAGATGAGTGAATGAATAAAAAGAATTAAGATGGGAGGCCAAGTGTGCACAAAGCAGGGAGGATCTGCTCTTAGGGCAGAGCAGAGAGGGGGGTATGGGCACTTCTTCAGTGTGTGCATGGCTGTGTAGAGCTGAGCTGAGCCAGGGGTGCAGCCTGGAGTGTGTGTGCTGAGCTGTGGGTGTGATGCACCCTGAGCTAAGCACCCACCTGCAGATACAGCAATCAGCCATGCAGAGACAGTGGGGATTGACTCACTGCAGTTCTCAGCTTTGAAGTGCCTGGTCCTCCTGAGCCACTTGCACAGCAGATCTGACACCACCAATTTCCACCCCCTCCACAAGATTCTCTGCTACTCATGTCTTAATAGGTATTTAATAACACACATGTTAAGTAGAGTTAAGTAGAATATTCTTTTATCTGCTCTAAGGTTCCCTTTCATTTTCACCATTTTACCACTTGGTGGTTCTGCATCAGGAAAGACCAGTGCATTTCTTTGCAGTTTGAACTACTTGTCATTCCTGTGGTGGCTCTTTTCTGAGTCACAGCTTTTCTATTCAATATAGAAGTAACATTAATATAGCAACGAGTAATTAAAAACCCCTGGAATCTATTTGGCTCACACTACAATTGAGTATGATTCCACAGCTGTAATTAACTAGGCAGTGGCTGCAAGTGTGTTGCATCTACCACCTGCCTCCTTTGTGCTCAATTTCTACTCCCTGTGTAGTTCTTACAAAGAGCAATGAAAAGCAAGGCTCAGAACAGAGGTATTTCTTGATTGAATGTCATGGAGGCCAGGAGTCCTCCTGTGATGTGTTGGAATGTCTTGTGCTGTTCTTGAAACAACCCATGGTGGTAGCTTAAGTCTTAGGCTCTTAACACTGAGGACATTCAGCCTTTCCAAAACAAATTGCCTGCCACCTTCTTTTATGAAAAATTAATTGTCTCCCACCTGTAAAACAGGTAGCTGTTAATTCACCTAAAGGTTATAGTCTACTGTTACATGATGACTGGTTTTCTTAGATGCAATGGCCTAAAGATATGGTTTTACTTATGCCATGCTCATCCTTCTCTGGTAACTGCTTTTGGTTAATAATCTTTGGCTCAGGAATCTCAAAGACAACACCTATATAAACTGGTTATCTGAACAGGATGTAGATGTCTGTATGGGCAGAATGTGATGAACTTCTATATAATTCTCTTTAAATTGGATTATGAAAGGGAATTGCCAATGAGTCATGTGCTATTTGCAGATTAGTACTATCTAGAACCTGGTGCCAAGGAAACTGATTTATTCTTTGTTATTACTTTGCTATTCATTATGTTGCGCAATACATCAGTTACAAACATAAATACATTGTGCAGTCCATAAGAATAAATCTTGTTATGTTCAAGCAGGTACATGCTAGGTGCTAGCCCTGGCACAGGGAATCACATATATTGTGCAGTTTCCTTGGATTTTTCATATTCTGTTACTAGTACTTTGATGGATTTTTTTTTTAAATTTAATTAGTATGCCTTATTTTTGATCCTAACTTTGAAGAAATGACTTGAGCAAAATATTTTGGACTTTTTTCTGAAACTCGGCGCTCACTGAGGGTCTCTCATGTATTTTCAAATTCTGGGTATATTTGACAGTTGCAGAAACTTTCGGGAGGACATAATTTCCCCTTGACTTTCCCACCAAGGTTCTTCAGCTAAGGTATGTTTGTTTGTATTGTTTTTGTATTGGCTTTGTTAGGTGTGGAAGACAAAAAGATTCTGTGATATTGTGTAGAACATATTTCTGGTTTTTACATCTCCTTGTGTTCAGCACTTGGGGAGCTTTGGGGTAGCACAAAGCCCCTTTCCAGATCTGTGTGTCCAGTTCAGGTAGGACTGGTGCTTTTCCTTGGATCTTTCCTGAGGCTCACTCCTGATTTCTGCAATGGTTTCTGTAAACCAGCTTTCTGATCCAGTTGGAAACTGCTCCTAATCCACTCCCACTGCTGGTTCCATCAGTGCTCAGTCAGTGCTGGTGGGATCACTCATTTAGCAGCAGATTCTGCCAGCTGTGCCCTTGCACTGAGGGTGAACTTAGGCTTCCTGTTAACTTGGGACAGTGAAAGACATCATTCCATGCAACTGTTTCCCCCCCTACAACTTCTAGAGGCATTTTTCATTTGAATTGTCATGCTCTGGGATGCATTGAAGCAGTGCTGTGGGGACAGAGAACAGGCCCTGGGCACAGGCCAGCTGTGTGATCACAGACATGGAATATCACCCTGTGCCTTTGGCTGCCCTTCAGCCTCTGCCTTATATTTTTAGCTTTCAGTCTCCTTACTGGGAGAACTGTCTCTTCTTACAGTATTTGTAGCACACTGGGGGAATTAGCAGTTCTGCTCAATCCTCCTCTGGTCTCTAGTCAAAACCAAATATCAAAAAATGATTCCTTAATTTTTAATAAGGAAGAATTGTATTTCCTAACACTACATGACAAAGCATTCTGGTTTAAAGGACTAGCATCTAAGCTTGGATGTCTTTATCACACAGCAGGTGCTTCAGATCAATAATCTCCTGTAGTCCAAGCTGGGATTTATTTCTTTCCACTCTCAGATCCTTTTGCTTGGCATAGCAAAGCATACCATGCACCCCACAAATTGTGCTGGTGAGCATATTAATTGTACATCAGCAGATTACCTATAATTAGCTGCATCACAGTGAGATCCTTGGAGATCCTCGGTGGGAGGATTAATGTCTTCTCCAAGGGCAGAAGCAACCCTGCAGGGAAGATGGACCTGCAAAGTTCTGCTGGAGATTTGAGCTGGTTAAAGTCTTTGATGATCAATCTGAAGCTGTTTATATTTCACACTCTAGGGTTTGACTTCCTTGAGCTGTAGCACTGGATAACTACAAATATCTGAGGGTTTCCTATCAGTCCTGTGCATCTAGATTAACTCTTCATTGATTTGCTTTAATACCAGACTGTCAAGGTTGCCAGCTGGGATGGGGTTTGGCATGACTAGAAGTCTATGGTTGGTCTATATTTGGAACAGCCAGCTTAAATTTTGGATTCAGTGCAGAGAAACTGGGTCCTTCAAAGCCTGTTATGAGCGGTACATCTGGATGCTTGAGGCAGCTGCTCTGGGATCACAAGGAATGTGCCCTAGAAATGAATGTTTCTAGGGTGAGAGACAGATATAAATATCTAGGCTTAGCTGGGTGAAGCTCACCCAATGTATTGGTCCTTCAGTCCAGTTCATCTTTGCCTCAGCTTCTCAGTAACCTCTCAGTATTAGCAGGACTCAGCAGGACCTAGGACGATTTTTCTAGGCTGTAGGAGGCACAGACAAAGCAGATGGAAGAGCAGGGTGTGGCAATCATTCATATACCTTGTTCAGATGTGTAAGTCCACTCCAGTTTTGTGCTAATAATTCTTTCTTACAAAAACCCATCCAAATTATCACCGATTCTGACTGTACCAGAGCACCACTTGCTACCCTGCCGACCTTGTAGGTGTCTCAGGGAGGCAGAATCACAGCTCCTCTCAGTTTAGAGCTGGGGATACAGTTGTGGTCACAATGTATGTAATGTTGCCCTGGATGATTAACTCCTCTAGACTAAGAACCCACCATGGTTTTCTGGGTTGCTATTTCAGGCTTTTCCACCTGATTAGCATGACATCTGTTTTCACTCATCTGAGTATCTACTAGATATATCAGCAACTTGATTTTCCTAGGTAGTAGTATATGATAATCTAATTTTTTATAGGGATACATTTAAGAAGACTAAATAATGAATCTTCTGATTTGGAGTGAGGTGTGTCTACCCTTCTATCTTGTCTTTTATTGCCATTTCATTTTCAATCTTATTCTTTCCAAAAATGAATATCCAGGGTTTGAAATGGAAATTTCGAAAGTGCATTATGAACACTTGGTCACGCTGATGTAAAAATGTGAGAACTCCTCATAGCTTTCATAGCTGCCCTGTCTCCTCTCCATGGAACCACTCAGTTCAACAAGTGTTTGAGGCTCAGGACTTTAATTTGTATTAATATTATCTGTTAGTGCTTTTCTGCCTCAAGCTGCCCTGCATGTCCAAACTTACCAGAAATGTTGAGTGTGTATGCAATGCTGTCCATGTAAACAGAACAAAGTTAGTCTGTGATCACAGATTTGCCCACAGATTTCAGAGAGAGAAAACTGAAAAACCTTTCTATTCAGAAATAGAAATTCTATTCACTGCAGAGACCTGGGGAGATGCCTTTAGGTGCAGGGACTTCCATCTCAGACAAAAATCTCTCAAGGTGCATTTTACCAGGGCAGATGTTGCAGAACATATAACCTTGGCAAGGATGCTGGCATGGAGAGGAGAATGAAGGCAAGAAGCTGCCTTGGGACTGCATCTCTCCTGAAACACTGACATTGTTGATATTAAGCTATCACTATTAAACTGTGAGCTCATCCTCTTTCCCCATTAAATGTTGCAGTATTTCTGAGCTGACGTCTTCATTTTTCAGCAAGTGATTGGGACAAAATTGCTCCTATTTTTAGATTAAATGAGAGATGATTAACAACAAAAATTCCCCATGAAAATTAACATCATGTAATAATTCCACCTGTTCTTTCACGCAAAAATATCCAACCAACTCTAGTGCAAGACACTACTAAAACCTGCTAAAAACACTTTTGATTTGGTTGGCTCCTACATCTGACTGAACCATATTAAGCTTAATCCATCAAATTAATCTTAAAGCTCATATTGGTTACAGCTGAAATAGCCAAGATATTTCAGCATGAAGATATGAAAGGTGGAACTCACACTTTTCCAAAGTCACCAGAACTGGTATTGTGTGAAACTCTCTAGGATTGTTGAAATCAGTTCCAGTCCAACCCCTCTGATTTTTATTAGCCTGCAATTGTCACCAGCAAAAGTTAAAATGTATTAAATACATGCTGAAAGATCCTTCACTACATTGCTGCAATGGTGCTGCTGCAGAATGTGTCTTTGGCACATTTGGTGCTCTGGAACTTCATGATATTAGTTTTTGTATGCTTTTTCCTTGGTATCTTTATTGGCTACAGATTTTCTGTCATGAGGATTTGTGTAGGTAGCTACAACATATCCTTGTTGTCTTAGTGAAATTATTTGAAAAATGTTATTATGAAGTCTGAAGCAAATTACTGCTGCCTAAGCTTATTATGCATGTACTTGAATTGGCATCAGTAAAATCATTGACTCAGAGAATAGTTCAGGCTGCAAGGGACATTTAGAGGTCATCTAATCCAGCTTCCAAAAGACAGGCAATGCAGAAATCCATGGGGTTGGAAAGATGGTACTGGATGAAAAATGTTTAGATTAAACTGTAAAATGAGGTATTTTAATGGAAAATATGTCAATATACAGAACACATTACTTTTCATTGACAGGTGTTATCCAAACCTATTATTAATTGAGCAACCCAGCCTGGCTTGTTTCTTGCTGCAAAGTCTGCAGAGGTGATGACAAAGGTGTGTGTGTGTGTGTTAATCAAGTGTCAGTGGATCACATATTTCTTTTTTGCAGGAATTAACATTCATCAGTCCAAGAGCATCTCCAAATAACAGTTAATTATCCTACCCAACATCCTACCAGATCGGTAAATATTCTGCCATTTTACAGATAAAGATAGTTATAAAAATACTACAAATTTCTGACTGGGAGCCATAAACAATTGCATAAAGAACATTATTCCTGCACTTGTGGTAAAGCACATGCATAGAATTTCAGGAATACTGTGTTACTCAGCCCAGAAGCAATGGGTACCTCTACAGGAGAAACTACCAGGTGACATCCAGTCATCAAACTCAACTTAGACCACTCAGAGTAGATGGCAACATGCCTGTGTCCCATGCAGGAATGTCAGTGCTGGCTTCAGTAAATTAACAAGATCATATTAATATATTTATAACTTGGGGATGACTTCTTCATGCATGTAAACAGGGATGTTTTGCTTCCAAATCAGTTTCAGGTATAATGTTGCCTTAATGCCTGATCTGATAGTCAAACTGTGAAAACCTAGAGGCATGAGTAGCTTAACAACATCTTCATCTAATAGAAATTAACTCAATTTTATGACCACATGGACAATGGAGGAAATACAGTCTTACTCAGCACCCTATGACTAAAATGATAGACTAGACAATAGACATTTAGAAGCCTTGTTATGGAACATATTTATGTTGACAACCATAGTGGAAGAGCAGTTGTTGTGCACTGAAAGAAGTTGCTCCAAGTAATTTCAGCCATTGGTTCATGTCCAGTAGCAGTTCCAAGATGGGACTTCCTGACTATTTTAGCATGAATGCTTGAGAAACACTTGGATGCTTTGGGAATGAGGTTAGGTGATGATTTATATAGAAATGGTCAATAAACACCTTCTGCCCATCAAGAGCATGTGAACATTGTGTAATGATCTTCTTCCAGCTTCTGACCCGGGATAACCCATGTAATCTGTCCACCCCATTTGAGTGTTTTAAGAACAGCTGTATGGCCTTATATATTCTGGTGTCACAGTAATGGGAGCTATAAATGCCTCAGCAAGACAGATAAAATAGCAGGGGACAGAGATCATCCCTGGCACCTCTCCTGGGAACCTCCTCTCTATGTATGAATCATTCTTTATCCGGTAGATTTTATTTATGTCCTTTCTCACGACCACATATATGGCATATCTGGCAGGCCATGATAATGCACAGGTTATTTTGCCATAATTTTTGCATAAAAGAAAATACAATTAGAGGCGTCCATACAGTACTCAGGATACTTGTAGGCTGGACAATCAATGTTTCTCAGATGTCTTAGGATGGGGCAATATGTGAAGCAAAGCAGCTTAATTTCTTTCAGAATCACTGCCTGTCTTACAGTTATCTTTTTATGTGTTACCTTTTTGTTATTTTTTAATTGAGCACGAGAAATACCTGATTACAAATTAGTCTGTGGTATGATGTTTGTGTATACCTGTTAAAACAATACAATTAGGATGTTGTGGATGACAGACAGTTCTGGAATAACCAGTACAAAGAAACATTTTAAAAATGAAGATATGAAGGTCAGAAGATGATACATAAATGCTTCATCACATTTCCCAGATTTTTTCTGTACTCATATATCCTTCAGTTTGTAAGTAGAGGTTTAACTGAGCATATAGAGACAAAATGGCAGTTTGCCAAGAGTAGGCAAGGAAAGAAGCCATCCTGCATGGCAGCACACTGGTTTCCAAACTGTAGGTGGTAGAAACCACTTTGGAAGCCTATTTCATTAAGGAAAGAATGATGTTCCTGTCTAACACAATTACAGTCTTCTCAAGCATGGCTGGATTGGATGTACCTTGTAGCAATATTTCAGGAAAACACCTTGATCAAGAAAAGAATGCTTTGGTGATTAATCCCATTGATATTACTGTGGCCTAAAGGGCTCTGGCAGATGCAATGTGGTTTTAATTAGGGAATTAGTACAAATATATTCTGGTAAATTGAATTGTTGGCATGCAAACAAACTGGGTTTATTTTTTTTTAAACTGGGAATTTAAATGAGAGACAATATCAATATATAAGCTATTTTCCTTTTTATTCTCCCAGAAAACAAAATTCTGCCCTAACTTGGAAAATCATGTAAAAAATGTACTTTTTCAAGCTGCAATTTCACATATTCTCCATGAAGTCTGTTTTCATTGGGGGGCTCTCCCTCCCCTGTATTTTATGCTCTCCTTCAATAACAGGGCACAATGTGTGAGATATTGCATAGTATAGCAAATGCTACTCCTCAGAAGCAATGGGATGTGACTGTCTGGGCACAGCTCCACAGACACTTCTTCAAATGGCTCTGCTACTCTGCACAGCTCCTGCCCCTCCTCAGTTATTCCTCACACCCTTCCTCTGCCACTACAGTTGGACCAGGGTGATGGCTGATGAGGACTTCTTTTTCAGGTGGATCATTTCCTCTCTCTAGATCACTGCACACCTCCCTGATGAGGGATATATTTTGCCACTAGCATGCTTTAAACAAAAATCCCAGAGGAATGGTGTGTTTTCTTTCTGTTGAGAGGTGGGAATAAAATGGAAAAGGTGAACAAGGAGGCTCAAGTCTTCAGGTGACTCTTAAATCTAGTCTTTAGGCTTTGTTGGGGAGGGTTTTCAGGGACTGAATGTATTTCTTTTAACATTTCCAAGTGATTGTGTTTGGAGAGATGGAAGACTAAAACAGGATACAGAGCAAATAGACTGGTGGGTTAGAAGGAAAGCTGGATGGGTGGATTTTTATCAGGCTGTGAGAAAGGTAAACCCATAACTTCTTTCAGCATTCCTATCCCCCTTAATGCAGCCCAACATTGTCTGCCTCAGTTATCCAGTATGACTATTTTATTGCTGTTTAAATATATTTGATTCAAAACCATCATCTTTTTATCCATAATGAACACATTAGTCAAGGAGGCAAGCAATGCCATAGACTAAAATATACCACTTGTGTCTTATCTGAGGCCTGATGATGTTTTAAATACTTGAATATTTTCTTAAGATGTCACCTAGCTAAACTGTGATAAACTATTCATCTTTCAAATAGAATTTCTAACCACATAGTTATCTTGTCATCCCTGTTCTTTTTGGCTGAGGGAAAAAATCTACTTTGTTATACCAGTGGAAATCTGGAGTCATTCCAATGTCTATTAATGTAAAAAGGACCAGAGTCTGTCTCTTAAACTTTGTATAGCACTTCAATTTCTGCACTGTGAAGTATCTAAAGGGGGGCTTGGAAAGCTCCTTTCATTAAAAATGAAACATATTTACCAAGAAATTACATCAACTTTAGAAAATATTCTGAGGGTACTGCAAAGACAGATAGATATCATTCCTTCAGAAGCATGCATAGCTATAACTGCCTGACTTTAGGCATACCCTGTCACCTAAACTAAGCTCTGAAAGTACTGCCTGAATTGACAGTTTTAATTAAAGGACACTAATAAACTTTATGCACTGAAAAACGGAATATGTTCTACCCCTTACTAAATTTGATAAAGTTGCAGTACCCGCATCATGAAGACATAGTCAGACATCAAACTCTTAGTGTCTGAACAGTGAGAGAAAAATGGGATGACCGGAGGAAAGAGGCCCAAGTAACCTCAGTGCACAAAAGTACCTGTTTGCTAATGACATGTTTGTTTTAGACCAAAAGTTTATTATTGCAGTCAGTAAAGATATGAGTTGAATTGCACACACATTTTCTGGCAGCGTTGGTCAAAGTTTGAATTAACAGATTTTGAAGGATAAAAACTGCACAATGAAAATCGACTTTGTGGCAGACTATTAAGCCTACCAGCAACAGAACTACAGAGCATCTCAGGAAATGGATTTAACACCAAAAAATGTTTTCTGCAGGTAGAATTTGCTTGCTGGCACTGCTTTGATGATTACTCAAGATCCTGTGTGTGCCATGGATTTTCATCGGCTGGTGGTGTTTGCATTAAGTTGTGTAACTGCTTCTTAATGCCTGTTACGTAAGGATGCATAGATTGCAGCTCCTGAGGTGTCCTGCACAAATCACAGCTGATAGTGCGAGTGGGATTTCAAAGGTTACTCCCGGCTGAATACATTTTACATTCATTAAGTCCTCCCTGCCTAAGTTAAGTGCTTGGTTAATACAGAAGCTCAAGCAGGGCTCAGAAAGTGCCTGTGGTTGTCCTCCAACAGACTATGTAAGTTTTGTGATATTTGTACCATACACCACTGTGATGCAGCTTTCCTGGTCAAGGGGAGAGATTTGCCATTGGCTTTTGCCATGCTATGATTTTACCCCAAGGATCTCAGGATATATGAACTGAAATATATTAACATGTTGATAGAGAAGAGATCAGAAGACATAGTCAACATTCAAAAGAGGAGCTTTAAATTTATTTTATACTAAGTTTACTGTTTAAGCCCTCTTTCTTTTATTTAATTTTAATTAAGCTAAGTCAGGATCTGTACTGAGGAAAAAGTCTAAAGATATCTTGGATCCTGCACTAAATACAGAATGTAGCATAAAATGGAAGAAATTAAAGAGAATGGAGATGAGAAAAGGAATCACAGTTTAGCAAAAATGAAAGTTTAAGTCTATATAGAAGGATTGTAGACACAGTTGGAATTTAAAATGTTTTAGCTATAACATTACCTTCTTCTCCATACTTCATTGAACACCTTTCTAAATGATTCATTTGAATTCTCATAGCAAACACAAGTTACATTTAAGGCACTTCTTCACTGGAGGGCTCCATCAGAATATATTTTCTAGTGTGGTCCTCTGAAAATGCATACCTTACTTTGTATGGAGGTTCTTAAAATTCTGAATATTAATTGACCACAGGGATATCTCATGTATCTATGGTAAGGAAACATCTTGCATAGAATCCCCAGAGGAACAGAAAAACCAGAGAAGCAAAGACAGAGTGGATCATGCTATTGACCACAAATTTGCAAAAAGGCACACAGACTCATTAACTGTTCTGCTTCCAAATATTCTAAGTATAGACATGGATGACTTTTTCTCCACATCTGCCTTTTTATAAGATTTAAAAATGCACAGGTTAGAAAATGAATAATATTTAAAAATACATTGGCTCTTACTTTGAGGGCTGATCAGAAGCAGATAAGATATCTATGCCAGTCCTTGAATTATGAGTTAAAATATAGTAACTAAGTTATTTTTAGTAGCAGGTATTGCTTGGGTAAACAAGCGATGAAATTTTACTTCATGTTTCATCACACTGGGTGGGATTACTGATGGTACCTCCTGGCCCATACATACTAATGATCTACCAGAGGAGCTAAAACTGAATGAGGAATGGCCAAAAATGTCAGATGATGCCACGATGCAGGTTGGACCTGGGGACATTCTCCAGTTTCTGACCTGGCCAGTGCTTTCCAAGTATTTTTTAGGCATTAACTTAATTAGCACATTCTAATCATGTGTCATGTAAGAAATACTAAACACTAACCATCCACAAAAAATATCTGAGAAATGTCACAGGTGAAAATGCACAGAAAGTTCTTTTGTGAAAAAAGCTGGTGGGGAAACACAACTGAGCTTGATTAAGGAAACTGAGTTTGATCTCAAGAGACACTGTTGGTAGCTCAGGATGAGAAAAATACTTTTTGCAAGGAAGACCCAGAGGCAGATGCATGCCCAGTATGTTCTGACCACTAAAGCAGTTTTCTGAATGCACATTCAAAGTGCACTGGTCTTCTCATTACTTTTTGTATTTCATAATATAAATATAATATTTATCACATGCTTATTATCATCATCATCATAATCATATTTACAAACTGCAAGAGGGGAAACTTTGGCTAGGTATTAGGGAAAAGTTCTTCGTGTGAGGGTGGTGAACTACTGGAACAGGATGCTAAGGGGAGTTGTGGATGCCCCAGTCCTGGAAGTGTTCACGGCCAGGTTGGATAAGGCCTTGAGCAATTTGATCTTCTGGGACGTGTCCCTGCCCATTGCAGTGGGGCTTGGGACTAGATAACCTTTAAGGTTCCTTCCCAACCCTTAAGATTCTAAGATAAAATTACACCAGTATAGTTAATCCATACCATTAATTAAAAGGTTCAGCCACAAAATGCAGAGGTGGCAGTCTGCAGTTTGCTAATTTTTTTCTCAGAAGTAAGATATTGTGGCTTCAGGAGGCTCCTCTTCTTGCCTTTCAACTCGAGTTCTATTGCCTGTTAACACCAATTCTAGTTTACCTGAACTACTGTGATGCTTTCAGTAAATTATGCTGATAAACAGGTGCTCAAATTTGCTCAATTCTTTTGTGCTGGAAGAAATATCTTTGTGTCTGTGAAAGACAGGGCTTTTAAAGCCAAAAATCTCATAATCTTTGCTTGTACTTCAGGTTAAGTTGACGACATTAAGTTGATGACAAAGGTGCCAATAACTTCTCTCCCTCAAAAGACCTCACTCAAAACATCCTTGTCCTATAGCCTGGGGTACTTTGCTTCAGGAAAGATCTAGTCTCTCTTTGTAGGTAAGGGTAAAATAAACAAGAATGCTCCAGAAACCACTCTTGCTTTATTCTTCCAGCGGAAATAATGAAAGGGGAAAGTGCAGTAAGAATAAAGTAGGCATGTATGATCCTTCATTATCCTAAAGCTGAAAGAGCTGCAGGGTGACTTAGCCCACAAGCAGCTTTATGTATCCAGCCTGTCATGCTGTGACCCATGTAATTTTCCTGAAGCAATGACTGGTCATATGTGAAATATCAAGTTAGCAATACGTTCTGTTGTTTTATAAAGGGGAAAGACAGGACCTGCAAAAACATCATCTTCTAGAAAGAGATTATACCCTTTTCAACGCCTCTGCCACTTCAGGTGAATATCCTGCAATAACTAGGCAATTTAAGAGTTTAGGGTATACAGATAAAAAAGATTTCTGTTCTCATGAAGGTATAAGGTGCACAGGAAAGTATTAGGTTATTTTTCAAACAGTGAAATAAAACCTGTGTAAGATATTATCATGATATGTGTTGAATATCTGTAATTTAGTAACTGAAAAACTATGCTTTTTCTGGGTCAATTGGTATCATTTTGGTCAAATGATCACCCACAGTTTTTGAAATCTAGCATTGCAATACAAGTTCAATGGTTGGCTGGATTTTAGGACTTCAGGACATTTTTCTACAGTTCCCAGATACAAGAGACACATAAGTGGGAGTGAGAAAAATGCCTTTGTTTGGAAAACACTGTGGGAAAATTGCTCAACATGATTTGAATGTCAGAATTGGAATGTAACAATTGGTGTAGCTAGATTACTGCAGAGAGAAGGCCAAAATCAAAAAACTGCTTTTTGTCAGGGTTCTTATTAATTTTGTCATGCTGAGACAACATTTATAGTTTACTTTTTTGTTGATTGTGTTCAAATATGAAATTTCAGTTACATAAAATAAATTACATATATCTATAGTAAACTAAAGCCTGGTGACGTCCTATCTTATAGGGAGACTGACTTAAAAAAGGAAATATATCTAGACATCTAAGGGGATTTTTAGTTCCTTTGTGGTTTTTGCAAAGCCAAAAATCAGCAAATCCATTCTGTTTGGTTGGATAAAACAGGGAGCAGGGAGTGTTGCCCTTTGGAGGTGTCTATGCTCATCTATATAAGAGATAATCACATAAGGGATTGGAAAATATTGGAAGTGTAAATCCTTCATTGGAATACATGGCAGACTGCATCAGCACCATTGCATCAGAGCAGAACTGATGCCCAAACACTTTCATAACCCTCCCAAGTTGTTTCAGAAGATGTCTCCAAAATTCTGCGAAAATTTCCCAACCATCAGGTCTCGAATCTTTCATGTCAGAGGCATTAAGACTCTTCCAGTGTCCCACCCAGCAGTGCCTTGATTGTGGTCCCAAATACCTGAAAATGAGAGGAGGAGTGGGATATCATGTGATTCAACACCTGGCTGGGTCACACCATCTGTTGCAAAGCCTCCTGTGCACTGTTGTTGAAAGAGCTGTCTGTGACCCAACTTCCAACATCTACAGTACTTTACAAGATGTGACAAGTCCTTCTAAAGCCAACAGCTGCACAATAGAGCAAACCTCAGCAGTGAAAAGTGCCTCCTTTTGAGATACTGATGGAACACTTACCTAGAACCTCATGATATTTAGGGGTTTTGTTATTCTAGAACAATTCACAGTTCTGTGACTCAAGGATGAGTCACAGCAAATTTGATAAGATCACTATTTTGTGATTTTTCTATGAGATGCAATTTTTTTTCAATATGGCCCATACTGCCCTTAGGTCTTTGATTTCTCCATTTTCTATTATATTCCTTGGTTTCATTTTTGGAAGGGTAGAAAGCAATTCTGGATTCTTGGAGAGGGAACTAGATTAGAAGAAAGTCTTTGCTTTTTTGCAGTGAAGTTGACAAGTACAAGTTTATTGGGCTTGGCAAGAAAGTTAATAGAGAAACTCGAAATACCTGCAAATGTAGTGAATCTTTTAAATACCAGAGTCCCCTGCACATACCAATTTTTAATGATTTACAAATGGATAATAATTTGGAATAGCCAACAATATTTAGGGCCTATATGCAGTAAATTAGTTGCTTCATCTGATGTTTTTCACGTAAAATCAGCTCTTGGAGAGAATGTCAGCTTTGCAAATATCCTCAAGAAACAAAAGTGGAAAAGTGTAAGCACCCTCCTAACACATCCCCCTTGCTCACAGCAGGCAGGGGGAAGCCTGCATTGTTATTGCAGATAATTGCTCCAGGCATGAGTATGGGAAAATCTTGCTCCAAATTCTGCCATTCCGCACTGCTAAATTTAAAATGCTGGCAAATCCCTTTGGATAGTTAGAAGTTTCTGATTTGTACAAAACACTAGTAAGTGTGTAATTTCTTGATAGAAAAAGAGTGATAAGTTTGGAAGTATAAAAGTTAGATATACTGGTTTTAACCCAGTTAGTTATATTGGAATGTTCTGTTAGAACAAAAGCCTTTTTTGTACTAATGTCAGTAACAAGTTCAAGGGAAAAGCTAGGAGCAGCTTGGGCAAAAATGCCCTTATCTTTTCAAAGTTAGAGAAACATAATATATTACATAGGACAGAGTCACTGTTCTCTTAATGAATTTTGTATTTGCTCTCAAGATAAGGGGGGATGAAATAGAAAAGAAAAAATCATTTGTCTTGAAAGGAGATATAAAGTATAACCGAATCATTTTTACATACAATCTTATCAGCTCATTTTGTGGCCACTTGCCACTCTCAGATGCTCTTAATATATTGTGTACCAAAGGCAATACTGCTGACACTGAGTTCTGCCACTGCCAAACTGCATATTCATTATTGTTCATGGTCATGTGAGGTCAAGTTCGGTCACTGCAAACAAAGAACCTTTGTCTGGATCTTTACTCCCTCCTCGCACAGTTTTTGGTTTCCTAACTTTTGTAATGCTCCCCAAGTTGAAAGTTTATTTTTAAAGGGGATGCTGTGTACTCTTTTGTAAACATGTCTCCATTACTAAAAGTGACATCATGGGAATCGCTGGAAATGAGCTCACAGAACAGACCCAGGGCAGAGCCATGTAAAAAGAAGTCCCCTTGTCCCTGCTCCCTCCTCCTCTGCACAGAATTGTCCAGCAAACAGGTACTTTGTTGAACTCCACTGGAAGCTTCATGAGGAATCTAAACATAGGAAGGACTAATCATTATTTTAGAAAAAAAGAGTCCTGACAGCTCTTTCTCCTCTGCAGGCTGCTATGCACGAATGTGGTCAGCAGCTTATTCACACAAAGCCAGGGTTCTGCTCATTTGCCATCATATGCAAATCACCTCCCTAGGCTCATTGGCACGGCAAACACTTCGGTTTAAGGACTTTAAAAAAATGCATTGCAAAACTCAGGCATGCTCCCGCTCCTACTGAGATCAGTGGCAAGCCTCCCATTGGCTTCAATGGAAGCAGGATAGAATCTCCCTTTTCTGGAAGCAAAACCCCAGCAGTATTTGGGCTTTTTGAAGCACATGCAGCTCTGAAAGCCTGTTCCTTCAGGGCATTCCAAGATTTTTCCCATTTGCTTGATTCCATGGCAACACAATCACCATCAGGCTTTCAATACTGAAATGAGATTTTACTACTAAGCCTGAGGATTTATACAAGTGTAAAAAGATCTTGCTAAGCTGCAATTCCCATTAGACTAATTCAGGATCCTTTTCAAACGAGTAACAAAATTATCTCTGTATTTATTTTACAATAAGCCAATAATTTTTTAAGGTTATAGAAATGGGAAAACTGCTCTACTATCATACAAGAAACATTCTTTCCTTATTACACAGAATCACTGTGTTTAAGTAAAACATTGTATCTGTTTACTATCCTTTTCAAAACAGACTAAAGAATAGCCTAAGCAGTTTTCTCATAAATTATGCTAAAATCAGACTCTAGAGACTGCACAAAATTATGAAAAAGCCACTGAGGCTTTTCTTCTGATTTCTGTGTTACTTATATCACAGAAATAGCTCTTTTGCAACCAGTAAAAATATACCAGTGTAAAAGTGTTCAATGAAAAGACATGCCAAAATCTCCATGTTAGGTTTTAATTGTATTACAGTTCATCTTTTATAGAAGGAAGCAAAGCAGACAAGTTGGCTTTACACTCAGTGGCTGAGAGTTTGCTGAGTTACACCATAGCACACTGAAAACAAGTGCACTCTTTGATCCTCTATTTTCATGAGCGGAAGGGGGAAAAAGCAATGTGATTCCACACCTAGAGAAGGTTAAGTTGTGTATAAGCAGTGTTGAGGGGCTTTTATAAATACCTGCTAAGAAGTTTCCAAATAACAACACAAACACAGTGAAGCAATTAAATTATTTGACATTTGTAAGGATTTTAATGGCCTTAAGTTTGCAGAATTTTCTTAGACTCAATATATAAGTGTTCATTGCCATTTCTGTTATATGCATTTTCATGTAATCCAGCTCTTGAATCATCTCCTCCACTGTGATTTCTAAGATGATTCAAGCTCTGACTCCCCTCACTGCACGTAGAACTCACATTGGAAGCAATGATCAGGCTGCAGCATTTTATTGGGACTTTGCTTCTGTGATCTGCTCCTTCTACAAAGACAGTTACAAAAACACAGGGTGTAATACTGGATTTCACTTTTCTGAGTGGAGTCCCAAGCTTCCCTTTCGAGGCTTCAACACCCCTGGGTCAAACAGCACACAGCTCTGCTGCTGGTCACCAGATCAAAGACAGGCGTTTCCTTCTCTGGCCTCCACTAAGGCAATGAGATGTTCACTGAGCAAGCAAAGGGAGCACAGATGTGACAATAGCACTGTGACTGTCAGTGACACAGCCTCCTGCCTCGGCTCTGATTAGAGAAGCCTCTACAAATCTGCTTTTAGCTGCAGCAGAGCCAGCTGAATCTGCCCCCTCTTTCCCAACTGAACTTCAACAAATCACTCCGAGATAAAGTTCACATCAAGTCAAAAGCTTTGTTATAAAGCTGGACAGCTACGGGCTTGTATTTTAGAAGTGGCCAGAGATTCTGGGTATGTTCCTTTGCAAGACCAGAACTAGAAAGTGTGTGTTTGGCACTACTTCTCCAGCTCTCCTTCACCAGAACTGACAAATTTGAAATTCCTGCCCCAGTTTATGAGAAAGCTGGATGAAAACTTTAGTATGTGAATGTGCTCTAAGAAACACAATTACAGATTGTCCTCTCTTTATACAGTAAGTGATGTTTTAGAAAACTATTTGATATACACAAATACTGACTGCTTATTGCACAGAAATAAAATCTTTATATGAGTTGTACATTTCAATAGCTCATATCTTACTGAATTTTTAAATTTGAAAATTAGATGTCTTCATTCCAACATCCACGTTGCAACAAAATATTTTTCCTTGCTAAAGGAAGAATATTCAGGCTCAGAATCTCTTCTAACCCACAAACTGCAGAATGCTCTTTTGTAAACTGTCAGCACTAATACTCCAGTGGTATTCCCTTGAGGCACTCAGTGTGGGAACTAGGGCAGTTCCCCTATGCATGCAGCAGTTAAGTTTCTGTCTATCACATCTCACGCATTTTCTTTTATGTGTGAAAGGCAATTGTAATTCTTGCTTTGCAATTCTCATTTATAATTTCAAAACAACATCTAGAAGGAAGACCTCAAGGGGAAAACTAACACTTCG
Source organism: Sialia sialis (assembly GCA_009812075.1). Classification (NCBI taxonomy): domain Eukaryota; kingdom Metazoa; phylum Chordata; class Aves; order Passeriformes; family Turdidae; genus Sialia; species Sialia sialis. The sequence continues at coordinate 39,597 of VRYO01002114.1, read as the reverse complement.
TGCTACTTAAATCTCTAAGCAGAGTATTTGCATTAGTATAAGCGGTATTTTTTATTTTGTCACTTTATTCCTGTATTGCACTGCTGTGATTTGAACATTCAAAGAAGAAATGTAGGGACGAGCCTTCCTGCTGGGCTGTAACTCAAGCCACAGAGAAACTGTCTTTAAATAGCCCAAGAATGCCAAAGCCAAAAAACACTCTCGCCCTTGTTTGGTTACATGCAGCAATCTCAATCAACATTTACTTTTGCGCTCAGTAAAAGGCAAACTGGTACTGCTGCAAGGCCGGGCAGGCAGATCGATACCTGTCCCAAAATTTCCGCAATTGTTCTCAGCGGCAACTCTGAGTCGCTGCAAACCCATTTTAACACCATTTCCCATCACTTTTCCAGCGTTTCCCGTTGGACAGCTCAGATTTGAGAGTTTCCAGCCGTGAGTCGCCGCTCTCTCTGGGCTGGGGGGCAGTGCTGAACCCCGCGGCGGCCGCACCGGGGCAGGGCACGGGCCTCGCGGCGGTGTGAGGGCTGTGAGAGCAGCGGCGGGGCCCAGGGCCGCGCTGCGGGCAGGGCTGGGCACGGGCCCCGCGGTGGTGTGAGGGCTGCGAGAGCAGCGGCGGGGCCCAGGGCCGCGCTGCGGGCAGGGCTGGGCACGGGCCCCGCGGCGGTGTGAGGGCTGTGAGAGCAGCGGCGGGGCCCAGGGCCGCGCTGCGGGTCGGGCGCTCAGGAAGTCGCGTCAGGCGCGGCGCCGCGGCGGGAGGGCTGGGGCAGCCGCGGAGCCCGCGGTGAGTGCGGGCCGGGGCCGGGGTGCGGGCGGCTCGGAGCACAGAGCAGAGCGGGCGGCAGGCGCGGCGGCGCGGACCGAGCCTCGCGGGCCGTGCTGCCCCCGGCGGCGGGGCGGGCCAGCGCAGCGGCTGCCGCGTGGCGGGAGGGGCGGTGCGGCCGGGGCGGCGCGGGGCGGCAGCAGCAGCGGTGTGGAGGGCACGGGCCGGGCTGAGGGGCAGCGAGGCGGGCGGCGGGCGCGGGGCCAGGTGGGCGAGAGGAAACTCGGCCGTGCCCGCGGGGCTCCGGGGGGCCGGTGCCAGTGTCTGCCCGCGGCCGGCGCCCGCCCCTCGCGGCGGCCGGGGAGGCGCGGGGCGGCCCCTTGGCAGCGGCGGTGCCCGGGGCGCTGCGCGGCCCCCACCGCGCTCAGCCGCGCGGTTTTATTTATAGCAGGTCTGGTGAGCGGCGGGGCCGGAGCCCGGAGCGCTGCCGAGGAGCCCCGGGGAGTTGTGTGAGCCCGGAGCGCTGCTGGAGCCCGCGGGGATGGCGGTGGCCGGCAGGTGAACAGCGCCAGCGCCGCAGCGGGAGCGGGCGCTCGGGGGGCGGGTTGGCTCGCAGGTAGGTATGCGGCTGCTGCTGCTCGAACGGGCTTTTAATTGCGTATTTTTTAAAGTTCATCTTTTGTCTGTACCGGTGCAGCCAAGGTCACCTTGAGCACGAGGGGGACGCATTTCGATTCCTGCGTTGGAGGTTTCAAGGCATTTTTTTGGTCTTTATTGGGAGGGTTAGATTGTAATTTGCCTGAGGACTAATTTAAATAAAAGGCGGATCGAATGTAAGAGCCAGCAAAGATAAAGGGATGGCATAGGTACTTAGGCGAGGATATGCATGGTCTGCATGGTTATACTGGCTCCGACTCAAGTTTGTAGTGGGAGCTCTCTGCGTGCAGGTATCACGGGATGGGTTTCTGGCAAATTGGGGAAGGCACTAAGAAAGGCAAAAACATTGCACTAAAGTTTTAGTTATTGCTGTTGCAGATGTTAGTTTAGCGTACTAGGTGGGAACAGTCTCATTCTTGATGGCCCAAGCTGGGCCATGATAGAAGTTTCCTTGCAGTGACACATGGAAGAGGAGGTATTGCCTCTTTAAAGTTTCTCTTGGTGAAAATGCTGGGATTCCTATTTTGCTGTCTCTCAACAACAAAGCAGTTCAATTTGTAGTCTTTTGCAAATATACTGTACAACACTAAGTTATTTAAGTATGTTCTCCCTTCCTTTTTTCTTTGGCTGAGGGAGAATTATTTCCTGTGTTCATTATATGATCTACCAAAACTTCCATTTCAAAATAATAATTCAAGTTTAAATTTCTTTACTGCTCTTTAATCCCAAAAGACTGAAATGTCGCTTGTCAGCACCGTGTTCACATTTAGAGGTTTGCTTTTTTTACGGAGCACATCTTCCCAAAGAATTCACAAACTGGTTTGACTACAGCTTGACCAGACACATAAAATATACTGGGAGATAGGATTAGGTGAGAACATTAATGACAGTTTTTGTAGATCATAGGTGTCCTTGAGAAGCAAATTATGAAAGAGCAAGGTCACAGTGCAAGAGAATAGTAAACTTATGAAAGTGTCTGACACGCATATGCTTATGGCCGCGGGGTTTAAACCATGCAGTAAAGAACAGTGGAAAATTACAAAAGCACTGTAGTGACCTGTTAGAGGAAGAAGAGCAGGTAGAGAAAAGCATGCAGGAAGCTGTGTTTATGGAAGTCAAATGTGCTGGGGTTTTTAGCATATTAAAACCATGCTGATTTCTAGCTGCAAGGAAGCATCTTTGGAGCTGAATTTTTACTGAAGGGTGAAAAAATATCAGATTGCTAATTTATTGCTAGATGCCCACCTCTGAATTAGGTGTGTGTTTCTGTGCATGCATATAAATATATGAATATACAGATAAAAATAATATATATATGCACATGTTACTACTTTGCAGTGCGTGATCTTCAGTTCAACTCCTGTGTCATGGATGAAACTGCTTTGTCCCTTGGAACAATAGATGTTTCCTATTTGTCCACCTCAGCAGACTGCAGCATCAGTAGATGTAAGCATTCCAGTGAAGAGTGGGTAAGTAAAAACTGGGAATGTTACTAGCTTTATTTATCTTATTATTTCTTCAAGTTGAAGGTGGACTTTTTATTGTTATGAAGATAATGAATATTGTCTCTCATGCATAATACAGTTTGGTTTTAATTTAGCTTGATACATAAGGAGGAACCAACAGTTCAATCCTGTGCCAAAGAATGATGTTGCTACAAAACAAAAACCCCTCAAACTCTACTGATAGTCTGACAGTCTTCTGGTATGTTGTTGCTAATCATTTCATATAGCAGTCAGTGTACAGAATCCCATTCTGGAGTAGCCCAAGTCAGACAGAAAGTCAGATAGGAAGCTGGTTGCTCTTCTTGGTGATGTAGTTTAAAGTGTGCAGATGAAAAGGAGCTTGATGCTGAAGTTGCACATACAGGCATTGAAGCTGGAGCTTTCCATGCAGTCCAGGGGACAGAAAAAAATTGGTGGATATAAATAAGGAGCCTATTAAAAGTCTGTGTCCTCCATTGAGTGAGTCTTGGGATTTGGAGGGGACAAAGGAGGCAGTGAGCAGAGTGGTCTGGGTGGAGCCAAAAGAGCCACATGGGAACTGGGGTGGTGGTAGCTTTAGCAGCATAGGTCAGGAGGAATTAAACATGGACCTGGAGAGGAGGAGTTTGAACTTGATACAGAAGAAGAATTGGAAACATGGTCAGAGTTGAGGGAAAGGGCAGATGTCTTGACAGCTGGGATTTCTATCTAGCTAGATCTAAGTTCCATGGAACAGCAAGCTCACAGATCAAGGGGTCTGTGAGAAAGTGGAATAAGGGCAGGCAAGTAGAAGAGATAGAAAGGAGGTTTTGTAAGAAAATGCTGGAGATGAATGTCAGGGGTTGGAGGCAAGCAGAAGGAAGATGACTTTGTTACAAAGTTAGTTTGTTTTGGAGTTAGCATTAGGTGATAGAGAAGGGATTATGGCAGGCTTAGCATCTTGATACTTCTTTCAGATGGAAGAGGTAGCCTTGGAATATTTGCCAGTTCATGCTGCTTGCCAAATGTGATACATGCACAATTTAGTTTTTAAGCACCTTCAGCATTGCTTTTGATTTTCTGGGAGTTTCTCACTGGACTGAGTATGTAATGGTCTGTATTTGTGTCTTCCAATCTTGGTTCTACCCTGCAGCTCTGCCACTTAAAAGTTCTATTTTAAACAACGTTTTGGGTTGGGTTCGGTTTGGTTTGGTTTGGTTTGGTTTGTTTCTGTAACTTCTCTTTTAATACTGGAAGTAACTTTCGTCTCAATAAAATACGTGGTTTAAAAATGGCAAGCCAGTTCTCATTCTCAAGCAAGCAATAATTCAGTAGACTTTAATGGAAACAGTCAAGTTCTTTGAACATACACTTAACTACAAATTTTGCATTATGTTCTAACATAGGGAGTGAGTTCTGTGAATGCAGTCCCTCTGGATTTTTTTGTTCTGTAATCTTCAGATAGACAGTGTAACTTTGGAGGAGGCACAGGGGTTCCTTTTTCATATCACTCTGCATGAAACTGCTGAAAGTGCCCACAGAGTCCATGGAGTTAATATTTTGTATACACCGAGTCTTCTTGCAGTTTTACAGGGTGATATTCAGTTGAACTTTAAAATATATTGCTCATATTGCAAGCATCTTTACATTATTGAGAATGTAATGTTAATTTCATTCAGTTTTCTCAGCTGGCAGTTTCTTTGGTGTTTCTTATTACAGTTATCATTCCTTTTAAAATTTTGTTTGTCAGCCCATGCAACAGTGCATACATAAGTACTGAGATTTTGCTTTTATTTTTTTTTTTTTAATTTAGAAAAGTGTTGGAAAAAATTGGGCTTTATGTAACTGAGGGATAATTTTTTGTGTATCTGGCAACTCCTCTTCCTCAAAGCTTTCTCATACAGAGTAGAACACATATTTCTGCATATTTATACAGTGGTCTTGTTCTGCAGGGGGAGTGCAACTCTCGTCCCACTCTGTTCCGATCTGCCACTTTAAGATGGAAGGAGGCTTTGCTGAGCAGGAAAAGGCCGTTTGTGGGACGATGTTGCTATGTATGCACTCCCCAGAGCCGGGTAAGAAGATTACTGAATGGATTATGTTTGACAATAATGCATAGTTGCAGCATAGTGAAGTTGCAGTACTTTCCTTACTTTCGGAATTAAGGTCACAATGTTTTTACTCCATAAAATTCTATAGTTCTTCACTGTTGTTTGTGCTTATGTTTAATTTGTCATGGAACTACATGATGGCACACACCTGTTTTGATGCTTAGTCTTCCACCTCTCAGTGCAGACTCACTCCTTGCACAAAACTCTCCAGCTCCTCAGAAGTATTACTAGGAAATGGGATAACAATATTTTCTTGTGTATTAGATTAATAATGGCAATTTGTATCATATAAAAATGTGCAAGTTTGCTTTTAGGACACTTTAATTCTCTATCCACAGAATAAATACAGTTTGGAAGCTAAGCAGTATGCTTCCTTTCCAGCTTGCTCAGTCCTGTACTTAAGAGAACAAGTTAATTTTCTACACCTGGCTGATTCCTTGCCTCTCTGCCCAGCCTGGAGACAAGGACTGCCAGTTGTGATGGTGGGGATGTTTGTTTGCTGGGAACAGTGTCAAGATGGTGGCTCTGGAGAGGTTGTGCAAGCAGATGTAGAATGTGAACTTTATTGACCAGCGTTGGGCAGGCTTTCTGTAAGCTCAAGATGCAAAATGCTGATAAATGGCACAGTACAGTTTGCAACCAGTTCATCATGTAATTTGGCTATTTGTACACCCTGGGCTTTGGATTGCATTCAGTTACACCTTTATTGGCTGGTCTAGAGGGAAAATTTGTTTCTCTCTTTGACCAAAGAGAAGTTGCTATTTCGCTCTGTTCCTCTGCCAGAACAGAAAATTGCAGCAGTGACATACAAATGTGGTACAGAAATCCAAATGTACTGTTAAGGCTGTGCATGGTAGGGGCAGCAAGACAAGCAGTTAGATAAACTGAGTCTGCTTCAAACAGACAAGTCAAGTGTTTTGACTTACAAAAAGGTATTTGTGAATCCTCAGCTTAGGGCTTTATACATTTAGCAATTAGCCTGCTAGTAATTAGGCTGTTACTCTCAAAATGGGAATTATGCTTTGGAAATAAAAATCTTGTTCTGTATTTTGTCCATTTAATAAGAGACTAATTAACTATCCTGAGATCCCCTTAGGTAAGGGGCCTGACTTATTAAGCCCTTTGACTTCTGTAAGGAAAAAAATACCATCTTTGCACAGACAGTAACAAAGGTAATCCTCTCATTAGATTCCAAATACTTTTTTTGGAGCTGCCTTTTTCATTATTTTTCTTAGAGAAAAGACATCAATGAGGCAAATTTCTTTAAGTGTGCTGCCCAAACTAACAACTTGCCAATGCTGAGAGTGGGAAGTCTTGCTTCTCCCTCCTGTTTTCCTTCCTGCTCTCCTGAGGCTGATCAAGTTCACTAACCAAGCAGAAAACTACCTGCTTTATTCATTTAGTCTTAGTTTTTTGTTTTGTCTGCATGAAGTTGAGACATTAAAGGATATAATGAATGCTAGAGGTGCTATAAATTGAGAGGTGAGATGTAGAGATCAGCAGGAAAGGCCAGGATGTGATGGTGGGAGCTGGACTTTTTTGTACCAGCAGAGAGATCCTGTATTGGCTCAGTTGGTCTCACAGAACCACATGTTCTGCTTGGCACAGGAGGGAGAAGAGCTAAATAAGGAAAAGCTAAATATGACAGTACCACTGGAGGATGAGTTTTGTAGTGAGGTTTAACCTGACACTTAGAGCACTGGTATAGACTGGCATTCAGTGGTACTTGGTTGCTAGTTGTTTGGAAAACCAAGAACAAGTCATTTTTCTTCTTTTTGCCAGAACATGTCATCAGCTTATAAGATCCACAAAAATTCACCAGTATATAGTCGAAGAAATTGACATAACATTGAAGTTTCTTCTTAAGACCTTAGAACAACAATTGCTTGTTTGTATAGCACACAGTTGGACTTTAACAGGGAGCAGAAGACTCTGCTCTCACTGTAGCACGTAATTTCTACCTGATTTGCAAATAACATAGGACAGTCATATATTTTAATTTTGTGGTAAATGGTGTGTCCTAAACACAAATGACTCCTACCTGACCCCCATTGCAGAATTGATGGTGAGGCTGTTTTGCAGCTCTGCTGTTGCTGGTGACCATCTTTCTCCTTTACTGTCCTTTTTTTTGTCTTCTTTGGCATGTACAGTTCCACTAGTTTTAGCTGCAGTTTACTGCTGGCAAGGTACCAGTTTTATAATTATGTGTCATTTGGGTAGAAAGAAATCAGCCTCTTGGCCAAGGTGTTCACTTGGACTATGGAAGAGCAGAATTTAGGTCTTCTTGCTAAGGAATACTTGTTGTGGAAATGCTTCTAAACTCATCCCAGTTAATAGCTTGGCATATGGAGTCTGTAACAAGGTTCTACAAGGCTGGACTGAGGTTGTTGTTCAGGCAGAGCAGGAATGTGGAGATTTGCCACCTAACCATGGATGGATATTCTGACCCTTGGGCTGTTGTTGCATGATGCTTGATCTGCTGGCAAACGATGCTACAGACTGAGTGTCAAATACTCGTGGTTGCCTAATGCCCAGTGTGGTTTAATAAAGTTCTGTCTCAAAGATGAGTTCTGTATTATAAACAGACAAGTCCTGGTTTATATTACATCAGGATCTGATGAAATGTTGTGGCTTGAAGAGTGTAACCAGTACAACCACACAGTAAAGCCTAGAGAATGCTTTGAAAGTATTGGACTTGGGAATAGTGATTTGAATTCCATTTTCACTTTATAAGTTTGTGTACTGTATAGGCAGACTCAACATTTCTCTGGTTTTGGCTTTGCTTATAATACAAATGAAAAACATTGCATTGTCTTGAATGTTGTGATGAATGTAACAGACAAAGCTATTTTTATGTAATTTAGTCCATCGATCTTTTTTTTTCCTTGGTTTTACAGGATAACTTCTTCAATTCTAGTATTCCTTCTTTGGGCCTGCGTAATGTCATATACATCAATGAAACACACACGAGGTAATGTAGCAAAGGTTTCTTTTGCTCTTAAAATTCAACATGCTCTGATTTTATGACAGAGTAATCTCTATTATGGTCTGGACTGAGCTGATATATATTGTGGTCCTAAAAAGCAGAAATTTAGTGATGACTTCAGCTTGTTAAATCTGGCTGTGTGTATTTGGGATCTGGGTGAAGTCCTATGGGGTTATAGACAAGGACTGTAGCGGTCAAACCTGTTTCACAAAAAGCCCAGAATTTTTTCCACAAAAAAATTCTTTCTCCTTTTGTGCAAATGGCAGCATCAGTAGAATAGTATTGAGGGGACTAGATTTATTCCCTTATGCAGAATGATTTCAGGCTGCACTTTAATTTGCTGAGCAGATCTGGCTCACAGTTGAGGTGTTGACTATTACCCCTTATGGCAATTAAACCTGAATATGTCTTATGAATCTCTCTCTTCTGTGCCTTAGTGGCAGAGTGCAGCTTCTGGAAAGTGCAGTATAAATGAAAAAAAATCTAAAACATGAAGATATGTTTTTGTGCTATTGGAATAATATCTTGTATTCTGGGATGAAGATACTGGGATTGCACAAAAATATTCAGTTCTTTGGAAAGTTACTAACGCTTGCTAAGTTTTTTTTTATAGTAATCATTAGCATAAGCAGGTCCTGCAGTGTTTGTTGTAGAGTCAGAGCAAACAAAGAGAGGCCACCAGCCTGAAAGAAATGAGCCAAAGTGTCTGAGTGAAAGAAAGGCAGCATTGTGTGTGCTTGAGAGGGAGAAAGCTAATGTTAGAGGCTGTTCTTTATTAAATTTGAATTAATTACGGGTTTTTTAAGAGTTGAGCTTGTAGTTTGGAATACAGAAAAATAACAGGAATACTGTTTAACTTCTTAAAATTAGTTTTGAAAATCTAATGCTTGAATGGTTTTGAATGGTCAAAGTTACTTGAATTGGAAATATAAGGAGAAAAAAATATGGTTTAATGAATTATTCTGAAATAAACACATCTAGCTCAGAATAGTGAGAAATACAGTGTCATTATAGTGTGAAAATGGACAATTTTAATAAAGTTCTGATGTCTCATTGGGCTGTGTACAGTCACAGTTTCCTGGCCTTAGAAGGCAAGAGTTCTCTAACTGCCAGCATTGCTGTAACTGTATTGACAGCCTTTATCTGAGGTACAACTGCCAGTTTTAAATGTCTCTTGGCTGGTCCATTCTGTGTTGTTTTTGTCTTCTCTCATTGCTACATGATCAGAAAACAAATGTTTCCAATTAAACTACTTTGTCTAAGCTGTAAAATGAGTGTAGAAGCCTTCCTACCTTGACAGATCCCTGTGATAGCTGTGTGCTTTTCTGGTATGTTCACAGTAACCAAAAAATATTGTTGTCAGAACCATATCCTTATCTTTGTTTTCTAGAAAAAACAGTAAGGCTCTCAAACTCCAAAGAGAAGGGGGATAAAGGAAAAAAATAATTAAAACAGAGTCGCCAGTCTTCTTCTCTGACAGCACGAATAGCTGGTCTGAATATTTGTATAATTATTCCATGCCACTCTGTGCCCATGCCTCAAGCATGTGCACCCGTCTTAATTACAGTGCACTCAAGGGCTTTGGCCTTTTGCAGTGTAAAAGTTCTGTCTCATCTTTCCTTGCTGTTTTTAACACATGCATAAATGTACTGAAAGGTGGTAGGGAGGTTTAACTGCAAAGATCAGTAGCTGGGGTGATGACAACGGGTGAGATGTTGGCAGCATTCCAGCATGGAAACCACCATGAGCTTTGTCACCCCATATGTCAGTTTGGGACACTCTCTGGAGCAGCAGCCAGGCATTGCATCAGCAGACCTCTGGACAGAGGTTTTGCGTAGGACGTACTGCTCTGGACTTAGGAATTGCCAGGATTTAATTTTTCATCAGGCTGTTAATTCTGCCCCATCACATCAGCTCTGCTGTTAGGGGGTCCCAGGTGTTTGGTTTGTGTAAATGATGGCTTGTCCACTGCTGGCCTGGTAAATGAGGGAGGTGAGGAGAGGAATAGTGCTGAATATCCACTGTGGGATTGGGTGTAAGCTATTTCTGTGTCACGTGCATTTTCTGTGATGTTTGATATTCCAAGTAATATTTTCTCAGGTGATTTCTGCTTGTATGATTGAGAGAGTAGAGGACAGGGTTAATTTAAAAAGAAGAGACTTCCTAAGTTACCTTAAACACTTGAATTTGTAGTGAGATTTACTGGTAACTTTGTGGTCATACTCTTGCTACAACTTTGCTAGGAGAAGGTATGGAGAGGACACAAGGGACTGGGTGTTTGAAAACATTGTAAAGAAAAGCTAACTAAGAAAGTGGGTTTAGTTTTGATGGTTAATGCAAACATATTTTTAAAAGTGTTTGTGAGAGTTTGCCTGCGCTTACGTGAGCAGCTTTCCCAAGAGGACTTGGTGTTCTTGAAGAAGTTGACAAACCTCTTAGCTGGACATTCACTTTCCTCAGTGGAAAGGGGCACCACACTGGAAATCAACACTTTTGGCCTCTCTGAGCTGATTCCAGGGGACAGATGAAATGTATATGCTGGTTTGTTCACTATGTGCCTGGGATTCTGGGCTGTTTTGAGGCCAGTGTCACCCTGAACTGAAGGGATGCAGACCCCAGTTGGCTCAGGTGTTTTGTGCTACGCATCAGTTGCTTCATCCGTAACATAAAGATATTGGCAATTTGCTAGAAGATGCAGAAGCTTTTAGACAGTCATTTATAAAATTTTACTTACTTTTGCTTCTTAATTGTATTTTTGTTGCTTTTAATGCTATTTTTTGGCAGCAAACTATTTTGAGGATCACTGAAATACCCTTCATATTTTCTAGGTACAGAGGGTGGCTTGCGAGACGCTTTTGTTATGTCCTTTTTGTGCAAGAGAGGGATGTTCATAAGGGTATGTTTGCCAAGAATCTGACAGAAAATGTGCTGAATAGCAGCAGGTAAGATGACACAAAATTAACTATTTTTTAAATTACTAGCATATTAAAATATGCCCTAATTTAGAAACTGCAAGTTTTGGAAGTCAGACTGTTTAAAATACTAGAAGATGCAGTACCTTTAGCACAGCCTTTCAGGAATGTAGATTGCAATTTCTGTTGGAATACTAAAAGAGGAGAGTTTAAGGATTACAAGTCTCTAAATAAATAGTGTGTGGTAGGGGAACAGCGGACAGTAGACAGAAAAATAAATTGCTACATTCTGTTGAACTAATTCATGTAAATCATTATGACTGAAATCATACTGCAGTCATCAGAAATTGTCAGGGTTTCAGAAATAAAAAGCAGCATTTTGGAGTACCCCGAGTGTACACCTGGAGAGTGCAGCAAAAAATGGAAAAAGGCTGTAGAATGGAGTACCCAGCCTTAACTACGCGGAGCTTGTTTTCTGTTTCATATGTCTCATTTAAAATGGCATCTTGAGCCCCTAATCAGCTGTTTGGTATCAGTTTTCCTTGGACACAAAGAAATTCAGCCTCATGCTTGCTCCTTGAGGCTACTTTTGTCAGAGGGCACACACTGCCTACATTAACATTCCTAATTCTCCTGAATTTTTAAAGCTCCCATCTGGAGATGATAGTGTTGCTTTTGAAAAGTAAAGCAGACTGTGTTTTGCTACAGTCATGGTGTTTTAAACCCACTTACTGTCTCATGGGTGTGTTTTAAAGGGGGAAAATAGCCCTTATAAAATTTTGTTGGACTTGTAAAACTGAAAATTCAAGGGCAACAATAATCTACAAGTTCAAAATAGCAACTGCATAAATCTGTCTAATGAGGAAAGTGAAATTGCTGTGGCAGGAAAAAGGAAGCATTAACAAAAAAGAGATTGCACCCATTTCCCTGAATTGCTAACTTTATTAAACATGTCAGAAAATTGACAATCACTAAATAGTAGTACCTGTGGACTGTGTACATACTGTTTCATGTACTCACCTTTGAGCCCATTCCATCATCACCTGCCTCTTAAATTAGAGCTTATAAAACTGAATTAAATTTAATGCACTTGGAGTGCACAATAGTTCATTGTGGATACTTTTTATGTTTGCAAGTTACTCCTGTAGTAATATGTAGCTCATTCCAAGCTGTTGTTTGTGTCTTGGACTCTTCTGTTGTGGGGCTGTCTCACAAACTTTATTTTTTAATGTTAGAGTTCAGAAGGCCATTGTAGATGAAGCTTCTGAACCAAGTACTCCAGGTGGTTTTGTTCAGACGGATCCTAAAGCTATCAACAAAGTGAAGAAAAAAGCTAGGAAAATTCTCCAGGAAATGGTAGCAAATGTGTCACCTGCTTTAATCAGGTAAGAAAAATGTTTCTGAATATTGTCAGTGAGTGGAAGGATGGACAAGCTCTTTCTGCATAATGCCAGCAGAGCTGACACCTGATGCAGAAATAATAATTATTCTAAAGATACATTATTCATAAAAATCCCCTTTTTAATGTTAGCTGATAAAATAGTAGTTAGTCTTCATTTTCAGATGCAGCAGAAATCCTCTGCCTTTCCAAGTAATATATCTTAAGATTAAATAGAAACTTTTCCTTTTCTCCCAAAACTAGTTTTGGTGCTAATACTTAGACCAGTATTGGCATCATTTGTTGTTTTAGGCTCATATGGGCAAGAGAAGCTATCTGCAGCATCAGAGACTGAAGGACAATTTTTCCATTAGGCTATTCAATATTGTAACTTGTAAATATAAATATCTCAGGGAGAGTCTTATTTTAGATATCATCTTCTCCTGTGGTATCTACATTTACTGCTAAGGATGGTTTTGTCTTTGTCATGTTCCTGGTTCACAGCCTTCACTGAGGTTGATAAAAGATTAGTGTCATAACTGCAGGAGGCTGAAATGTGGCCACTAACTTGTTTAACAATTGCATTTTGTTGTAATTTTGTTCGAATATAAGTTATCAGATGAACTGACTTTGCCTTATACAGAAGCAATATAAAACAGAGGCAGAAATAAATGAAGCTTTTTGAGTTGTGTTTGTTTTCCCTTAGGTTGACTGGCTGGGTGTTACTGAAGTTGTTTAACAGCTTCTTCTGGAATATCCAGATCCACAGAGGCCAAATAGAAATGGTCAAAGCAGCAACAGAGGTAAGGGAAGGTGGGAAAATCCAGTAAGGGAGATTTCTGAAATAGATTCTAATAATGTTTGCTGCACTTCTCTTGTTGTGAGAGTTCTGCTAAGTCTGTATGAAACGCAATTGTAGGTAGAACTATTTAATAGCTGAAATACAATAAGAACACTATGAAACAGTATGTATGCTCCTAGAGTTGTGCAACCTAAAATACTATGTGAACTCTGGGCTTGCCTTTGATTCAGGATCAAATTTTAACTATCTGGCTGAATGATTGTCTCAGATAACCTTGCATCCATCATGATTTCCGGTTTTCTGAGCTGAGGCAGCCAGCAAGTAAATTTGTAGATCTAGCCAGGACTTTTCACTTTTATTGTGATATGGAATAAAAACTTTTCAGAAAAAACTTTTCAGAAAAAACTTTTCAGAAAAAACTTTTCCTATTTCTTACTAGCAATCTCTTCCCAGTTTTTCAATGTTTATTTAAATTGGTCAAACAAACTCAAAAATGCTACCATTGTCTTTACTTTCAAATTAATTAACTCCTCTTACAGTATTTACCTTGGAAATATTGATTAGATAAATGAAACAAATGGAAAAGTTCCTGTTATTTTCTGGTTTGTTTTGGTGTTTTTTTTTTTTTTTTTTTTTTTTTTTTTTTTTTTATAATACTGTGTTTGGGAAACCCAGTATTCATAAGTCCTTACTAATACCTAATAGAAATATCAGTACTTTGGTGACAGTGAGGATTTTTCCATATCCCTTTAATTGTTTGAGTGGTGTCTCAACACTGTGAGTCTGGAGAAACTGGGAGATTAATCACTGATAATGTAATGGATACAATTGAAAACTACAGTCCCTGTAAACTAAGACTAAGGACAAGTTGATTAAAATGTTTTCATTGTCCTAGCTGAAGGAAACCCAGGACAGTTATGGTAACTGGAAAATACCATCAACTCAGATAAGATGATGCTAGCAATCTCAACAGTGGATTTAAGAAAAGGAGTAATATTCCAAGTTTCTTACCAACTGACTTGTTTCTTTTTTCTTTCTCTCCCCACCATAGATGAATTTGCCTCTTATCTTTTTGCCTGTTCACAAATCCCACATTGACTACCTGCTTCTTACATTCATTCTTTTCTGCCATAACATCAAAGCACCCTACATAGCTGCAGGGAACAATCTCAACATCCCCATCTTCAGGTAATGACCTCTCCTTATTTGAAAAAAGACTGAGGTGGTGGGATCTGACCTATTACACAAACGTCCAAGTGTACAATTATCTGACTGTTATTGTGCCATCATGTAGGACTTCTTTGGTTCCTATGGCATGTTCAGAGAGGGAGCAGCACAGCATCCTTCTGAGGAGCTCTGTTACAGCCTTAGTAGGATTAGGAGAAAGGATATTCCTTTTTTGGAGTCTCTGAGTGGTTAGGTGACTAAGGAAAGGATGTGGGAGAAAGACTTGTGGATGGACAGCTCTTCATGCAGTTCAGTGAGCTGGCTAATGAGCAGCTACAGTACTAGGTGAATAATACTGTGTGGGAAAGTATTCCACTTGAGTCTGTGTTTAAATGATATTTCTGGTGGCTGAAGAACTTGAGGTATTTTAGGTAATATTTTGCTATTGAGACAGAATTTAGGCATATTGGATATCTAAAAACCACTGGATATTATAGGAAATTATGAAGAAAGAAGGGGAATACCTTGACTTCAAGGATGTTTTACACCAGTAGGTGCTGGTCTGTCATAAACCCAGTGAAAAAGGCATTTGCCTAAATTATCAATTAGTTAGCTAGTTCTTAGGGCCAGCAGAATAAAGAAAGTTTAATGCTAACATTACTTTAGGCTCTGGGTGTCCTGAGTTCTGCAGCATTCAGCAGGCCCTTGATCCACATACAGCACCTTGTCTGCAGAAAGAAGTACTCCTGTTTGGTCTTTTGATCCACTAAAAAATCTTCTTGCAGGAAAACAACCCTATTCATCATTGCTTCTGTCAAGCAGAAGGGATGTCCTCATGAGAACTTCTTGCTACACTATGAGATAAATGCAGGTGGTGTAATTGCTGGTGCCAAGTGGGACCTGCCTCCAGATTGCTCTTTTAAAATCAGCTGGGTGAGCTGATTCTGCAGCTGGGGGGAGTGTGCAGCACACCATGGGCATGCAGGCCATGCAGTCTGTGCAGTACAGCACAGACTGTGGCCAGCTCAGGTTAACTCCTATATGAGTCACCAGCATCTCAGTGTGCAAGAATCTCCTGGTCAGTGGCCTGTCAAAGTAGTGAAGTGGAGCAAGACAGTAAAGAAGCCTGGTCACAAGTGAAATAGAGACATATTTGTGTAGTCCCATCATGTGCAAGTAGTGTAATGCAGCTTAGTCTTTAAAAACTTCAGTTGTTTGAATCCCTGTTGTATGCAGGGAATTATTTGTTGGAGGTGTGGTAGTTTCCTACAAACTGAAATCAATGAGTGTAATCCTTCTTTGGTGTGTAGCACATTGATCCGCAAGCTGGGAGGATTTTTCATCCGTCGGAAGTTGGATCAGAACCCTGACGGTCGTAAGGATTTCCTGTACAGAGCTTTGCTCTACGTGGTGTGTATTTCTTGTCTGTCTTTCTGTAGGTAGCTTTTCACTTGGGTGGCAAGTGGGAAAGTGAATTCCATGACTCTGGAGATGTATTTATTGCTGGAAATTTGTCTTATTTTCACACTGCAAAAAGGGGGTTCATTTTTGTATGAAGGTTTGAATTTATAGTATAAAGAAAATTGTATGCTCAGCTCCATTCAGAATGCATAATCTTATGAAAGATATTATGGAATTAATGCTCTCTGAGTTAACTTTTGCTTGTTTCACTGATGTCTTTTGTTGTGAGGCATCTCTACACTGATTCACTTAACACAATGGAAGTCTCTTTTCATGATGGGTTGATGTAATCCTTTGTACCATTCAGTGTAGTAGCTTTATTTGCATCTTGGAAGATGGGATGTGCTGGGGAAACAGAAGGAAAGATGGATGTGAATCAACTGCATCAACCATTGCTAGTGTCATTATACTGATTGTATATTCATGCAAATTCAGTTGCTCGTAGGTCTGGGCTTGTGTCAGGCATTAATTAATTACTGGGTTTTTTTTCCACAATTACTTGTGCCAAGTCATGATCTTTCAATGCTTTTAAAAGGAAATAGCTGCTGACAATATATTTGAAATATAGTTGTGTGTTACTATATGTATGTGTGCCAATATCATTAGATACTTATTTCTTCTCTTTTCCAATCTTTCTGTATTCAGCACATAGAAGAATTGTTGAGACAGCAGCAGTTTTTAGAAATATTCTTGGAAGGCACACGGTCTCGAAGTGGAAAGACATCTGGAGCTCGAGCTGGTCTTCTGTCTGTGGTGGTGGATGCTCTCTTCTCAAATGCTACCCCTGATGTCCTCATTATACCTGTGGGAATCTCCTATGATCGCATCATTGAAGGTCACTATAACAGTGAACAGCTGGTAAGAGCAATCAGCTTGTTTTGCCTAGGGGATTTCCTGCTTATGTGCAGGAAAACGTGCTGCACAGTCAAAGGTTGTGCTGTTCCATGGTCTCAGGGTTTGTGTTGAGCCATGAATCACAAAATGGGGAGTGCTGAGGTACAGGTGACACACTTCTAAATGCAAATTCATGACGTGACAAGTAATACGTTCAAGGGGATATCTGCAGAGAAAAATAATTTTCTAGATTTACTTGAAGTTACAAGGTGTGTCAAAAGCTTTGGCCTTGCTTTGTCTGTGGCATGCATTTTAATTTTAAACATAACCTTTTAATTGCAAAGTGGAAGAAAAGCAAAACAACCACCTATGTTTTCTAGGGCAAGCCTAAGAAGAATGAAAGCCTTTGGAGTATAGCTAGAGGAGTCTTCAGAATGCTGCGGAAGAATTATGGATGTGTCAGAGTAGATTTTGCACAACCATTTTCCTTAAGAGTAAGTTTGGTTTCTTGAAGGTCTTTTTGAAGGTTTGACATTTTTGGTGTTTCAATAGTGGGACATATTTATTTTGATTTTCTCTTTGTGGGTTATCATCACTAGCATTATCTGCATCAGTCCATTCTGGCAGGACAAAAGTATCCCTGTTTTTGGTGAATGTGTGAGTCTTCAGGCACATTTGTTTTAAGCTGAAATAGTCTCAGAGTTGATATATTAGTTTTGAAACAGTCAAAGTATCCTTACTGGCGGGGCTTTTTGTTTAACAAGCAATCTTTAAAATGATCCTGATACTATTTAGTAATTCTTTACACTGTAGAGACATTTGGAGTTGAAGGAAGCTGAATACTGTTTTCCAGTTTAATTTAATGACATCTGCAATGGTTGAGGAAGGGCATTTATCTCACTGGATTTTTAAAATTGCTAAGCAAATTAGTAGCTATAAAAGTGTCATGGGTAATATATCATAAAAATCTGTATATTCTTTGAAAGTCATCTTTCATTATTAGTACCCAACAGTTACCTACAGTATTCATCATATACTGTTCTGTAGAGAATGTGGTAGTGTGGCAGTATCTGCTTTTACTCTAAATTTTATCTGATCTCTTTGCAGAATCTGCCAATCTGTACTAATCTACATTTCACTAATCTGTATTCTGCCGCAGTATACCTTATTTTTAGTGTGACTTTAATAAGATTAAGCACTGTAACAGCAGCTTACTAGAACATTATTCAAATTAATTAGGTGTTCTTCTTTCTGCCCTACTTCTCTCAGAAAAAGCAGTAGGGTTGGAGAGCTTTGGAGGGTTCAGTTACCACAGCATGAAATTATTGTGACCGGCTGCACTGCATTATAATTAGTGTAGTAGGGAAAGATACTAATTCACTTCCAAAGGAGAAGGCTTGGGCTATTCTTGGTAGGGAGTTAACAACTCTTCTTGGATCAGTATAAGGAAAAGAGGGTTATCTGCCCTCTTAATCTAGTGAAATGCTAATCACTCTGTACCTTCCCAGCAGCTTCTGTCGAGTCTTATTTATACCTGTGTTCCTTATTGTGCTCTAGAACGGTGATTAATCACATAAATCATTAACATGTGCCCTAGCTCAGATTTGCAGAATTGTAACTGTAGTTGTGTCACTGCAAGTTTTTCTAGAGCAGGTGAGCTTTGGGGGTTAATTTTGGGCATCTGCAGTTCTATGAGCACAGGCTTGGAAGCAGAAGAGTGTGAAAGAGGCTGTGGAAGTCTTTTAAGCAGCTTTCCTGGGAGGGAACTGTTTTCCTGACCAGCAGGTTAAGTGGCTCTTTAGTTTCCCATTCTGTACTGAAACTGAGGGAACACAGTGTCCTGAAAACAGAATAGTGTAAATTTTAACCTATAAG
This sequence comes from Sialia sialis, assembly GCA_009812075.1. Classification (NCBI taxonomy): domain Eukaryota; kingdom Metazoa; phylum Chordata; class Aves; order Passeriformes; family Turdidae; genus Sialia; species Sialia sialis. The sequence continues at coordinate 21,191 of VRYO01002114.1, read as the reverse complement.
GAGAGGAGTTTGGCTTTTGAGAAATTTGGATTCAGGAATTCCAAGCATGCAGTACCCTGCCTGCTTCCTAGGGCCTTTACTTTGTGTCTTGCAACTGGAGTTTTGTACACTGGTGTTTTCCCTTGGAGAAGTTCTCTCTTGGCATTTGAGGAAGGCAGGAGTAAGCAATAATTACAGTCTCCATGCTGGTTCTGAATGGGTGCTAGGCTTTGCTCTCACTCATGTTAGTGAGGCAGTTCTCATTAATTTAATCGTGGAATTCGTCTCAAAGGAGTTGTTCACTGCAGGGTGCTGACAGAGGTTATGTGTTGTTTTCATTGCAGGTTTTGTTATGAAGTACAGATTCCTTGCTGTGGGAAGTCTGCTTTTTGCATAAAATAAAGTCAAAAGTGAATAAGCTGTTGAAAACTTCTAATATCTCTGACCTTATTACTGCTTTTTTAGTGTGAGCTATTTTTAATCAGTTGCATTTTTGTATAATTGCCTTTTTCCTGTAATAGCATTATCAGTTGAATGCAAGAACAAGGTGGAAAAAGTACAAAAAATAATGAGTCTTTTTTTTTAACAGGAATATGTAAACAGCCAAAGCCAAAAACCTGTGCCTGCTCCTCTTTCTTTGGAACAAGCTTTGTTACCAGCTATACTTCCATCAAGGTAGAGATCTTTTTGGGGTGTTGTTGAAAGGGAGGACAGGTTGGGATTTATTTGTTTGTTTATCTTTTTAGTGTTCTACATTACATTTCAAGCAGTGCTTGAACTCCCCATGGATAATCTAATTGTTTATAGAAAAGTGCAAAACATAGGCAATTATAACTGTGCAATTTGTTATAAAAGTTACGTTCTTCCTGATGAATTCTATTCAAATAAATTCAAGTAGACTTTTTTCCTTTTTTTGGTTGTCTTTTGTTGTTGTTTTAGCAATCTCTGTTGGTTTGTTTATAAATTTTATGGAATAATTCTCGAGGAAAATTACATGCTTAGTGAAAACTAAAGGATTTGGTTTTAAACCTCCAAACATTTCACAAGGTTTATGGAATTATTCCAAAGCAAATAGGACCTGTGAGTGAGTGCTCCTTGTTTTCAAGGAGATGGCTGTCAGAATTGCAAAACTGCTTGAGAGTTAGTTCTGCATTTGTTACATAGATACCCATTTTAGTTGTTTTTTTCAGGAGTTATACAAACCTGTGAGGTCCTGGTGGGGACAAAGTCAGTTCTGTACCTTTAGAAAGTTTTAAGTCCATACAAAAGACTATTTCTAGTTTGTAGAGAGACTAGGCTTATTCTGTTGTTCCTATTCCTTGAAGGAAAAAGAGTTATTGGTGTTACAGCAAAGTCATGAGTAGCCATAGAAAAAGCTTGCAATTTTTCTTTTGGTAGTCTTATCATGGATTGTTGTACAAACAGAAAGAAATAAAGAAATACAAAGAAATAATCAGGAAAGGTTGGTAGAGCTTTTTGCTGGTAACATTTTCTCCCAGTACCAGACTGTAATGGTATTTTGTGCTGTGATTCAGTTAGTGTATATTAAAAAAAAATCAGTTTATATTATTTTACATTTTGATCAGAATGTAAATGTCATCATGTTAATTTTTATTCTCTATTCAGACCTAATGATACTGTGGATGAAAGTGCAGAGGCCTCGCTGCCCAACTCCAGGGATATCACCAGCGAACCCTTCAGAAGAGAGCTCATATCCAACTTGGCTGAGCACATTTTGTTCAGTAAGTGCTGGAGATATCACTTCCACAGAATGATAGAGTGGTGTGGATAGGAAGGGACCTTAAAGACCATCTCATTTCAACCCCCCTGCCATGGGCTGGGGCACCTTCCACTGGAGCAGGTTGCTGTCAGCTCCCTGTTTGGATTTACTGACAGCATGAATTTTCTCTGTGGTAATGTCACACTTCCTAGTTGTCTCCATTGAGGTGATCATTTTATGACTTATATAATCTTGACAATTCTCCATCCTTTGTCTCCCTCCTTCCTCTCCAAAGTTTAATAAACTCTTTTTCTGATCAAGTAGAAGATTTTTTGTTCTGTTTCGTGGACTAGTACACTAAACTTTCTGTACTCTAAAGGGCTTGATTGTCATATTGATACACTCATTGCTTCTCCCTTCATGTAATGAGCTATTGGAGTGTCTTAATGGCATTATCACACATGAGCTCATCTAGCTGCAAGGATCAGTGTTGCCAGGTTTTATAGGTTATGTGGTGTATGCTTCAGTCAGTAGATCTGTGGTTTGTGGTACCAGAGATGTACAGAAAATAGTGCATACCTTAGTAAATATTTCAGTTTTATTTGGCCTTCTTAGTCCAAGTTATCTTGATTGCTTTAATATTATTTCCAAATAGACATAATACACTTTGTATTTCATTTTGTGGGTACAGTTCTGTGCCCACATCACTGTTGCTATTTTTTAAATAGTGGGCACTCTTCCATTTTTAATGGTGTTTTAAATGTCTTAACAAGTTTATCTTGTTCACTCTAGCTGCTGACAAGTCCTGTGCTGTGATGTCTACCCACATTGTTGCCTGTTTGTTGCTGTACAGACACAGGCAGGTAAGGCTTCTGTGCTGCTTAAATAGCCAAACATTGCTTTGGCCTTGTTAACTTATCTAAAAAGAAAATAAAAGTATGGATTTTACTATTGTGGGATACTGATAAAAAAAAAGAAAGATACATTTAAATTAAAATGGATTTCAGGTGGTCTGATTGCTGATATTTTAGTTAGCAGTGGGTGCTTGAACACAAACCAGTATTGATGGGATGACAATAAATGCTCATGTGGAAATAGATCTTTGTAAATCAAAAATGGGTTTCATTTATTATTATTTATATTTAGGGTTGTTTTTTAGATCTCAAATCACTATTGAGTACTCTAGAAACTGTTCCATTAATTTCCAAACAGACTTTTCTGTTCCTCAGTACTAAAACACTATATCACAATGGCCGAATGATACTAATGTTTACCTGAAGTCTTGTGCATGAGATTTGGAAGAAGTTTTTCTTCCTCCTACAAGTTTGTTTTGCATTTTTTCTAATATTCCTTTAAATCTGAAGCTTTTGTTGCACATAGTTTGAGAACAAATGGAAAAACATTGGTCAGTTGTATAATCCTGCTTGTGGAGGAAGTGTGTCACCATTCTCATCAGTCCGGTCTTTCCAATTTCCCTAAAACAGTGGAATCAAAGAAACATTTTACAATGTAATCTGACTCCATCTTGACAGAAAACAAGAAAAGGAATGCCTGAGGAAAGGCTTTTTCTCACGTTCCAAACCAATTATTCAGTTCTGTTAAGTGCAATTGTGTATTGTGTTTGATATATTGGTTTACTGATAGACTCCTGTGCAGAAAAATTTTTTAATTGTGTGATTCTGTGTTTGTTTCTAGGGAACTGATCTTTCCAGACTGGTAGAAGATTTCTTCTCCATGAAGGAGGAGGTCCTAGCCCGTGACTTTGACTTGGGATTTTCAGGGAACTCAGATGATGTTGTCATGCATGCCATCCACTTGTTGGGGAACTGTGTAAATATTACAAACACAAGCAGGAACAATGAGTTCTTCGTCACTCCCAGCATCACAATACCTGCTGTCTTTGAACTAAACTTCTACAGCAATGGACTACTTCATGTATTCATTAAAGAGGCTGTTATTGGTATGTTTTGGGGTTTGTCAAGGAAAGACTTTCTTGTACCCTTGAAGTCAAAGTACCATCAGTTTCTCATGTTATTTACTTTAACATATTTTTTTGCTTCCTGTTTCAACCCATGTTTACCTTAAAAAAGAGTTTTAAAGCAAACTTATATCTTGTTTCCATTCTTATTTCCTCTCATCCCTTATCTTTTTTGGAAGTATTTGTGTATTGGTCAGTGCCATAGGCAAGGCACTGTCAGGGTTCTGAGCCAATATGGCAAAACCTGTGCTTTGGTGAGCAGTAATTTAGTGAGATTTTGTTTTGATCTGACATTACTGGACATGAAATAGTGGTTAAATTGGTTTCTGTTCTTGAATTGTATGTATAATTTTTGACTGCTTTTAGCCCCAGAAATGGGCAAAACAGAAGTTTGATGTTTCCTTTGCCATGAAGCTCTTTATAAGATTAAACTTTGCCTGTGTTTGTTTCTGCTCCAGCCTGCAGTCTTCATGCCATTCAGAGCAGGAGGTGCAGAAATGGTACCAGTGGTGCTTCTCCCAGTTTAATCAGTCAAGAACACCTGGTCAGAAAAGCTGCCAGCTTGTGCTACTTGCTTTCTAATGAATTCACTGTATCTTTGGTAAGTAATTGCATTAATTGTCCAGGTTTTGTTCTGCTTGTTACTTTAAAATTACAAGATGGTTTCTCTAAGTGTCATAGCTCTGATCTGTCACTGTCAGTGCAGTGTGGTGATGGTGGCTATCAGTGGCTGTCACACACTGAGTGCCACCTGCTGCTCCTGCCAACGCTGAAAAGGGGTGATGCTGGGCTGGGCCTGGGGCATTTCTGCTGTGCTTTAGGCCTTTCCTGAGAAAGGCAGCATTGAGAAGTCTACCTGGAGTTGTGGGAAGCTGAGAGAGCAGCTTCTCTAACATATTTCCTGTCATTCGTGTCATTAGATCATTACATCTGTATTTGCATTATGCCCAAACGATTTATCTATTTTTACTTAAAGAAACAAAAGTCTTTGAGTACCCAGCTCTTTTGAGTTTGCACAGGTGATAGAAATGCTGGGAAGTAAGGCTCCATATTCTAAAGATATCCCTTATTTGCATAGGAGTGCAGTACTCATGTTGTGCCACACCTAGTACTTAGTGGCAATTTTAAACATGGCCTGACTTCAGTTTTAATGGTTGCAAAATACTGACGAGAGCTGATGTTATCTCATTTTTCAGATGCTGCATACTTTCAATTTTAAGTGCTAGATATTCTTTTTTCTTATGTGTAGGAGTTACTTAAAATTCTAGAGATTTTGAATTATTTCTTACATTTGTACTCATTTGATTTGTGCTTATGCACAGAAGCATAAGTCGAATTTAGTATTTTTGTCTAAGTGGTAATGTTAGCTCATATACTGGAGTTCTCTAGTAATATTATTCTCCTTTTTGATTATTATTTTTTAAACTAAGAAAATGCCTCCTAAATGATTATGAATAATGTAAGAGAGGTTGGGTTTTTAAATTCAGTTTCGAAACATGTAAGAGAATTTCTTGAAAGTGTAGTTTCCTTTAAATTCCAAATAGATCACTGTTATGAGTTTCAATAATTTTAATTTTATGATGGTTTTATTCCAGAATTGTTGACAAACTAAAATTTGGTTTGAGGCTATTAAAAAGGGAGAATATTCAATGTGGCTTTCTACCAGTGGTAATGTATTTCAGAAAAATCTTGGACATGTTTTAACTATCCTATTTCACTATAATTTTTTAAAATGTCTGCCAGGATAAACACAAGAGTGGTGCTTTGGGATTATGCTGATAAAAGTTTAACAGCTTGCATAAAAGAAATAATACTTCTATATCTAAAACACTCCTACTGAGCAGGGAATGATGTTGCTGTAATGGGTATAATGGATGTGACTTTCTCATTGCATTCCTTTTATGTTGTGCAGCCTTGCCAGGTGGTCTGTCAAGTTTGCCATGAGTCTGTGGAAAGGCTGATCCAGTACGGCATTCTCCTGGTGGCTGAGGTAAAGTGGCAGAGATACCGTAGCAGTGGTGTACACTGTACTGTAGGTGGTTTATGCTTGGTTGTGAGACTTGTTCTAAGTACATGTTGTTACTGATAGCTTGTAACAACATGCCCAGGGCTGCGACTGCTTCATTCCTGCTCATAAGCATCAGACAGTTGGGTACAGTCAGCCTGTGATGCTTCATGACTCTGTGTGTCATTTCATTTTTCCAGTAAGGCTACTAAGGAAGACATGTATTTTTTGTACTGTCTTGAAACTTGTGATTTATTTTATTGTTGGACTCCTTTCAAATGTAGCATAGCTACATGGATTTTTACTTTCTACTCTACAGGAGTCAGGAGTCCAGACCTTTTGTCATTCCTTATTCCTATGCATTGATCTCAGAATTACTGTAAAACTCCTCAGCTTGCAATTTCAGGGCTATAGGAGAATCTCTGTGTGGTGCTGTTTGCCAGAAGTGCACAGTGCAAAGGAAACCTTAGGAGAAGAGGCAGCTGATTAAGCATGTCTTTACTTTGTAAACTTCTTTTTGTGCACAGTAAACAAACCTTGGCACCCAGGAGGAAGCAAGAAAAACTCCATCTTTATCACCAAATGTCTCCTCCTTTTCTCAGTGCTGCCTGTAATTGAGTCTCACTTTCTTCGATTAAATACTGGTTAATAAATGCATTGATTAAGTCAGATGAGATTATAAAATAAACCTATTGCTTGCCTGGATTTGAAGTTTTACCTATTTACCACCTTGTTTTTTAAAATTTAAGCAGGATGATCAGGAGGATGTTAGCCCCAGTCTTACAGAACAGCAGTGGGATAAAAAACTCCCTGAGCCAATATCTTGGAGAAGTGATGAGGAAGATGAAGACAGTGATTTTGGAGAGGAGCAGAGAGATTGCTACCTGAAGGTATTATTTTCCTTAGGCTACTGATGTTGAACCCTCCTGTGAGAGATATAAATTACTTTGCTTATTCAGGACAAATACTGATAATTTTATTTTTTGGGGGGGCTGAGGGTTGTTGGTTTGCAATGTTAGTACTTTTGTGCAATCCATTTGTCTCCTTCCCATGAGGAAAACAGCTGGAGAAACATAAACAGTCTTTACAAAGAGGTAGAAGAGCAATGGTTAGAGTCCTGAAAAGTAATAAAGACTCAAGTTTCTTGTTTTATTTTTTGCATGCAGTCTAAAAGAGCCATATCCAGCTGGTATTTATATTTCACTTCATAGATTCCTTATGTTGATATTTTAGATATATTACTAGTTTTCTCAGAGCTGACAAGAACACTCTTTAGGATACCTTTTAACACTTGAAAACTTCTGTCTGTCTCTGTGAATGTAGGGCAGCCCTTCTGTTGGCTGCAGAACAGCATGAGGTCTTTAATTTTATCTTGGGAAAATAGTATTACCCTGGAGGAGGGAAAAATAGCATTGGTTTGTGATGTTCAGTGCCTGTTTTGTCCTTTGTAATAAACCTCTTTTTTTAGTGTGCTCCCATATTGTGCTGTGCCCCCACACTTGTTTGTGTACAAATTTTTGTGCTTTTGTTTTTATTTTGTTTGCCATGTTATGCCTTTCAGGTTGTTTCTGGTTTCCACTGGTCTCTGTCACTGAATCTTGTGTTGCCTTTTCTTAGGTGAGCCAGTCTCAAGAGCACCAGCAGTACATCACTTTCCTGCAGAGGTTACTGGGACCCTTACTGGAGGCATACAGCTCTGCTGTGATCTTTGTGCACAATTTTAGTGGTCCTGTTTTAGAGTCTGAATTTGTTCAGAAGCTCCACAGGCACTTAATAAGCAGGACAGAGAAGAATGTTGCTGTGTATGGTATGTTAAACTGCTTTTGGAACTGGGTTTCATTCATTCTGTTCTTTCTACCACAAGGTAGCCCAAATTGAACTTGAGTTTGTTTACCTCTGGGTTTTCTCTCTTGCAGCTGAGAGCGCTACCTACAGTCACGTGAAAAATGCAGTGAAAGTCTTCAAGGAAATTGGAGTAAGTGTTTGGTGCTCAGAGCTGGCCACTGTTAAGTGTCATTTCAGTAATGAGCACAACTTGGACATTTCAAGGAATCTGTTCAGTGTCAATTTAAAATCAGTGAATGTATCTGTGGAAATGTTTTGTGGGTTTGGAGCATTTTGGTTTCCTTCAGGCTGAGGGCTGTAACAGAGAGCACAAGCTGCAGAACAGGGCACTTCTTGCCCCTGGGAAGGCCTGTCTGGATGGCTGGGTGACTAGACATTTTTACTCACAGCAAATGAAGTTCCTCTGTTCTACTCTGTGTCCCTATTGAACAATATTGAAAGGCTGAGAGCATATTCTGTGCTCAGTAACAGCTAAATTTAATTTTGAAGTCTACTTTAATCTTTGAAAAAGCATTAGGTATTGAATTTTGGCTTAGCAGTGATTGATGCTCCAGAAGAACCATCCTTATACATCTTTGGTGTTCACCATGAGGGTACAGGTGTTCTTTAAGAAAAACATTCAAATTTGTACTCTATCACTAGTATTTTAAATTATAAATCACTCATCTAGATTTTGCAAGTGAAGTGTTTTTCTTTCATCAGGCTGGCATGGCTTCCTGAGTGCCAGATAAGATACAGTGTATAATTTTGAAAGTATTGACATTTAGGCAAAATGTTTCTAGGTATGGGTTTTGTTTATCCTTAAATTCTAATACATTGAATAAACCAACAATAGTTGGCCTAGTAAAGGTATTTTCCTGTAGACTCTGAATAGCTGTGAGGAAAGCACATATTGAATCCATCATTTTCCAACAACAGGATAAACTATAATGAAAAGTAGGACTAGATAATGTTTGCTGGGCATCTATTATAGCATAGCATCTTTCTTGTTTTTAAAGTGCTTACACTTTCAGTTGGATGCCTTTGATTGTTTGTTTTGTTCTTCATAGTTAACATTTGGCTGTTTATCATGCACTGTACTTATTTCTCAATTTCTTTTCTTATATAACCCCTGAAGGGCTTCAACATTGAGGGAGTTCTAATAATACCTTAAGGCCTTGCCATCTAAGCTTTCAAGGAGTAAAACCAAAAAAGTCTTGTAAATGAGGGAAAACTTAGTATAGACCATAACATTTTTATCTCAGATGGAGATTCCTTTAACAAGGTGATGCTTATATGTGTTCATGCTGTGCTTCAGGTTTTCAAGCAGACTCAGCAAAGGAAAGATGTCATTTTGGAGCTTGGCACTACGTTCCTACCTCAGCGCAACAGGCAGAAACTGCTGGAATTCGTCATGAGCTTCATGGTGTTATAGACCACACACAGCACCTTTGTCCAGGGACACAAGGACAGGTTTTGAGACTGTGGCAAAGCCTGGGGACATTTGCTAATCCTTCAAAGTATAAGGTGCCACTGTCTGGGTAAGGCCTTCTCTGACTTGAACTACTGGAAGACAAGTGCCTTCTTACGTGTGCATTAATGGGTTTCTTACAGTCCCAGTCCTGTTGTAATACAGCGAAACTCAGATGACACTTTGGATACAAGTAATTAAACATGTTGCAAAAAATAAGATAAATTATTAGAATCAGACTTAAAAAAAGTTTTATCAGTGTTACATTTTAAATGAACTTTTAAAGACTGTACCAGATGCACAAGTACACGTATTGGTGTTCTGTAGCTAACCCTGAGATCTTGAGTTTAGTGGCAACACAGCTTATGGCTTAACCAAGTAACTTTCATTCCAATTCAGTTTTATTGTTTTAAATAAATGATTTAAAAATTTTGCTTAGGTAGGCTGTATACTTCATGGATAAAGCCATAGTTTTTCATAAGTGTTAACATAAATGCCAAAATTCTAATGAAAATTACAGGTACAGACATCTGAGAATAACGATCATGTAGCAGGTAATTGTGAGAAATGTCAGCAGGTACACCTTGCACTATTAAAATTGTGTAGTGCAGTGGTAAATTGCACTAATCACTGCTGTCAGGAAGAATGTGAAAGTAGTGTTGTTTTTATTATGGCATCCGTCATTCAGCCAGAGGAGACAGGAGACAGGTGCCTGAATGTGAATATCTTGTAAAATCTTAGATTATTATTTAATTGAAAACAAAAACCTAATAAGTTCGGGGGGTGTTTTTGGTTTTTTCTTGGTTTTTTTTTAATTAATAGGATGTCAGATTTTTTTTAAGTGGAGTAAAAACTTGATTTGGTGAAATAAGTTTTAATTTTGGCCCTAAAAAATTCAGCAATAGTTTTATCAGTTCTTTGAAAACAAGTGTTCATATTGCATTCTGTTGTTGAGCATACCTAAATTGGCATGAAGTAGTACCTGTAGAAACACAGAAATAAAAACAATCTACTTTTGACTGTGATCTGACTTACAAAAAAAAATAAATTCATTAATTCAAAAATTATTTCAGGCAAAACTGAATGATGGATAAATTCTGTCCTATGAAACAGGACTCTGGTTGCAATTTGATCCTTTTTCATGGAGGACTTGCACTGTAGATTTCATCTTCTCTTCATGTGAGGGCAGATTAGATTACAACCTGTAGTCCTGTATTTTAGTACAGCTGATTTAGCTGAAGCAATAACTTGTTGGTATGTGAAGCTGGTTTGCTTGTGAAATGTGTTTTCCCTCCTTTCTGCCTTCTAGATGAGGGAAATTAAACATTTCCTTTGTGCATTACTTTGCTTGATTCTCACATCTTCGCCTTGTGAAAAAAAATCCCCCAAACTTCATCATGTAATCTTTGTTGCTTAACACAAACATGGAAAAGCATACTTGAATCCCAGCACTTGCACTGTTATGCCAGCACAAAACCGATGCACACAATTCGAGTTTGTGGCCAAGGAGCTTGCATTTGTACTGCACATTTGTCAACAAGAATATTTCTGTAAATTTTTTATTAAATGCTATTAATACTGGAAAGCTGCAGTTTATAGTTTATTAGCATTATACTGTTAGCACTGTGAGATGCATGTGTTTTGTCACTAAACCAGGTGCTCTACAACACTTAAAAAATTTCTGAACCAAAGCTACATTAATATGGATAAACACTGACCCTTGAGTTGCTTGTGTTCTTATGTCCTTCTGCTGTCTCAGCAGGACTGACTACATCACACATAATTTGTTTTGTGAAGGCTACCAGCTGTTTAGAAAACAGTTTCATCTCATACTCACTGATGTGCACTGTTCACCTGATGAATTCTCCATACAATGTTTGTTGCTGATGGCTTCCATTTAACATAAAAAAAAAAATAAATCTAGGTGCTTCTGAATAATGAGCTCTCATAGTTTACTGCACTTCAGCAAATCTGAAGTGTACTAACAGCAAAGATTGTACATAAAAAATTTTAAAAATGAAGCAATATGAAGCAAACAAAACTTGAGTCATTTTATTAAGAATGTTTTGCCAATGGAGGTATTAGTTACCATAAAACCCAGGAGTACTGCGGTCACTGGAGTGTTCTGGCTAGGTGTTGCAACTAAAATAATTTATGGCTTACATTAAAAAGAAATTAAAAAAATAAATCTGGTTAACATAAATCAATGAGTGGGTAATGCATGTGAATACACATTAATGGATACTTATATATGCAGGGGGAGGGGCCCCTCTAAAACTGTTTTGGTTTTTGTATGAAAAAAACAAATCTGCATGTGATAGATTGGTACATGAATCATATGCCACTGGAAGCCCTTGCATTCTGCAGCAAGTGTGTATGTATACATGTATATATGCTAGTGTGTATGTTCTGACACACAACATCTATGCTTTGTCCTGAAATTAAAGCACAGAATGTAAAATGACCAGGCTGTAACAGTCAAAAAGACTAAAACCAACACTTGCACTGTATTTACACCTTCAGTGTCTTCTGATTTTATTAACTTCTCATGTTTGCTTTGCTGTAAGAATTCCAGGTCGAGTTGATTTCAGTAAAGTTAATCAGTAAAAGAGAAAGGACTGGCCCTGAATCACCACAGCTGTATTTTAGGACTTTATAAAGACTTACATGAGTCTCGTAATTCTTATGAGCATCATACTCAGGTGTGCAAATCTTTTTGGGCCAGTGCCTTTCACGCTGTGAGAAACGGAACCTCTCCCCACCCATGCTGTAGATGTCCTGTTTTTAGGGTGAAAAAGGGGGGCTCTCACTCCCCGTGCGGTCACTGCCTGCAGTCCAGGCTGCGCTGGGCTCTGGGCAGCACAGGCTGCACTCACCTCTGATCAGGGAGCATTCTGCTGCCCGCTTGCTCCTCAGAGAAGTGCCCCAAGCACCAGTGGAAGGAGGTTGAGCTGGGAGGTGATGTAAGATACTGTTGCTTTTGTGTTTCTGTGCTGGTGAGCCAGGAACTGCTGACTGGAGAATGTTACTGTGTTTTACCCCTTGTGTGAAATGTGTGTCTGTTGTAGAAGCACACAGGTGTACTGGAGTCATTTTAATAAATTAAACTGTTTGCTAATATGACATTTAACAAGCTCTTCTAGTGTTCTTTTTTTTTTTCTTTTTAAATTTTTCATAACTTGCTGAGATAATTAATTCAATAACTTTGTCCTTCTGCAGGTAGTTTCTGAAATGAAACCATTAAAATCTCTCCTTGTAGATGTATCTCTCCCAGCTGGAGCAGAGACACAAATAGTAGGTTGAGGTGACATCCCAACTCCTGAGTCACTGTTTTGTTGCAAAGTGGAGGTGCCATTTTTGCCTCTCTGTTCCCCCATCTCCACAAGGTTCTTGCACATGGAGTTCTTTTACAGTTCCTCTCTCCTCTTGGGGGTGTTTGTGTGTCATTCAGGAGCCTGGGATGGCTCTGATGCTGCACACTTCTCTTCTTATGGTGATTTCAAGCTGACCTAGAGTGTAATAAACACCTGCCAGCAATTGTGACAGCATCTGGCAAATGTGAATTAATTGGAATAGGGCTTTAATATAATAAAACCTGCATAGATGATCATTACCTAAATTGAGAAGGAGGGATGCTGCTTCACTCTTCAGGAAGAAAAAGTTATAATCAGCTGATTCTATAAGAGGCCTCTAGCAATGTTCACATGCAAGCCAGGCTCAATTAATTGACAACTCTAGGCTGAAGCAGGAAACTTAGAATTTAATTATTGTCAGTAGCTTGAATTAAACCCAATTCTTGTTGGTGATGACCTTATATGTTATTTCTGTAAATGTCTTCCTATTTCTCAGTCTTTTGAAATCCCAAATGTCAGATAAACACTTATCTCTAGTTTTTTTTTAATTCAGTTTTTCTATAATAAAAGCTTGTCAGGCTTATTTAGAAGGATCATTGCTTTGAGCTCTCTGCTTTGTTCTCTTATGGTACATCGTGTTTCCAGTAGCCCTGTGTTTTCAAGGTAAGATCCACATTGATCTTGAGTAGCTGCTTGAAACATTTTCTTTTCAATCTTTATTTATAGATGTTCCTTGTGTTTTGCAGTGCTGGGTGAGAATTATTTGCCTTATTTATTCTCCTGAAACTTGGCCAACCTGTTAATGTAATTATCCAAAAGGTATTATCATAGATGGTGCTATCTTTAGAAGAAAGGACTTTCTGTCTGAAGGAACATGCAGGAAATGTTCATCACTGTGTGTTGTGCCAGAGTTCAGGCCTGAGGGACCATAAACCCCAAAAAGACTTTCAACTTCCATCTATCATAAAGCATTGGCAGTTGGAGAACCAAAATCTATTTAATTAATTGCTGAATAACTATTAGTTATACAAATCTATGTGCATGTAATTATGCAGTGCAAAATTTCAGTAAAAGATACGTAGTGTAATTGCTATGAGTAATTTGGGTGAAAAGGTTTGTCTCCAGCACAGTAATAATGTTGATTGTTAAACTGATAGTATTTGCAATGTCTTGGTCTCGACTGTTTTCCAGAGCAAGTCCCTGAGAAGTGAGGAAATCCATATATAGAGATCAGATGACGTAAATTAGGCTCAAAGATTCACTGAACCCATGCATGGCCTTAGACATGTCACTTTTGATGCTGTTTTTTGTTTTCATTAGGAAGTAATTTGAGGAACTGCATGTGTACAGGTATGAAGTGGGTTTTTCCCTCTCCTTGGAACACAAGTCACAGAATAAAAAAATGTTGAATTGAAGGATTCTGTTAGGAATGGATGTGATTTTAGATATGTTCTGAGTCTAGTCTATTCAGTATCTTCATTAGTGACCTTGGGAATGGAAGAGAATTTGCTCTTTACCTTTGTAGGTAACAAGATCTGGGAGAGTCAGACAGTCCAGTGGAGGACATCATGATCCCAGGGTAATGACATATTTTGGAAAGATCTGAAGGCAAAAAGAAGAAAGCCATTCCAACCAGGGCAGTGCAGTGCATTACATCTGAGAGAAGACCAACTGATGTACAGGCACAGGAGAGGAAATAACCCTGCTGTGTGTCAGCTTTGGGGAAAACTCCAGTTCACTGGCAGACCACAAGCAGAATGTTAGAAGGTCCTACTGCCATGGAAAGGGCAGGTGTAATGATACCCTTACTCCTGCACATGAATGACAAACACAGGGCAAAACTTTGCAGTCCATAAGGTCTCAGCTGGGATACCATGTTCTGTTAGAGGAATTTGGTTTGAAGGATGCTGCAGGCAAGATGGAAGGGGGGAAAATAGTCTCCCCCTCAGCTCCCTGTATGGAGAAGAAAAGAATCTGGATTATGCCCTGGTTGTAGAAGTACCCAGATTGGATAAAAGTAGTGAATTTAGTCTTCAGTTGCACTGAAAAGAACCAGGACAGATAATGTAAAACTCTTTTAGCATGAGCAGTAAAAAAATTTTTTACTGTAAAGAGAAGTGCTGAGATAGAAGGCCTGGGAAGGCTGATGTTTCCTTTTCCTGGGAAACACTAGGTCCCTGTCCCTGTTGGCTGGACCTTGCTGAGCAGAACAGATAGGTGAAGCTCTGCCTTCCCGTCCTGGGCATCTTCCTAGGCAAGGTAGAAATGGGTTTGTACAGAAACAGCTTGGTCTGGCTGCTTTGGCTGGTGGTTAGCCTGATTCTTTGTGTTTGAGATCAGGAGCAGCTGTGGTATGAATTATAATTCTTGTCTGTATCATTGAAGAGTGAAATATATGAGGGTTTCATTAAGGTTGTTCTGTGAAATTGTTTTCCTAGTGTTTCTGCTGGTCAAAAAACAGATGGAGTGCCAGCAGGGAGCAGGAAAGGACTGGGGAAGAAATCAGACATCACATTATCTTACTGTGTTTTGTGAGCCTTTTCACAGAGAGAGGTGTAGGAGTCTCCTACCTCTGCCAGCAGTAAAATCCCTAGTGATTGGAAAAGGGGTAAGAAATCCTGCCCCTGGCATTTTCATCTTCCAGAGTGTTCCTGGCAGATAACAGTAATAAATTACAAATTAACCCTGTAATCTGTTAACAGTTTACAGTTTAACTCTGGCACTGCTTTGGAAATACTGAAAGCCAAGTGATATTTCCTGAGCTTTGGGTTTACTGCTGGGTTGACCATTGCATTATCTCAGGAGTTCAGGCTCAGTGATTGTATCTACACAAAGAAAACAACATTTATAAATGCCACAAAATTGACAGTGGCACTCTTTTAATGCATTTTTACTGGAAGAGTTTTCAGGATCCCCCAAAATGACTTCAGCAGCCTTTTTCAGAGAGCTCTTCTGTGTAATTGGTACCTGGGATGGTTTGTTAACTGCTCACTGTCGTGTGTCTGTAAAACCAGTGTCACACCTTTGATTTGGTGTCCCTCCTCAGATGAGGCTGAGGAAGGGCTGAGGTTTTGTTCCCACCTAAACATTTTACATATCTGTGGAAAGTTTCACAGGCTTACCTTATGGCCCTGTTGATGTACCTTTTTTCAAAATTTAGCTGAAGCCTAATTTTAACCACAGTGTTCAGCTCTTTCTAAATCAGACTTCCTCTTGTCTCTGCAGGATGGAGAAGGCCAATTAAACTACTACCTGTCAGAAGGCAGTAAAAGCCTTTTTCTGTGTTTATACTTCCCCTTCATTAAAATTAATTATCATAGTTCAGCACCTTTTCCTGCAAATCTCTCCCTTTGTCTCGCCGGCTGGCTGACCATTTATAGCCTTCAGTTTCCTTAGTTTATCCTTGAAAAAATTTTTTTTAATTCCCCAAAAGAAATCATTGCATATAATAAAATGAATGTTCCCTTTTCTAGGAGATGGGGAAGTTTAAACATGTTTTGTGATTACATTTTTGTAGCAACTAGATACAATGTGAGTTAATTCTGGTACTGGAATTTGAAACCTCCTGCATTCTTCCCTCAAACCTGCAGATTCTGTCTCTTTTACCCCAAAATGTTTCTACCTGTCCAAGAGTCTAGGAAAACTGGTTTAGATATTAGGAGAATTTCGTCCCTTTACCAGCTGTAATCATTAACCCAAGTCGTAGTTTACAGAAGTTTGAAGCAAAGAAGCACAGAAATGTCAGAAGTATTTCTGGATATACTCCTGAGAGCTGGAAGAGAAAACCAGGGCAGGAGGTTGGGGGTGTGTGTTTTTGTCTTTTAATTGGTTTATATGAAGCTATCCCTTTGTCAATGCAGAAGGCAGTAAAAATGAAAAATGTTGGAATCACTGACACATGTAGTTAATTTTCTGAATTAAAAAAATTAAGTACAAATTGGCTATTAATAATTCAAAGGAAAATGCTAGATAAGAAACTGGAGCAGCTTTTCTATCACTTTCAACCATTAAAAGATTAGTCTAAGCACAGCAGTCCAAAGCTCCCTTATCTCTTATTAAAGCCTCAATCCTTCATCTATTAAAGAATCAGATCTAAATGACGTATCAGGCCTGAGACATTGCTGCTGCAGTAGTCTGATATGTAGTGCCAGGTTGCAGATTCAGCTAAGCTGGAAGGTGGGTTTGTGCAGGAAATTTTGGGTATGCAGGACCTCCTGTTGGTAACTGGATCACAGTGAAACTCCTGGTCCAACTAGCTCAGGATGGTTTTCTCTCTGTTTCTTCAGTTCTCCCTGTTGCTGCTGTCTGACTACAGCAATGTCTTCTGTCCTCCCTAGAACGGTGATTTCTTTCTCCCAGCTCATTCTCACACAAGGGGTTAACCCAGATTCTGGCTGATCACTGCTGTGTAAACAGCATAAGGGGATTCTCTTTAAATTGCCTAAGAAAACACTCCTTCCCCACTCTTTGCCTGCTTCAACATCCAGGCTGTACTTTTAC
Organism: Sialia sialis; assembly: GCA_009812075.1. Lineage (NCBI taxonomy): Eukaryota > Metazoa > Chordata > Aves > Passeriformes > Turdidae > Sialia > Sialia sialis. The sequence continues at coordinate 4,361 of VRYO01002114.1, read as the reverse complement.
AAATTGTGTCTCAGATCTATTACAGCCACCATAAAATTAAATAAAGTCAGATTTTCCAAAAGATATATATATAGTTGCCAATTATGTCCATGGGTAGAAAAAATTCCTGATGGCTGTAAAACCAGATTAAGGACTTTGCATTTTAAACATTTTTTCCTTTACAGAAGTATTTTAATTTTGCTCATAGCAAAACCCAGAGGAGCCCAGTTCCATCCCCAGCGTGTCCAGCAGATGGTGGTGGAGTTCCATCTACAGCTGCAGTTCCATCTACAGCTGCAGCTCCCTCTGAGGGACGAGGCACCACCATTCCCAAACTGTAGTCCCCGGGCTGTCCCTCAGAAACAAAACCTCATTTCCTTGGCACTCAGCTGCAGTATTTACCAGACATTGGCAGCACTGAATTTGGAGTTGGTTTATCTGTTGCTGTGACCGATTTTTACAGTTTCAGGAGTTGGGCTGTGTTCAACACCTGACACAGACACCACCTTGAAAGACCACATGGAGTTTACTCCTCTTCAAGTGAATACGTGCATTAGGAGAGAAGCTCTTCCCCCCTCTTCCTGCACTCCCTGGTGCAGGCAGGCATTTTAAAGAAATGAAACCATCACTCCAAGACCAGACTTAAGCATGGCTCAAGTTTGGAAGGATCTCAAATGGGTTGAAGATCTGTGTAAGACCACTGCCTCTATCACTGTGTAAACCAACAGCTGTGGGAGGCAGAGAGCTGGATCTTCTCCAAAGTAGGTGAAAGGAGAGGGACTGGAAGTGCTGCCAGCTCAGCTTATGCCCCTTTAGATATAAACATTCCTCTGGTGCTGCAGGGCAACTCTTAGGCTTCGTCTGAGTATGGGTATAAGGTGTTATCACAGTATTGCATCATCTTCACTAATATTCTGCAAAGCATTACAAGCTCTAATTTAACTTTAAAGTATTCTGCAGGGTTTTCCTTGTGAAGATAACCTTCTTGATCACAAGAATCCCAGAAAGAAGTTATTAAAACACCAGTGAGCATGCTAATTCATCAGCACACAGAGGTTTTTTACTTAAAAACCTCCCAATGGTCTCTCTAGTGCAAGGCAGATTTGAACCTGCCCTCAATAAAAACTGAGGCGTCTGCTGAGTTTAAGAATTTTTTTCAGGTAGAGGGGACAGTGCTGTTCCATGCTGCACAGCTCATGGGTGTGGGGCTGGACAGGGAGATGGCTGGGGACCTGGTGGCTTTGTGCATCTCAGGAGATGTCACTCGTGACATGTTGACAAGACTGTTGATCCCAACAAATCTTGCTCTTCCCTCTACCCTCTCCCTCCTTAGCTCCTCCCCTATGCTGTGTCCCCTCTGGCTTGAGGCTTCACTGGGAGCACAGCTGAATGAAATTCTGCACCTTCATCCACTCCATCCCTTTTTCTTATGGATTGTTTTTCAGGCACATCGAAGTCCCAGCTCAGCTCTCTGCGAAGAACCACCAGTCACTGTCAGCATGTTTCTGGATCAGAAACATGCTGGGGCTAGCACCAGGGGAGGAAAGTGAAGGCAAGATGAGCCCACATGTGTCCCACACTTCAATCGGAGTGTGCTGCCAAAGCTCTGTGGTTTGAGAGCTTGGTCCAGTGATCCCTTGGCTTGATACAGAGCAGGGACAAGATCACCCAAATCTCTGCAGGAAGCAGACAGGCTTGTATGTCAAGAAACAAACCAACTTCCACCTTTCTATCTTAGAAGCAGCTTATGCCACCCCTCCTCTCCTCATGAGGTGTGGGAGCAGCACTTGGACAGGCAGCCACATCCCAAGGAGCCCTGAGGAGCCTTGGGAAGCCTTTCCTGAGGGGCTGGGGGATGTCAGCACAGGCTGCCTGTGGCGGCAGATATCCTCAGGTTACTTGCTGAATGATGCCACATGCCATTAAATCATCCCACATTAGACAAATCCATGGCCATGATGATTTCCCTTTTCCAGCACAGCTGAGCGGGGATCCAAACACACACACAACATACTCTCTTTTTCTATAATTTTTCTCTGCATGGTAGATGTGACCTGGAAAATGAACACATTTCCCTGTGGGCTGGGATGTTTCTCTGACTGGTGCTTGTGTTTGGCAGCTGTAACACATCCCTTCCAGGCCAGTGCCTCTGTTGTCACTGTGATCCCCTCTGCATCTCTTTGGTAGTGCCCTGCAGCAGGGTGGGATCATTTCCACTCTGCTCCAGCCTCAGTTAACAGTGCTTTGTTTCTCTGCTGGCACCAAGAGCTGTTTGCAAGTGAGGCAGAGGTAGAAGCTTGACATCATTGAGAGGCCTCAAGAGCCTCAGTCTAGTCTGATCTGGTCATGGCTATGCTTGGCAATTTTAAGAAATGAGGTTCTTCAGACAGCTAGAATGTCTGTCTTCTTTTCCAGACAATTTCCACCCAGCTTGCACAAGGCAGGGTGACTGCAGATGTCCTAAGGAGCTCTCCTGCCATCACAACACAGCTCAGCTTTGGATGCAGCAGTCAGGGGCTGAGCTGCCCACACTGACCATCCTCCAGTGCCCTTGGATCAGCTCCTGCCTCAACCCCCTGTGCCTGTGGCAGACGTCAGAGGGTGTGGGGAGGTGTCTGCTGGGGTGATTAGAGGAGAGAGAACACGGATTCACAGGAAACAGCACTTCATTGGTTTTGCTGTTGGTGCCTTGCCATCCTTTACAAGTATAAATAGGTTATCCACTCCTTTTAAATTTCCTGTGTTACTGGCTTCTGGGCATTGACTGTTTCCACACAACCCATAGGGGACACAATTGCTGCTGGAAAATGAAGGGGAAAAACGAGTCTTTAACTTGACCTGCAACATCAGAGAATTGAAAAATTGTGAGTGTTTTTACAGAGCTTTTATATCATCACCCTTTTCAACTGAGCATCCTGAATGCTTTATAAATATTAATTAAGTCTCATGTGGCTCCTCTGAATTACGTAAAGACAGAATTGCCTCATCCATCAGAAGAGAGGATTCAGAAACTGCTTAACAATTTGAGGCACCATTAAATGACACCAGTTCAGTAAATAAGAACCTAACATTCTGGGTAAGAGAAAAAAATGAGTCAACTGGACTGTATCTTTTAATTCTTGCAAAGCAGTAGTGTTGGGGTGTGAAGGGCTACATGAAGACCTCTCTTCCTCCTCTTCTTCTGTCTCTCCTCTTGCTTTGTGGGAAAATCTTGTCTCCCTGGGTAAACTTGAAAAGCTGCACAGCAAAAGCACTGAAGTGTATGTAGACATGAGGAGAAAGGGTGCACACCAAACAGTACTTCTCCTCTTCCACCGCACATACGAACGTGTTCTCTGCATCTGGGAGCCTAATGGCAGACGCCCTGTTATCCAGAGAAGGCGGGGAGATGAATAGCTAGCAGCAAAGCATGCTATCGCTCAACTACCACACGACGAGCTGTAACTTACAACCACTACGCTGCACAACACGGGAGAGGCTTTCTCTGCGGTTTTGTTCGGCGCTCTTTGTACACTGACGCACTTTTCATGCTTGCGGCGCTAATTCGCCCTCGTCGACTTCTCGCACAGAACAGCATATTCCCAGGTTGCGCTTCTCCCAAAACAGGCTGGGAATGTGCACTGCCCTCCAAAGACCACTCTATCCTATCATTCTGCCTTTGTTGTTGACTGACTTGAAACGCTAAGCTACTTGGCTACATCTGGCAGAAATCACCTTTGCCTACACATACTTCCTCAGATTTTCTCCTTTCCCAGAGAGGTGACAGAACTCGCACACTCTCGGGATCGCTGCAAAGCACTCGGTTACAGACCAGTGAATTCGCACGCATTCTAGAGGACTCCAAAGACTTGGACACCGGCAAGAGAACTCGCACACACTCTGGAGCTCTCCAATGCACTCGGGTATAGGTGAGGGAACTTGCGCGCACTCGGACGCCGGCGAGAGAACTCGTGTACATTCGGGAGCACTCCAATATGATCGGGTACAGTTGTTCCAACTCGCACACGTTCTGCAGCACTCGAATGCCCTCGGTCACAGATGTGGGAACACTCCCACACTCGGGAGCACACCAGTGCACTGGAGCACACGCGAGAGATTTCGCATACATTCAGGAGCACTGCAAAGTGCTTGCGCACAGACGAGCTCACTCGCAAACAGTCGGGACCACTCTAATGCACTCGGGCACCGACGAGAGAATTTGGACACACCCGACTCCGCCGGCCGCCCCGGAGCGAGGTAGACCTGTTAACCATGGTGTCGCCCGCCGCAGCAGCGCCCCCGCCGGCCCCACAGCTGGACGGACCCAACTCCGCCGGCCGTTCCAAAGCGAGGTAGACCTGTTCACCCCGGTGCCGCCCGACGCTGCTGCGTCTCCGCTGGCC